>PTEX01000128.1:213953-268320 GCA_003342815.1 Eudromia elegans | reverse complement strand
AAAAAAACCTATAAAAYCAAATCMCATCCACCCTTATTTCCTCTCYACCCTTGGYTACCTGTAAGGCATCAGTCCCTCYGCTCTTCCCTATTACTGCTGTATTAATTGGAGCTCACATTTTCCTTGAAATCACTGAGCTCCTAGCATCACATATCACAACTTTTCTTAAATACTGGTAGATTTAATAATGCATTCAGGGTTTGTAGCTCTTACCATATTTTTCTTGCATATTAAACATTTAATTCTCTACACAGTGGTAAGGAAGCATATTTACATTTATGTTTATGTATTTTATATATATTCTATTTAATAGAAAATGAAAATGTATTATTGATATATTGAAAAGAAAGTTTGGTTCTTYGTGCAAAGATGCAGGTCCTAAATGTATATGAACCATAATTCTCCATGCTTTGCAAGGCAGATTTAGATTAATATGCATGTTTCATGACCAGCCGAAAAGACTAGAAATATTTAATACTTTAAGCTCCAGGCTGGGGTGCTGCAGAGTGGTTGTTTTGACATCTATGTTGTTTTACAGTTAATATTATAAGTAACTATTTGAGTGAGATCGCAACCTTAGGGATTTTTAATGACTTTCCAGAGAAATGATTGTTTTTCTTTTTCATAAGAAAATTTCAACTGTGCAACCGGCTTGTTTGACTTCCTTGCTACCTGTTTAATGGTTCTTATTGTGCCCTTAAGGACCCCAAGCATTATCGTGACACAGTGAAGGGACAATATATGGTTTCACCATAAAACATATTTCTCCTTGTCCAAGTGCTRTTCCTGGTCACTCATCACCTGTACATATCCCTTCTCACACGCCGTAACCTGCTGCAGTGTTTCTGAGTCCTGAGCTTCAGATAGCTYCGATTGCACAAACCTGGGAGGTCGGTTCATTCTCACTGCTGGTTCCTTCTGGCATTTTAATGGTCGCTCACATTAAGAGTAATGTGAGCCATAGAGTCGTATCCCTGGGCCTTCGGGAACAAGGCTTCCTTTGTGTGGATGGAACGTAAGCACCTGTTATAAACAAATTAAGTACTGCTTTTAAAAATACAAATATCATTATGTGCCTRTATCGTGCCAATCGCGTGGAGCCAGTTGGTGGAATAATGTACAATAAGATAAATGTTCTAAATAGGTACACTGTGCATCTCTCGCGTATATGTTCTTTGATGAAAAGGCATTTTGTTCAGGACACCTAGATTGAGTTTCTTGTAGGGCAGCTGCTTCAGAGGATATAAGATATTTTTCTCAACCACCTGTTTCCTTTCATTGTCTCAGCATGCGGGTTTGTTGGGCCAGCCCATGTGAACAGATAAGGCAGAGTTGCTGTATTTTGTTTMTAAGGGCATACTTGTTCATGCTCTTAAATATTAGTTGAAGGACTTTGACTGGGTTAGCCCCATGTGAGTTGGATGAAGCAGCTGCTTTTATTGTGAACTTCAGTTACTTGGGGTTTTATGTCTTGGCACACACCGATAGGTATTTTGTCATTTTTTTTTTTTTTAAATTGCCTTGCTAGAAGAGAAGAGTTAAACTAATTTTATCTTTTCAAACAGCTGCACATCCAGAGAGAGGAGGAAAAAAATCAGAGACAAGAGAGCAGTATTCAGCGCTGGTTTTTAAGGCACTGCTATGTTTTGTGTAGTCTATTACTCCAGAACCATCTGAGGTCCTTGGTGCTCGAGCTCCTGCCTCCTGAACCTCATGGGTGCTGAGTGAGAAGGGGACAACTTGTTCAGAGGGCTGCACGAGAGCCCATGTGGCTCAGAACAGGCGTTCTTGTGTTTTTGTTAAATCAAAACATGYTCGTAGATGCCAGATTTTGGATAATATCCTTAGATTATGAGACAGAGGGGTAGCTAAACCGTATTTCCTTCCTGGTATGGATATTAGGATACATCCTGGTGAAATGGTGTAAGGCAAGAGAATGTCTAGGAATAAAATAACCGTCGGAGTCCAGTGAAAACACTCCTGCTACGAACGCCATGATTTCAATATAAATAAGGAGGATTAAATGTCAGCTATATTTGTTTAAGTGTCATTTCCCTTAATTTTCCAGGAATAATAAAATCTTGACAATCGGGCATTTAAAAACGTGAAAGTTGCAACAYGATCGTATTTATTTTTATAGTGATACCTGATCTGTGCCCATTGACATTGGTGATGACTACTGAGTGAAGTCASTTTTATTATCCTCTTTTGGAAAAGTTGTATTAATTCTGTCATACCATTTTTAATGTTTTACAAACCCCAAAGTGCCTCCCTCTCTTGCTTATGATTCTTGATAAAATCATGCAAACACAGCCAGTTTGATGCTGTTTTTTTGTTTACAGTATTGCTGTGTTGTTTTGGTTAACAGAATGAAAAACAGCACAGTTAGACTACAAGTAAAAATGTTTTATTCTTAGTTTGTTTCATCAATAAAAGCTGACATTTTTGCAAGAAAGATGTTATACTATTGGAATTAACTCTTAGTCAATTGTAAATAATTGTATTATATTGGTGTGTTATCACGAAGATTAGAAATCATTTCCTACAGAATCATGTTCCTGCTTTCTCAGCACTGTTTCAATTGAAAGGAATTTGAATGAAGTGCATCTCATTACTAACATAAAGTAGATGGAGCTTGAATAATTTTTATATTTATTTCCCATAGATAGCGATTACATTTCTTACCCTATCTATCCAAATTTTTTAAAAATAAATTGTTTTAATCCATTTTTTTTGAGAGAAGCAATGAATTTGTTTTGCAGARGTAATACATCTGAATATATTGTAATATGCATAAAAATCTGTTAACACAGTTATTTATACAAAAAGTGTAGCTGCCTTACCTTTGATTTAATTTACATACTTTATTTGCCTTCTGACAAGTTCTTCCCTTGCCTTTTTTTATTTATGTGCCAAAAATATGTCTTTTCAGATAAGTCAACTAAAACTTTAATGTATTGTATATTTTAAAACTACATAAAATGTTTTATGCATTCGCTAGTTTTTTCCCACCAGCATTTGTTAAAGGTGATGCTATATCAAGATTAGACATGTTTTACCACTGATAACAGCATAATGACATTGTATTTCTTAAATATTATGAGCAAATATATGTGTTCTGGTTTAAAGCCTAAGTTGACATTTAGGTTGAATTATCAAGCATTAAAAAAAAAAAAAAAAGAGAAAAAAAGAGAGAGAGAAAAAAAGAATATTACTCGAAGGCTAAAACTTATACTTAAGAAACGAAGGCTGCTAAAGAATTCAAGCCCACACCCTGAGAAAAAATTTGATGCATTTACTTTAAGTATGTGAAAGATGTGAGCAACATAATTATTTTTCCATTCAAATGTGGAAAACAATAAAAGTTTCCCATATGTAGTTCATAGGCTGTAACTCATATCACTCAGCACTAAAGCAATAAGCAATAGAGTGTTGATACAAAGAGCTCAAACTCTGGAAATACCAACTTAACCCTTGCCTACCCTTCTGTGCACTTTGCTACTGTAAACATGCTGGGAATTTACATAAGCCACCATTCATATTCTTGTGAGTTCATAATATAAATAATGCAGAAAATCTCATTCACTTCCCTAAATTATGCTAGTCATTACAGATGATTCATGTGAGGATTAATCTCTTGGATGTGGCAGAAAACTAGGGAGGAGAAACTACCTATCATATCRTTTGCAGTTAAGAACCTGCTGCATGTCTCTAAGCTTTACTTGAAATGCTTGTAGTAATTGCGTGTGCTTCTTGTAACTCCCTTGCAATCCAAGGAGCAATATGGACTTCCCTGTGATTTTCTSCTGCTAGAAAATAAAATTTGTGCAAATATGCCAAAGTTGCAAACTGCCTGGGGCCAGAACGCTGTCCTGCTGTACTGCGGGAGCACCGCGGGCTTCRGGGAATGTTGTGCCATTGGAAAACCCTTTCAAATCTCTTTATTTGTTTCACCAGTGTTGTCTGATGAGGGGACGGGTTCGTCTGGCTTTAGGATTTGTCTCCTGAGAAAATTTCTGTGTAAATTGCTTTTATCTCTCTGAAGGCTAGGCGTGAAACTGCTTAATTTCTTTGTATTTCTTACTTTGGCAAACTGGCACAACGAATGCGCGGATCCTGCCCGGATTAGCTCTGGAATGCTGTATTCCTGCTGAAAGATACACCGCGAGGTAGGCTGCCCAAAGGGTTCTATACATTCCCATAGCTTTGACTTTATCATGCGCCTCGTCTTCCCCTGGGCCTCTGCAGTGTTTCACCTGCRGTGAAAAGAAAGGGACTCGAGGCAGATTTTTTGGATTCAGATGTTGGATTTGGGGTGAGCGTGGGCTGGAGCCCCGGCTTTGCTGCCCATGCCCCAGACAGCCCTCCCGCCCAGCGTTCTCCATCTCTTGGATGTCAGAGACCATCCCGTGGGCTCCGTGCTGTATTTGGAGCTCCCAGGGAAAGTCTGAGGGAGTGCAAGGCACAACGGGATCTCGACCAGGCTCTGCAGAGGGAAAGGTAGGGGGGCRGACAGCGAGGGGAGCCACGATGGAGCTGGGCCCTGTAAGCACCCATGGGATGCAAACAGTCGCACATTTCCCTGCAAAGCTCCGAAAAGTAGGGAAATCCTCACCTTGGAAAATATATTGCAGTCATTAGTCACAGATATTAGGAGCCGGACATTTGTACCTGGTGTTCATTAATAGTTGATTGATATATATATAATACATTGCTGGATAATTATATTTAAAATGCATTAAAATGTTCTCTCTTTCTGAAGGACAGCAGTGGCATAAAAATATTGGTTTTGCTATTAGCAAGTGTAAGCTATATGTTCTTTAAAATTAAYATCTGATCCCACTTCTTGTGAAGTGGCTTTATAAAACTGACCATCCTGCCATATTCCAGACTGCCTATTAGCTAAGGAGTATGCCAGCTTCTAATTAGAAGATGAGAGAACATGAAAGTGGGGATTATTATAAAAAGACATGCCATTCATAGTGCTATAAATACTATTGTGAAGAATCAGACATGTGTAAGATAGGTAGTACGTGGGGGTTTTGCTGTCGCTCGCAGGAGCAGCTCAGAACATGCCCATTATTAAAAAKACCTTCGGGGAAAATGTATCTGTAGGAAATAGGTTACTGGAGAGCCTGGATCGAGCTTTCCAGGTAGCCAGCAGTACTGTGTTTTAAACATTCCCGTCTCAAATAGCTTGAGTATTTCAATATTTGCATCTCAGGTGTAAAAGCAAGAAAAAGGTGCTGGTTGTAGTTTTTCTTTAAACGGCTTCCTCGTGTTTTCTTGTGACACTGCGCTGAGGTTGGCTTCGCAGGCACTAAGGTTTATTGGGGAGAGCTCATAGCTTAATTTTATGGGTTCGGTGCTATTCTTCACTACAAAGTTTTAAAAGATACAAAAGAAAAAACCTTGCTCAAATGTAGAAGTTATTTTTGCAGTAACGTATGTCATGATTTTTAAACATTCAGGCCTTTAAACTTTTTNTTTTTTTTTTTTTATAGTGTATGTTCTTGCCAATCCCAGCACAGTTCTACAAAGTAAAATATTTGGCAGTGAATTCATATTAACAGATGGAACAAGAAATTAACACGTTTTTGCTTCGCTAATTCACAGTTCTTTTAATACGCTAATTCTAAATCACCTGTTCTGACTTTGACAGGCTACAGACACCTGTTTGGGGTAATATTCCACAGCTAATTATTACATGAGAAACTCGGTTTCCAACAAAAGGGTTTCTGTGTGAAATTGTCATAGTTAACAAATTAGTAATACCAACTTTATACAAAAATAGCTTGTGGTTTTAATTTACATGTATTTAACCTTGCCTGAGGAACTAGGAGCAGGGTGATGGTGTCGGAGCAGCATTCCCGCCTGGCGCATCGTGGAGCCGGGGCCTGGTCCACTGCTCATTCATGTTGCCCGGTTTAAGTCCTGGTCTCCTTGCTGAGTCGGTGCCTCGTCTGCGAGGTCGGATGACCAGCGTGCACAGGGCACCGTGCACTGGGAACTGCAGCATCCGTACGGGSAGTGCCTCCTTCCAAGGAGGAAATGGAGGCATTCCCAAATGATTGAGCTGGTGCCCATTAGGGACTGAGAATGGTGACTGTACTGCAGCATAAAGACACCGGGGTGCTTTGGAAGTTTGAGTTTTTACTACTKCCTTCTGTACATCAGGTGTGGCGGTTTAGAAGTGAACTTCTTTCTAGGATGTTCAAATATTGCCCCTAAAGCTGGAAATGGATTATTATCATCCTAGGTAATTGCAAGTGTGTTGTTGTTAGAAGGTTGTTAGAAAGTGTGTTGCTTGTTAGAAAAAAAAAACCCACGTGTTTGGTGCTTGCCTCTTTAGAAGTTTATTACACTTCTGTCATAATGAGTTGTCATGTTCATATATGAAAAAGGGGGAAGGGAGGAGAAGGGAAGCTGTTCCATTCCACACTCTGCTCCTTTGGTCTTTTGCTTTTCCCACTGGAGAGATCACAAAGTCCGTGTCTCCGGTCACAGCAGTGCRTCTGTGTAGCGGCCAGGAGCCTATATCCATAACAACTCTTTYACAGTAATGAAAGAATTGAATCTGGAGTGGAAATTAGGGAATGAGGAAGATCACCTAGGTGGAACAGGGTGAAGAAAGAGTATCTGAGAGGTGATAAGGCAGAGAAAAGATAAAACAGGGCACCAGAGGGTCTTGCTGCAAACTGCAGCAGCTTGCAAAGCATCTCTGGCCATACCCTGATCTCTGCTTCTGTGCTCTGCCTTTCTGCTCTTAAGTCTTAAAACCCTCCCAAAATCTGAAGTCCATTGCTCCCCTTGCTTGGATTCTTCCTTAACTCACCTCCAGGTGTTTTTTCGGGTGCTTGCTGATGGGAGTTATGTTTTAGTGTTTAACTGTATGAGATAAAAGACTTACTGAAGGTCTTTTGTTTCTTCTACTCTTGGTTCTTTTTTCCTCTTCTTGGATCATTTTCCTACCTTTCCTCCTCCTCCTCTTTTTGCAATTTTCAGCTATCCTGGCAGATAATCTACWATAAACTGTGATACAAATTACACAGTCTTAAAAAATAACGTCTTTGTGATAGATCTAACGGAAATAACACTGCTCGTGAGAAAAAATGACAATGCTCAATCTGCCATTTCCAATTCCCTTTGATTAGAGGGGYTTCCTCCAGAGACCTGTGACGACAGGAGTTTCCAGTGGAGACGGAGCTCACAGAGCCTATGTGCTTGGCATGGCCACTCTTGAACATCTGGAGCGGCAGAGTGTTTTAGTGCCAGCTCAAGCTGACCAGAGTCTTCTTTCGGTTTTCCTCTTTCCTCGAGGGAATGTGCAGAATGCCAGAGTTTCACCTCTACCAGCACTTGTCTGTGTTTGTGCCCCATACCTGCTCCGTGGGCTCCACCAGGAATACAGATATGTCTGATGCAACAGACATATAAGCCAGAGAAGGCTGAAAAAACCTGGAAAGGCACTACACAGGATTACCACTGATTCTAATAAAATTATAGAAGTATTTTTAGTAAAGAAAAAAAAAAAAAAAAAAAAAAAAAAAAAAAAAATACAATCACCTCCCCTTCCTGTTTTAAAAAAAAAAAAAAAAAAAAAAAAAAGAAAAGAAAGAGGTCCATGACGGCTCCATCTGCTGATTAAATTCAATTCAAATTAAATTCATTTACTCTTGCTGCACTGGTTCTAGTTCTCAAAAAGTTGATTAAAATTAAGCTGCCTACTACCTGGTACCTGATGGGAGCCCAGTTTCTGTGATCATGTAGCTCCTCTGATTAGAGAGATTAATTTTATATTTAAACAGTGTTACTGACATAACCCTCAGCTTGAATGCCTCGTAGCATGAGAATGTGCCTTTAGTGGCAACTCTAAGAGCTTAACGATTCTTTTAAGTAGATGGAGTCTAAAGTCTCTGRCTCAGTCCTGCACTCTGTATGGATTTATAAAAAGCAAGTTGGAATATTAAATTATCTGTCTATATTAATCTTCTGCAGCTTGTCAGATAGAGCAGGTAGAATCTCTGTTGCAGTTTTCTTTCTGTTTTCTGTAGAACAATAATTAGTCTAATTGCTCTGTCCCTCTCTGAACTAATACTGCAGTAAATTTTAAGGGAAAC
Source organism: Eudromia elegans (assembly GCA_003342815.1). Classification (NCBI taxonomy): domain Eukaryota; kingdom Metazoa; phylum Chordata; class Aves; order Tinamiformes; family Tinamidae; genus Eudromia; species Eudromia elegans. Next base: position 260,200 of record PTEX01000128.1, on the reverse strand, counting down.
ATAAGGTCGTCTTTCACAGCACCAGTAACAGGATTTGTGGAAGACAGGTAGAGTTGGGACTTGCACCTGCACCTGGGGGGCTTTCTGGTTTTTACTGTGTCTAGATGAATGCTATTTTATTGCTGATGTCTGTGTCCTTAAATGACTCTTAGTGCTTGACAGTAGTTTTCAGTTGTAGTTGCTGCATTCTGCTTTGTAAGACTTTGTTATTGCTTTAATCAGTTTCATTACACCTCGGTGTCTAGATCCTCTCCTTGTCAAAATGTCATAATAAGGCATTAACCATGGGAAGATGATATGCATCTTAAAGCAGTAGGATCTGGCATTGATGCTGAGAGATTTCTGCACTTCYACTGGTGTACTCACATGTTCTTGCTTTTTTTTCTTTCCGTTATTTATGCTGGACCTAAGCAGAACTCCATCTAGTTAAAGCCATATAAGAGAATTTCTCTTTTCAATTAACCGTGGGTTTCTTAGGAGGCACAAGCAGCGTATTTGGTGCGTTCTTGCCTGTCTCACCCTGGTAAATGACAGGGCACAAACTAGAAAAAAGTCCCATAGAACTGCAGCACATAATGGTACTTTTACCCACCGTGGCTGGGAAAGAGCTACCAAGCCAATTATTATATGTTGTGTTTGATCTCCTTTCCTTCGACAGTTACATGATTGATATAGAAAATTGTCAAGTCTGGAAGAACCTATTTTGTCTTTATGTTATGCTGGAAGATTTTCAGCATATGTCTTATTAGTTGGAAATCACCAATTGAATATGGATTTATTTGTATGCCATCTGAACAATTTGACTGGCCAGATGTATGTTGTTTGATAGCCTTTTATACATCGTTTTCAGAAGATACTCAGCAAGATTTTCTTTTMTTGTGTGAAACAGCCCATTTTGTGGATAGCATTTCCTGTTATTAGCATGTGCATGTTGAAGAGATTACCAAAGCGTTGCTGTGTAGAAGCGACAGTATGTAAAATGTCAACCCATASCTTGAGAGGTACAATAGAAACTTGTGATGAAGTCATCATTTGTATATTWCTGAAGATCGTAAACTTTGATGCTTTTTGAATATCTTTTGGTTGTCAGTGCTCTAGTTTAGGTGCTTAAAAGCTTCTTTGCTGCCTTACTGTTCAATAGTTTCAGTTGTTGCTATCTTGGTAGTGTCAACATTATCATACATTAATAGGGTGTAAATTATTTGCAGACATTTCAGTCCTCTGCCTTAAAGTACTTCCCACTTTTTGCTCTTTCTGTATTAAAACATTTCTGAAGGGAGAAAGGAAATCTTCTTTCTTGTGCTGACTCATCCTATACAGTCCCTACCAATCACTTTATGATTTGAGAAATGTGAATACAGCTGCACATTGATTCATTATGAAGTACAAAATTTGCTCTAGCAATTCTTATTTTGGTTACCCTTCATGCTGTACATGTGTACCTCAGGTCGTCTGGATATGTGTGTGTTTAAAATACAATTTTGCTGTCTTTACTGTAGAAAATCAGTGGTGAGGCATTCTGAAAATACTTGCTGCTTTCAGTGGCAATTGCTATCATGACAAATCTGGGAATGATTTCTTGTATGACAGACATAGTGAACAGGAAGGAAGGAAGCCTAAAAGTTGTCAAATTAGGCTCATATTAAAGCTTCATAAAATTTAGTTTTGTTGATCTGTTAACTTCAAATATTATGGTATCACTACTTCTTTGTACAAAAGCACTAACCACAGCGCATGGAAAAGACTGGCCAAATAAAGACCAAGTCATCTAGATTTTAGAAAAATCCAGTAGAATCATTGGCAGTAGAATCAGATGTAAATTATTAGAGACCTTCAGGAGACACAAGGTGAGCAAACAGAAGCCCCTCCACTCTTCCAGCCATCAGAGAAACCTGCTCTCTCCCAGAGGTCCCATCTGAACGTAGACGTGGCTGCGTGTGGGACGTACATCAGCATCTCCAGCCACCAGATGGTAGACTCTGCTTACTGGTTAAGTCTGCTCTGGTGTCTGGTCACCAGTTGGCAGAAACGACAGTAGAGAAATTGCCTCACCTTAGAGCCACAAAGCACAGGCTCTCTCCTGTATTTTGATGTGAGTACACCCCTTCTCTCGAATTTCTGCTAAACCACAAAAAAAAAAAAAAAAAAAAAAACCCAAAAAACTATCAGCATTACGCAGCATCTATAAATATTCTCAGATGTAGCCTGAGAAGGAAAGTATATTTTTATTAGGCTGTTTATTATGTGAGTGGAATTAGCAAGAGACAGTTGGTGTAGAAAATTAATGAACTAGTTTCATGGCTGGAATTTACTCCAACATGCCTTATGTTACCAGTAAAATTGGTTTGGGGAACCTCAACATACTCTTTAGGAGACATTTGTCCATTTTGCCAAGTGATCACACCACYGAGCACTTCCTAATGGCATGCTCTGCTGTATTTTCAGTTTTCCTTTCATTGTGTAGAAAAACATATACTGATAGAACACAAATGTTTGCATTTGTAGAGGACTTTTTGTCAAAGCTTGTGAATCATTGCATGTGTGGGAGATACTTGTATATGGTTTCGAGTCATACCAAATATTTTAAAAGAGCCAACAAGGACTAATTGGACAAAGTCTCAATGATTTTGTGCCTAGTAAGGTACGAACTGTAAAAGACAGCTGAAAGCACTGGGGTTTGCAAAGAGAATAAAAAGCATCTGTCAGAATTACTTCCCACAGCTTATACACAGTTCAGTTATTAATGAAGTGATTTTGCATTATATTTTGGGCTGAGCACATCCCTTGTTACGAGGGCAAACTGGARGTATCTAGCAGAGCTTCCTTGGAAGGGCTGTCTGCTGGCTTCTAACAGGAGGAGAAGGAACCAGACGGAGGTTGGTCCCCTATTACACAGACAGGCTTACAGTATCTCTAAARCGAAGTTGAAGTGCCCTGGCTGCTGCAGGTTTTCCTTTGCGTTCTCTGGAGTAGCAAACTTTGCCATTGGATGTTCGGATTCACACTGTGGTGTCTGATGCTGTGAGAACGGGCTGAGTGGGAAGCTGATTTTTCCCTCTAAGCTACCTGAGAGAAGTTTAGCTGTGAAACATGGTGCTAATGCTTGAACTTGCCCATGGTTTTTAGGCTGAGTGTCTGATGCAGCAATTGCCAGCAGCCCAGTCCAAGTCTCATTTAAATAAATGGGACTTTTCTATTGCTTTTTTGGTAGGCTTCAGTTCTGGCCTCGATTTCTGTAATGCCACTAGCCTGAGTGTCTTCCTAGCTCATGGTTCACTGCAGTGACAATACGTGGTCCTCTGGGATCCATGGGGAACTGTAGAAGGTGGAAAATGGAGTAACCATACAAAACCAGAAACTATTTCTTGCTGCCTTTTGCCTACCTCTTTATCAGCGGGTGGAACCCGTGGAGTTCCCCTCTCACCTGCAGTGGCTGTAGGAGAAGGTTGGCCAGGGCCTTCGTACCTGGTCACCGGTGGTGGTGCTTTGTGTGCTTGTGGAGCAATCTGCTCCTCTCCGCCCTCATTTCTGCCTYGCTTGGAGCTAGACAATGTACTGTAGTTTCCAGAGTGAACTCCTATAACAAAAGGATTCCAGTTGTCAATGACAGCAAACATTAGTACTCCTTAATTAATACAATGGCCCGCCAATATTTACGATTAGCGGGTTTAGCAGAATGCAGGCATCCTCATATATCTTTTCTAGCACACTTTAGCTGTGATCTTTCAGCCTCCCGTTGTCGCTCATGCAGTTCTGTGCTACTCGGCCTTCTAGCTCGTTGAACAAATGAGTGCTGTCCTAGGGCCTGGAGCTGAAAGTACCAACTACAGATCTCTGGAGTAGGGCCCTGGCTCCGAGGAATAATAAGAAAGAAAGAAGATTCACCTAATCTCCTTGACATGAAAAATTCAGCTGGACATCTCATAGGAAAAGGCTGTCRTGACCTCCAGTACTTTCTTCTCCAGTCAGATGGCTGCAGGACAGTCCATCTTATAAAAAGCTGCTTTTCCTGCTGCTTGTTCTGACTATCCCAGGAAACGCTATCAAGAGCTGTGCGAAATGGAATGACTGATTTGTTCAGAGCTAATTGAAAATTCTCAGCCCTATTGAAAAATCTGTTCTGGATTTAGCTAAGCTTTTTCTTGAGTCCATATTTTTCAGCCCTAAACCTATGAATCAAAATATCAGAAACTGGATTTATAATCAACAGTTGTGGTATGGAGTGTGCCCAGGGATGCCTTATCTCCGCAATGTTATGAACCATGCAGCTAAGCTGGTCTGTAGGGAAAGTAACTGAGTGACATGGTCACTGCAGATTACTTTCTTCCGGCGCTAATCAGGGAACTACATAACGATGCGGAGATATTAAACTGCCTTTAACAGCTTCAGCTCCGGAGCTGGAAGCAGCGACAAGTTCATGCTGCTCTGGCTGGATTTCGCCAAGCATCTGAGCTTGCCCAGGCATTTCTTTATGCATATCTACGTATATAACCGGAGCCACGGCGTGGGTGGTGGCTTGGGCACAGCACTGCCAGGGGCTTTGCAAAAGGCCTGTTCATACGGTGACCTCYTTGTGCAGCTTTCTACCTAATGCCAAGCTCTGCCCCTGCCTGGTTCATACCAGAACACATTTAAAGCTTATGTAAGCATGCAAGGACGTAAGGTGTAATACTTTGTGCACAAGTTCCCTTACATCAACTTACAGAATTAAATGACTACCCTGCAGTTTATTTTATTCTATTTTATTTTGAATACCTGCATACATTACAGTACCCTGGAAGTCTTAAGAGCGTTTTTCTTGGCTACATGAGCTAGCTATAGCAAGCAATGCATTTAAGTACATTCCATGTTACGTGAAACATATGTCTTTCTAAACCACAACAGCACTAAAAAAATGAGGAGGATTGAGATGTCATATCAAACTCATGAAAGACAACAAATGAACATAAATAAGAATTGGTTAATCTGGGGTATTTTTCTTCCATTTTGTTTTGCAATTCCAGCGACGTATGCCTAAGATAGATAGGTTTGTAAATGAGCGTGACTGTTTCAATTCTCCTTTTAGAGTGTGTACCAGTACATTGTATAAACATGAGTTTTTTAAGCCATTTAGTGCTCCACCAAAGTAGCAGGGCATTAGGTTTTCATTCATTCATCTGAAAACAATTAGGAGAAAATGCCACTTATCTTAAATAGTATTTGTCAGATTTTCTTCATCAAACTTGGTAAATACATATCTTCTGACATTTTGATGTATTATCATCAATCTAGGGTAAGCCTAAGTGACTGGGCTTTGGCCCGTGAATAGCTTTTGTTGCTGTATGACATTAAAATGGTGTGTGTTTTTTTTAAAGATGATAATGACTATTCAAAATTAGAGTTATTCTCTATTGTACCCGTGCTAGGTCAGGTGTCATAAGATCAAGAGAATACTTAGTACGCAATCCGGAGGTTTTATACATGTTTCTGAATTGAATATTTCGCATGGTATATGYTCTGGAACTTCTGTAGATGAAAAACATATATTAATTAATGTCAGTTTTCTTTTGAATGGGCAWCTAGTTAAAATGCAGATATTTTAATTGTGCTTAAGGATTCTTTGCATTCCTAGGTAGTTATAGACATTAATCCTTTCTTCCTAAATATTTCCTTTGTGCCTACTGATGTGTTTGTTGAGTCCCAAATCCTTGTGTGCCTCTCAGTCTAGTCATCAACAACACTTTGCATTCCACCATCCAGAAATAYGTAACCCGTCACTAAATGCTGGCACCACAGGGGGCATGATTAGGACTGCTCTTTATAAGTTTTCCAAAATCTATGTGGAATTAGTAGCACTTTACCTGTACTGGCGTTACTTTTGTCTTTGAAGTCAAGAAAATAGAAATCTAAGGGGTGAGTCTTTGGGTAACATTTTATCTGATAATTATCAGGTCTTTTGATAGTTGAGGGTCTCTGGTTCAAGTACTTGCCTTGTTTCTGAAGGCACCTACCTGACCAGAAATTCTTGCTGACAGCACATGGGCTGTGGGACCCAGGTTGAAAAAGAGCATCCATCAGTTTCCATTCCCTATAACCGCACTCCAGCCAGCACACCTCTGTTCTTGGGCACCTTTTGGGCAGCTCCTGTTCTTGCTGCAGTGCTGTCCCCAAGTTTGTGTTCTTTTGACAGGGTTCTGGGGGTGACTGGGTGGTCATCACCCCGTGCTTGTGGGCAACGTGGTGAGAGAAATCAGCAGCAAGAGCTCTGAGACATCAGCACAAAGCGTGGCTATGTTGGTTACCCATGATCACAGGTTACGTGGGTTTAGGGGGCTGTTTATATGATTTACCTCACACAGTGGGTGTCTCATTGCAAGTCTCTCTAAAGTCAGAGCCTCTGAGATAGGCTCCCGGGTGGTGCTATGGATTGTTTAGTGGAAACGTTGAGGAAGGCAGCATCTTTGCATGGGCCCCCGTATGCACTCGTGCCTCCGCTGAGGAAAGGTGAGTGTGGAGGAGCCAGCGGGGATGGAAAATCTCAAAGGCCGGATCCCACCTTCCGGACTCACTAGAAGCTGGCAGTGAATTCAACACCGTTTTTCGTTTCAATAAAGACTAGAAGAATAGTGAGAGCTCCAGATTTTATAAAAAAAAGAAAAAGAAAAAAGAAAAAAAAAAGGAAAAGGTTAATGTAGTGTCTGGAATCTGACCTCAGGTCTAAACTGTGATTCTAATGTTAATCATTATGAGACATAGCTTCACACCTCATAAATCCAGGCAGCCTATTTCTACTATCCAGTGCAATATTTAAAAAGAGAGCGGTTTCACAAAGACATGCATCACTATAGATTCCCTTTTTGCACTTTTTTCAAATTATGTTGCTGCTTTATACAAACCACCTTTCATGAGCTGTCTGCCAGAAAGCTCTAAAAATAATAGCACAGACGCTTGCAACAACAAATTGGCTACCTCACTTTCAGGGAATCGAATGTTCAAATGAAAAGGTTTTTGCTTCCAAGTATTTGAGGCATACCTTGAATATGTTACCAGGCTCAGATGCACTGGTTACAAAAATAAAATAAAAAGGACGATAAAGAACTTGTTTACATTCATTTGTGATTACTATGTTTCTTTTATAAGATATGCTGAAGTGAAGGACAAAAAGGAATGGTTTGAAATGGTTAGTAGTTTACCGTGGATAAGGCTTGAAAACGTCTGTGGTTGTTTTTATCRTGAGACTGGAGTTTCTACATCATCCGTAGGTATGGATATCATTGTGTGTGTATAAGGATATAGATTGTCTCTCTGATTTCAAAGGTTCRTTCCCATCCAGAAGAAGCAAGAGTGATGTAGAAGGAGCAGAGCTTGTGTTATCTGTGTAAGAGCTGGATTCATACCTGGGTCCTTCCTATCAGCGTGACTTCATCGGAGAGGCTCAGAGAAATAGCAGGTGTCCGTGATTTGCACATAGCTCTTGCTGTTCTCTCTTCTCTGGGACTGAGAGCGAGTCCTTTATTGTTGCATTTCCTAAGGTTGGAAAGAAGGAGAGGGTAGTAGAGAGGAGGATTATTTGCCTTTGCCATAGGGCACAGGCCACCCAGCTGAGCAGACAAGGAGGTTGGCTTTAGATTTTTTGACTGAACAGGCAGTGCAGTCCTACGGTGAAGAAGGTGACTTGACAAGTCTGTCCTTTGTGAATATATTTAGGATAAATTCACATATCTGAGAGCTGCTAAGACTAAACTCTCTAATCTCTGCTTATGTTACCCTTATACCTACCACATGGGTGAACAGAAAGTCTGGCAAAGGTAAATGAAAATATCTGTGAAGAATCCAGCAAATGCTAATGTTGCCCAGCCGCACGTATGAAGTTGAACACCTCCTCATAATGCTGTTTTGTTGCCATGCAAACTGTCCAAAACTGTGAAAACATCCAAACACATGACTTTAGTACTCATGGCTGCTCCATTCAGATATCAAAGGCCTTCAAGTGGACTATGATGACGTACTCATGTATTCATGAGGTCATTCTTCATAATCTGCTCACGTACGGTGCTCATGAGCTCTGCAGCCTGCGTCCCTTGGGGAGCTGGAAGAGAGCAGCTGAGAACGGATCCAAACTCTGCAAGCTTTTTTTAAACATCTGTTGCTAAAACTGAGTTTTTATAGTTTCTCCCAAACTTCCTGGGACAAGTTCTTCCGGCTCTTCATCYCATAAGTGATAAAATGCAAATGTCAAACATTATTAGTTCTGTAGCATAAGTACTAATTTTTGGTTTTGCTAAGCAGTTTATATAGGGAAATCTGGAGCATTTCCAGTCATCTTCACTATCATTTAGTCCTTAAAACCCAGAACAGACATTTAAACTGAAAAMCATTATATCTTGTCTGCAGATGCACAAGCAGCAGCATCAGAAGATGAATAGTTGTAGTCCTGAACTGGCGCCTCTATCAGATAGACTCTGTRTAATTAAATAAGAAGGCATTTTAACAAAAAATTACAACATTTTAGGCATTCCTTTGAGAGTTAAGGAGTGAGCTGCAGAAAGAGAAAAGTCCAGAAGTGATTAGCAGTTGATTTTCATGAGAAATTTCGAACACCTCTAATTTGATTTTTTTCTTTAATGAATACTTTTCTCAGCGATGTTGTTTGTTGTTTCAGATACCTCCCAGCATCATTTTTAATGTCACTACAATACGCAGGCTCTGCAGTTTGGCCAACTTAAAATACCAAACAGCCCATAAAAAAAAATGTGGCTCTTATGGCAATACAGATAGCAGCCTCGGTATTAGATTTGTAGCACTTTAATGCTGCCTTTTCGATATCTCAAGGCTGTTTCATGCAAATATTTAAGCTAGGTATTCTCACAAACAAGCAGACAYAACAGCTCAGTAACTTTGTTTTAAAAGAAAGACTTTTGAACATGCAGGAAATATTAGTACATCAAACAAAGTGAAAGACAAGGTAGTTTAACTTGTTGGTTTGTTTGCTGAAACTCTAAAGTAAATATACTGTAGCTAAAAGTGTTCCATTTTTATCTGCCTGCTGCAGTAATGGCTGTGTTACTTCAGGGCTTACACTTCAATAATTGATCAGGGTTTGTATAGCACCGGCTAAGAGCAAAAATAAGAGTGTTGCTTTGAACAAACTGCTGCAATGTTATAGCATTAGGCACAGAAACAAGATTCTGGAAATATAGATATATAAAAAACAGGAAAAAGATGGATAAGTTGGAGTGGTAAATACTGCTTCAGGCTAGAAAGTAATGAGAATTTTTCCATAGAGAGTTTTGACCTGCTATTCAAAAATTGTTTCTTGTCTTAATAAATCCTAAAAGTGTAATTTACTTGCAAAAGAGAAAGAACAAAGGCACCAAAATTCTTTTGATAACAACACTTGTTAAGGTTGATAAGTTGGGTTTCAAATGTGTGAAGAAAAATGTGTGACAGTTTGTTTTAAGGTGACAACCTAAGTGTTCAGATACTTCCATCTTGTGCTGCTTATAAAGCAGTACACTAGCAAATGCTTTACACATGTATATTAGAAGTGGAAACAATAGATAACATATCTTCCCATCAAATTTTGCAATGGTTTCTGTTTATTAATTTACAGAATCTGTGGTATAATTTGCCTATTAAATTAGAGTTATTGCTGAACACAGCCAGTAAAAATCAAGATCACATATGTTAGTATTTCTTTCTTCTTGACAATGAATTCTTTTGAGCCCTGACTTGGAAAGGATTTTCCATTGTTTTCATGGTTTTGTATTGACTTCTGTAGACCTGTCTTTTCTCCCAAGTAGAACAAGCATAGCAGATTCACTCTACTGCTAAAACACTAACAGTATGACAAAATATGAGAAATTTTCAAAAGATGTAAATGCCGTCCTTGATCAGATCTCCTCAGAACGGTGCCTCCTAACTGGATAATTTAAAACAGAAAAAGGTATCATAATGTATTTGGACCTTATAGATCTGTCAAATATTTAAAATTATGTAGCTAAATGATAGGAAATTTAATTTCTGTGCACATAAACCTGGTACACTGCAGTACACAAAGCAAACCAGGTGTGTGGCTCTACCTGGAGGTGTTTGCTGTTTTGCTACATGCTGTATAGTGTTGGAAGTCTATAGGTTATTCTCAGATGTACTCAGAAGTAAATGTAGTGCTTATGACAAGAACTTAAAGTTTCAAAAGAATCGAGAAAGGAACTAAGCATTTGCAGACTCCTCCTCTTCTCCTCATCTATAAAGCAGCAAATGAAAAAAAAAAATATATGAACTGGTTTCCAAACAGTGTAGGCAGGATTGCATGACATATGGCAGTTTGTTTTTACTGAGTACTTCACAATATTACATGGATATCCATTTGAAATGCAATACATTTTTGTACCAGGGAAAAAGAGTGCACTTCGTGAACCACTCGCCATCTGACCGTGGTAATTCCTAGGTACCGCATCTCAGTGCTCGGGTTTTCAGACAGCGGCGCTTGCTGCTGCAGTCACTTGTCTGCTAAAAACCAAACACAAAACCAAACAAAACCTTCTCTAGTGTTATTTTGAAGTGACGCCACTTCAGTGGCATTTAGCAAAAAACCTGCTCAGATGGCAGGGAAGTTGCTCCAGCGGAATTTGATAAAAAGCCAATTGCATGGTATTAAGCCACATTCCTATTGAGAATTTGTATTAACAATATATTGCTTCTTGTAAGAAATATTACTTTAGAAAGCAATGAGAAAAATGAGATGTTACTGTTCAAATTCTKATCAACATCACCTTCCATAATTTTAATCCCAATGTACTGGTTTTGTGTTCCCCACATCTACCTAAGGAAGTGTAGTAATTCGAAAGCTAAAACTCCTTTAATATCCTGAAAGTGGGTGCCTGTTCCGGAAAACTGTGGCACATGTTGTCATATCTGCTACTGTAGAACTCCTAAGTGTAATACAATCGCCTCCGTTGTATATATGATTATAAATARTTAAGTGTTCCCTATGGAAATACATATTTTGACTCAACTAAAGATTTAAACTCAAAGTTTGAGAYATCTAAGGCAACTGTTTTGTTTTGTCCTCTTTCCTTTTCTGTTCCAACTTCAAGTTATTTCTAACAGTATCAGTTAASTTAAGATGAAGAGAGGGAGCAATATTAGTTGCTTCCCAAAAGGGAAGATAAAATATTTGGAGAGCCAAAAGCGCAGGAACCCATCAGGTTGTAACAGAAGAAAGTGCGGTTTTCTTCCCCAAATCCTCCTGCTTGGTTGGAGCAGTGCATSAGCCCTAGGAGGTCTGGGATACTCCATCTCCTATTCTGACATGGATAATAATGTTGCAATTAAGCCATTGTTATTAGGTAATAATGGAATCTAAATTGCTTATGATTGAGCCCTGGAAGGGGTAAATCAGTGGCATCTTTTAGGACTCTTCTCTCAGATCCTTTTACAGTCAGGCAAGCATTGCTTGGYTGGCTGGTGTCGGTTTGGCATTTCCTAAACTTTCATCACAAACACAAATACTTGCCTTTAAAAAGCACCTGCAGAGCAAGAAAAAAATAATTATAAAAAAATCTAAAAATATAGTTCTACGTTGTGGTCCATTCTGAGTTTGGGTCCTGGATATGTGAATCTTCTTGAGTGAAGATTCACTGCTTTTACAACCGCTATTATCAGACCCTCCTCAAGGCTGTACTATTGTGTTAGGCTGTAATAGGTTTTCAAGTAACTTCTTTTTTTTTCTTCTTCTTTTAAACAATATAGCATTTAAGAACAACATACAAATCAGATATTGTGCTGCAGTGTTTTAGACATATTAACCTATATTTTGCCTCTGAGGCTAGCTTTCTTTCAGATGACAAAGAAATAAAACTCTTGATTTTAGGCAGAAAGAGGRTAAACAACAGGAATGCTAAGGAAACAGACTATATTTATTCAACCTGACSTTAAAACTTAATAAAATTAGAGCAGAATATGTAAGTAAAATTCACCAACAACCCTGAAAGCAGGTATGTTTGCTGGGATGTTCCATCTATAGCATAACACATGAGGAAGAGGTGGGAAATGCTTTCCATGGCAAGAARTGTTTCTAAATGGACCCTCCCAGAGCAGTGCACTATGAACTAACAATTAAAAAAATGCAACCTGATCAAATAATGGTCCCCTCCAAGAGTTTTAGTAGCCCTCAAAGCTGAATTCAGCTGCACAGGCCAGAGACTTGTGTAATAGCAAGACATATTGACAGGAGCCATAGCTGCCTGCATAACACGGGGAATAAAACCAAGCAAAGTGACGATTATTACTGTGTGTTGTTTATCCAGTGTTAATAGATATAACATGCCAGGCACTTCTGGGTTATGCATCTAGTGCCCAGGGACTTTCTTCGCCCTGAGTGACTGCGGTCTGCAGAGAGCTATATATGTAAAGGAAGACAAAAGGCAAACTTGTACAATTAAAGACATCAGTCTTCTTAGCTGTATGTTTTGGTTGTTTTAAAATCCTTTATGCTGGACATATATGTAGAAGTTAGGGAAATGACATAGGGGAAATTTTAAACAGAGGGAAAAGAGAAGAGATGTAGAAGGTGAGGGGGGAACAAAAAGGGAAAAGGTTGAAAAGGGAAGAAGAAGGAGAAAGAAGAAAGTTTMTGGCTGGTCAGAAGTAGTCATGGTAGGAAGAAGCAATATTACAGGCAAAAGAATACATGGCATTTATGTGCAAAACTGAAAAAGAGTGTGTGAGGAATGGCCTGGGAGCAAGATGGAATATCTGAGCAGGAATGACTGATTGCAGGTATAGGAGCTGGGAAGAGCAAGGTAAGAGTGGGTCCTGGATCTCTGGATGGGCAGGAGACTATGAAGGAGGATCAATATTGTTGCACTGAAGTTAAAAATCACTGGTAGAGGGTAGTGGTCCACACGCAGGGCAGCAGAATCTTTTATGGACTTAATCAATTAAAAAAGCAGAAATCTGTATGGTGTGTCTATATAATTAATCCATGTTTGGGCCTATAATACAGGAAAAGAATAAGAAAATAAAACCAGCAGGATTTTAGAATTTTTACTGTGTTTGGATAAGGCATTACTAAGGTAAGAAATATCAGAACTGCACAAATTCAGATAAAAAAAAAAGTCACAATGAATGCACACACACGTATATATGTATATCATGATAGTYTCCAGTTAGGTGATGATATTCTACCTTTTTCAGGAAGCTTCTAGATCTTTTCTTACAGAGAGGAAAGTGTCTTTGGGGTAAATCACGGCTTTGACTTGTTTGCTGGGATGCCGAAAGCCTCTTGGCCAGCAGGCTGCAGTCGCTGAGGACCCATCCGACCAGCCACATGCAGCATTTCTGCTTTGATTTGCACAGTTTATCACATGGATTTTCCAGAGGAACGGGTTGCAGAGCTTCTGGTAGCTKTAACTCAAAGCAACAGGAGTTGTTTTGACCTAAAAAAATACCATCTAACATTATTCTAAAACAACCCTCATAACCCAGCTTTTTTCTTTTTTTATCTTCCTTTTTTTTTTGTAGTTGATATACCAAATTAGCTCATACTTTTGATGTTAATCTGTTCATTCCTAAAATTCCCAATTGTGGAGATTGTCAACTGTGAGAATGGAACCCACTTATTTTGGGTATTATAAATGAATTCATTCAGAATCAAAACACTGTGAGTGTTTGCAGAATTAAAAAAAAAATGCACATAAATTTGTAATTCAGAATTGGACCTAAATACTGTGCAATAATTAACAAGCGAGTAGTAGGGATTAAATGAAATATTGAGTATCTTTGCATCAAACAACCCAAGCATTCTGTGCTCTAAATGGGGCAGGAGCCCATGGAAAAACTGTGTATATGGCCATATGATTAAAGAAACAGGTATGCATTTGGGAAATAGATAATAATCGTGCATTATTCAAACTTCAAAGTATTTAGCTTTCCCAACTTCCTAATGTTTGTGGTTTTTATATATATATATATATATATATATATATCTGCAATGTGTATGTTAGTGTCAGCTGTGTAGTAGTCAGCATTGCTTGCACATATATCTCCTAGTGTTCTATAAGGGTCTTTCCTATTTTTATGGAAGCTTCGCTTAGGCTTTGTCTGGTCTAAGTGGTTTATCGGGGGAGATTTTTGGAGGAGGAAGGTGCCAGGCATCTGTACAGTTGCATCCATGCAGTTGTTTAATACAGACACATTAAAGACTAATGTRGAATGTGGCAGAAACTGTTTTTGAACAGTCATAAAATGCACTGAAGCAATTCCTTGTTTACCTTGCTGGTTCATACCTGCCTTCTGCATAAGAGCAGCTCTATCAGTTCATCTGCTGCGGTGCAAATTCTATAGTCATCTTCATTTAGAAAGGCCTTGCATTTAAAATAAAGGAAAAGACAAACAATCTATAGAAAAAAAGGGCAAAAGAGTAGCAGTAAGTAGCTAGTAGTAAGAGTCCTAATATTGCCACTGTATTCTGAAAATTTGAGGTTAGTGCCAAAAATGGTATTTACTGCATCAAGTTCTGTTTTGTTTTGCTTCATTTTTCCCCTTTTTTTCCTTTCTCTCTCTCTCTCTCTCTCTTTTTTTTTTTTTTTTTCCTTTTTTTTTCCCCCTAGGCTGGCCTTCTCTCTTTATTTGTATAAATAATTGAGGATGCAATTATTTATGGCTGCACATAAGGATTGTAGATGTCTAACCATCTATCTGCGCCCACAGATCAGATAGTTTGTTATCTATATCCCTATTTGCACCTGCAAGTCATTGTGCTTGGAAATTAGCTCCTCGCCTGATCGTGTGCACAGACAGAGGTTGGGCTAAAGCTGCTTCGAAAAGAAATCCCATCCCTCAGAGTGAGCGCGCGGATACCTAACACCCCCTTTTGAAGATTTCATCCTGGATAGAGTCATTCCTAGGCTCAAAATATTGGCTGCCTTTCAAAATACTCCGGTGTGAACCACCTTCTGTCTCCTTCCAGCTGCCCATGCGGTAGCTGGTGCAAAGGGGTTGGGTGGAAGCACAGAATCCTTCCGATCACGGCGCTGCATCGGGCTCTTCCTGGGGTGGGAAGCTGGAGCATCAGCTGCCATGGTGCTGCTCTTGAGGAGCCTCGCTTAACACGGAGCTTATTCTTGATGGGAGACCCCTTCTTAAGCACTCGTTGTGGTCCCGGTGTTTGATCTCGCCTTGTGCTCTGTTTGGGATGCCTTCCTCTGAATCATGCTTGTGCTGTCTGCCTCCCATTTCTGCATGAAAATGTTGCAGAAAAGGAGCGGGCTAACTTTAAACAAACTGCRTTTTTCACAAATCAGGTGGTAAAGGTCATTGCCCCAGAGCAGGCAGGTCCTTGCAAAATTCTGCATTACCAAAAAACCAAACAAAAAAAGCCCACTAAGGTTATCTAAAGGTGGCTAGTGTGATAAGTGATAAACATTTTTCTAAAACACACTCGGGTTAGAAATACTGCTCTGAGCTATTCAAAATACTTTCGACTAGCCAACAAGAAACGATGTTTACCATTTCACAGACGCTACAGCTACTTTATTGTCTGAGTGGCTTCCATGCACTCCCATAAATTTAGATTGGATATTCGCTGTCCAAATTGACAGTGGGTGATTAAGCCAAAAATAAGAGCATTCACCTTTAAATTTTAGCTGTGGCATCCTGTTATATTCCCTACATTATGTTTCATTGCAGCAAGGCAGTCACTGCAGACCAAAATTTTGATGGAGATAAAGCAGATCAAAAGGGTAGAGTGATTTTGAAGTCCGTGACAATAGATGCTTCAATATTTGCACGTTTCCACTAAATAGCCCTGCGTTATTTTGTCAGTATGTTTCATTTTAGGGGTGTTCAGGAGCGGTATGCAATCTTCGATAGACCCCTTAAATTGTACAATTTAAGAAAACCGACTGAAAAAAAAGATAAATTAAATGGGTAGAAATATTTTCAAATCAAAGAACAACTGACATATATAAAAATGATGTATGTTTCTTACATAGTCCACAGGGAGAATTCTGCAGGCTTGCTATGATCTCTACAATTTGCCTCCGGGCAAACGAGGCTTTGGGATATTCTATTATCCCTTTGGTCTGTTTATCATGGAAACTGATGTACAAATCGAAGGTTCTTTTGGACCTTTCCTTTCCCTTTTCCGGACCCGCTCCGCRGGAACTTATCACCTGTCCTCACCTTCAGTGAAGTGCTCTGGAGAAGGTTCAGTGACCAATAATCAATTATTATTGAGAAGCAATCAATTGCTAATCTCCATAATTATGCACATCTAAACACTATGAACAAGAAAGAGAAACAAAGCTGCACTCCAAGCATTGCCTTGTTAGCAGTATTTTGTTAACACAGGCTCTAAAAAAAGCTGCCGCAGCTGGTAGCACAAATGTGTTTCCAGTATTCAGGCCATCAACGTGATTCGTCGCTAAATGTATAGAATCAGCTTCTTGCTAAAAACTACAATTACAGGTGATATACAGATTGAAATCACAGGGCTGGTTTGTCGAAGAAAATTGTCCTAATGATGGGTTTTCGGATCGGGAATGCAGCTCTTTTCTTCCTCTGTGATGGGTACTGAAGGCAGCTGCACCTGCCTCTGTGCTGTATTCTGCCGCACTTAATGATATCTGATGATATCATTAGGCAAAGTGTTCATAAACAGATGTTGAGCCTGTGCCTAAATGCTGTCAGATGAGCGGTTGCTGGCCTGAAACAGTATTATTTATATAGAACATTTACGTTTGTTATGTTAATAACCCCACTATTAGCTCTCTGGATGTTGCGATAGGAATGTAAATGTAGTTAATATGAATAACAACCTCTTTACTCTTTGTGCTGCAGTTGAGTATAACTTTTAGGCTTTTAGAGAGAAACAAAGATCCCCCCACCAAGTCCTTTTGACTTCATGATTTTTTTTGGCACCATTCGAAATTTTGATCAGCAGATAAATGGTAAGAATCTGTAGGACAGATGTTAAAGACTGGAATTTGTTTCTCTTAACACTTTGTGTTTTCAAGAAATTCTAGTATTTATGTGTTTTCTGGTAATTCCCGGACCCAGTTCATTACCCTAATATGTCAGAGTTTTGATTCTAGGCACTGAATTGACAAACACTCATTAAAAATAAAAATAAAAAAGTATTAGAGTAGCTAGAATTATGATCTGCGCTTCTGAAGATGATCTTCTTCAATTGTTTAATTTATCCCACAACAATAACTAAATATCGGGGAGATCACTCAGTATTCATCTTTTCTTGTTTAATGTTTCAGCCTGGTGGTGTTCTAGCAATGCTTGAAATATTGCTGTACAATTGCTGAGGGTTTATTTAGCCAAAGTTGCATTTTATACCTCATAGTTAATTCATGTAGAGTAAGTTATGTAAATTTTGACAGTCATCAAAATGTGCAGTGTTTCTCTAAAATACAGCGTACTAGCGATAGCTCTGTTATAAAAATATCCTTGGTGCCTTTATAATTTTATTTCATCTTTTAACTCTTTCTGGATATGATTGGGGAGTAGAGGTGGATGCGGCAAATGGATTTCTGTTGTTTGTTTCAATAGCCAGCGACGACGGTATTTCTGCTTTTACATATATAAAGTGTTATTAACCACGTTACGATAGCCGTGCTTTGACACCGCGGAGAGCAGCTATTTTTGTTGTCTGTGTTAATGCTCTTGCAGTCGTCCATGTGGCTGCAAGCGCTCAAGATTAGCAGTGTCAGTGCGTGCCCGTGGCATAAGGAAAGACGCTGCTCCCCCCGTCGCCAACCCCCCCGTGGATTCCTGCACGGTTTTGTTCACTTACCTCTGCAATTTGCAGGGCTCTCTTGTGATTGTGTGTCTCCTCAGATGAGTTTCCTGCTCYGTATAACACTGAAACTTAGATTTAAAGGACAAATAAAGGTTTGGCTCCAGCTAGAAGAAGAAAGGAGGTAGGACGTCCCAGGGTCTGACTACCTAAAAGGACAATGAAAAGGCTAGCTAAGCCCTTTGAAGGGAATTTAAAGGAACCCTATTAAGGGAATTGCGTGATTGGGAAGGCAAAGGGGACGCTTGTGGAGGAATACCAGGAATAATATGAGCATTTGGAACTGTTCTTAAAGAAGAGCACAGCTTTTCTTAGGTAACATGCCACCAAACCTCTGAGATAGGAACCCAGCCCTACCGCAGCACGTCACCATSTGTGTTTCTCTGTGAGGTAAAAAGAAAATTGTGGTCATCTCAACTTCTCTAAACCTTAGAAAAAATCCAGTTTTGGAGGTTTCAACCTTGTTTTCCAGAGGAACTGGYAATTGCTGAAATAGTAAAATGTGCGTGTTGAGTGTTGGAGCTCAGTTGTGTTCCTAGGAATTGAGGTGCCATCGTAATGAGCATGAGGGAGGCTGTGAGAAAGGAAGAGCAGAGCTTTGCTGGCTTGGGCAGGCTGCTTTGGGAAGGGCTGGAGGTTAAACACTGTGCAGTTTGGTTGTTGCTGTTGTTTTTTCTTTTTTAATAAAAGTTTCTTTGGCCCAGTGTGTATAGATTTGGCAGTCTATGCATTCATTAAGTTTATTTTTATTAGGCTGGTAATGAGGACTAAAAATCTTAAGACATGTTTTTGTTTTGTGGCCCAAATTGTAGACATGTATCTAAAGAGGCAGAATATTTCTATAGCTCCATCTGGTCCCATTTCCTATCGTTCTTATACATATTCTATTGTAATCAGTGGGAATCAAGTGAATATTAAGGCTAAAGAGTCACATTGTGAAAGAAAGATAAATTTTGTATAATAGACCCATTACAATTTGTGAGTGATCAGCCTTTCAAGAACAGGCTTTACAAAACACAATGCAGATTCATTGCTATTTCCCCTCAAATATTTATTATATGTTGCGTTATTAGTTTATCTGATATTAGAAAAGAATAAAGAAGAATGGTAAAACAGGATATTAAAATCCTTGGGTTTTATCTCCTTTCTTTTACTGAGGCTTATTTTACAGACAGGTATGAAAGAGATGGCAAGTCCAGCCTTCACTGGAGTCTTCGTTGGATTTGAAATCAGGAATTGGATCTGAATTGTGCAGTGTAGGCCCAATTTCCAATAAAAAATAGGAACCGGTAAACTGTTTGAATTCAAACTGGTTTAATTGTGCAAAAATTTGTAGGAATTTTTTTGGTTTGAAGAAGCACATTTTTATACAGACCTCCGAAGCCTGATGGCCTGAAGGAAAGATGTCTAACTGAAGAAAGAAAAGTGTAATGTTGGCGTGTATTAGTGGTGCTGTTAACATATCACACTATCAGTTCATGCTGTGAGGAGAACTGTTACAGGCGCTTGGCAGAAATCACAGGTTACATCACAAACCATGCAGGACCAGAGAGGTCATCATTTTATTTATCAATAGCACCGAGTCTTCTGCATTTTACTTTTGCAGCCTTCAGAAGCCCCCAGGTATGTGGATTTTTCTGGCGTTGCTTTTTTACACGGTTCTTTGCCTGTGCTATGCAGAACGCATTGGTTATTGCATTGGGCTGCGTATATTCCCTGTAAGCAATAGTGGGTTTCTTTGTTTCATGCGTTGATTTTCATTCCTGCAGAAGTTATGAAAGGTGAATGTAATTTGACACTCCATTCAGTAAGATTAGATGTCTAAAACGAACCTAGAGGTTAAAAAACCTCCACTGGGCCAAATTCTGTGGTTTTACACCGATCAAAACCAGAGGAGGTCCATTTAAGCCAATCCACCAGGCAAATTCACTAATATAATAAGAGGGAACGAMTGCCCAGGCAGTTAAATTATTAATAGGGTGAGCCCTTGCTCGTCAAAACCAATGGGAGTTTTGTCATTCACTTYTGTTGATTTTGCTGCGTAGTAGCAAGGATTTAGTCAAAACCTTCTTGTCCCTTGTAGAGACTTGTCCCTGCAGTCTGTGTCTGCTCCGGTCATAGCCCAGTGAATGGCCCAGCCTTGGCTCCCTGCTTTAGAAATWACGAGTACAACAGTGTAGGATAAACTACAGCAGAATGAATATTCATGGTTGGAGAGACTGTGGTGGGTTCCACTTTCAAAAAGTCACCTGAAGAAACGCAGTTGCTTTCACTGAACACAAGCACCCACTGAAGTGCCTCAACCCACAGCACTTTGCTGAGAAAAGCAGTGTTTTGGGAAGATGGAGTTAAGCTGAATTCAGAAAGGGGAATCACAGGATCACAGAATGGTTGAGGTTGGAGGGGACTTGTAGAGATCACCTAGTCCAGCTTTCCTGTTTGTCAACACATGCAATTTCCTCCTTTGACTTACTAAGCCATGGATTGTGCAAGCCACATCYTGTAAATGACCTTATATTATACACAGGAAGACAAATTTGGTCCTTTTATCAGCAGGTGGAGATTTCACTAGAGTAAATGGAAACTCAGTTCTTCCTGAGATGAAATCTGCTCAGAAATCAGAAGTGCCTGCGTCTCTTCATGCGGTACAAGTTTCTTTATGGTCAGTGAAGACAGAAAATCTGGAAATGGACAGGTGAAACTGTAACATCTTTAGCTCRGTGTGAGGCCTCTTGTGAGGGAGAATTCCTACAAGAAAGCTAGARGATTATGAAACACTTTCTACTTTCTAGGAAGAAACCAGGGAGAGCGATTTGTGTGATGTAGATCAGTTGTACAGATACTTTTCTTTATCAGGGTTGCTGCGATGAGGTTGAACTTTAGGGCAGGTTGAACTTTGGGACCCATCGGGTGCATTTCACAGTATTAGTGTGGAATTTGTTTTTACAGAACCTACAGTTATGTAGAGGAACTTGGGCTTTGCCTAAGCAAGCAATGCCAATTAAATACCCCTGTCCTATAGGGGCACGTTGTGGGCATCAGCATTACCACACACACACCCGATGAGTGTTTGGGTTGTTCGTGATCATAAAACCAGAACGTAGGGGAATGGTCCAGAACAATCGTCAGTGAGAAATACAAGAATCAGACAACTGATTTAGATCTGAGTTTCTGGGAAAGCAGCTCAAGGAAAGTCCTGCTGGTGGAGTTGGGTTCTGTGAGCGCAAGTCATGCAGGACWCTGGTGGCTCCCGAGGTGCCTCCACAGTTCCCAGCTCCTGCATTTTTTCCGGTGCTTTCAAAAACTGCAAATGTTGGTGATGGAAAGATCATTCTATTAAGTCCCTGATAATTCCCAACTTTTTAAAATGAAAACGTAAAATTTTCCAGGAGTTTGTGTGTGCTTGCACACGTGCGTGTACATGTGCACTTTTTCAGAATTTGACTGAATATTATATATCTATATTTTGTTTTCTGGCTTTGGCACAGAAATTATCCACTGCATGGAAGAAATAATAACATTTTCCAAGAAGGTCATAAGATATTCTCACTTTCATCTTCTTTGTTTTCTCTTAATTTATTTTGAAATGTCATGTTTTATTCAAATAGAATGAGATTCTAACATACACTTGCATACCATATGTACAGTTTCATGAGTACTTTTAAAAATGCTCTATGCTTCTAATTGATTTCTAGAGTATTTTATCGTATTAAAATTTTTGGAGATGAGATGTKGTGGGAGAGGATTTTAGAAGATAGACTGTGATAAATTCTTCAGCACTTGTTTCTGAGTTGGAAACTTGTTTCTATTTCTATTTTCTTCAGRTTTTGTGGTCTAATATTAAAGTAGTTCTTCCAAGGCTCTGCATAAGATGACTTCAGAAAAATATTTGAAAACACTAAATGAATCATTATTTTCTGTTGTGAACAGAGTGGCTTTTTTAGTTAAAATATTAAAATGCTGGCCCATCAGTGGATGGTAGGTGGCATTTATTCAGGTCTTGCTAGCACAAAAGTCTTCGCATTTGATAATGGGGCATTTTGGAAGAAGGTGATCTTTAGTAAGGTAGACTTACTCCAGTGTTTTCAGATTTAAATGTCCACAGTTTCTCCTCATTTTTTAAAAAATATACTTGGTTACAAGGGAAGAGGAAAAGTCAGGAGTTTACATTTCTTAAATAAACTATAATTAAGGCAATGTCTTGTCATTGCTCCAAACCGCTTACACCTCCGTTTGGGGACGTCCATCCKCATTCCTGGCCATGGTTACCTGCCCAAGCTGGGATCGCATGCAGGTTTGTGCAGGGGCATCGTTTTGGCCCCRGCGTCTACGTACAGACCAGTGGATCTGTTTCCCCATCTCCCGTGGTTTCCTTTTGGCCAAAGTTTTTTCTAGGAGTCCTGCTGAGCGGAGTGGAAGGCCTGGAGAGTCAGGCAGTGGTCGCTCCCTTTTCCCTCTGATCTGCTCGCYGTAAAGACCAAACCCCAAATATTGAGCACATTGGCAGGCAGAGGACAGCAAACRAATTCCTGGTCCATAGCTGTCCTGTATAGTGATGTCTTTTGATAAATGTTTTCTGTTCTCATCTARACCTGCATTCTACGTCTTGTCATTAGGACCTCTTACCACTGACAGTTTAACTAAAAAATCGAATGTGCACCATGCTTTTTAGTATAGTTTTGAAGAGAAGCTATGTAGCGCTCTGGGTGTTTACCTAGCAATAAGGGAGGTTGGAGGTCTGCTAGCTAAATGCAGATTTACAGATACACAGACGTGATTTTCAGGGTGTAGATCATCATTCATGGGTTCTTACCCGCCTCAGGGTGATGGCAAAAGCTTCTCAGTGTTTTGCAACTAATCTCTATAATTAAGCAGAGACCAAAGTGAAATTATAGACAATCAATTCATAACTATTGACATAAAGCAATGGATCATGGGCTTTTGCTTACTAAAAGTCTGCCAGTTTTTGAAAGATGGTTATGTGAGTAATAGCATTGAAATGTACTTCTTCACTGCTTTAAAAATAAGCAAACCAAACAATTACAGTAGATTAAAGATGGCAAATGAAGTTCTGTGTGGTTAAACTGAAGTGATGTACCCATCTGTCTCGTCAATATTTTCCTCAAACAAAAATAACTGGCTTGCCTGACCTGCTGGAGAATATGTCAACCTGCTTCAAGTCCTGCGGGCCTGATTGCTTAGCCATGTCCCACCAGAAGTCTTGCTTCTCAGTAGCTCAAAACACAGCGAATCCCATTCAAATCTGGATTTGTGTATGCTCAGAGGTAGAGCTGGAGGGCGAGAAATCTCCTTTCTAAATAGTCGGAGTGTTAGACTAGCCACCTCCCTGAGTCTTGGGTTTGTCTTTACCCTCCGACAACACAGTTGAAACACCACAGAATGCAGAACAGCAAGAAATTGCCATGCCCAAAATGTACGAGCAAAGTGATAATGTTGACAATATGAGCTATATCATCAGCTGACGTAAATCAATGTAGCTGYAAAAGAATTTATAATCCTCTGTAGCAGTGGAAGATCCAGCCAGGAATTCACAAAAGAAAATGCTTTTGTAGACATCGGGAAGCCAAAGAGATGMTCCAGGTACGGAATGAGAAACCTGATGCCCCAAGATAGAGGAGAAATTGCAGGTAGACCAGCAAAGAAAACATGGCTCAACTGGCTCAGTAATCTTGGAATCTTATGGCACTATTTTAATGAGATCTCTTCATCCTGAAATTGAAGTACGAGGAGTTTTTTTACAGAGAACAGTATTCAATAACAAAATATTAAATGATAAACACAGATTGCTTAAAATCAGATGGGCCATTTTAAGAAAAAGCATTTTAGCTCATCATGATATGTAGCACCTTATTTAAATTAGGAGGTGTTAATTCTTAGCTTGAATAATATATTAATATAATATGTAAAGTGAATGGCATTGTTAATCACAGTCGCGCCTGGAACGACTTTGCTTCTGTGCACTGAATGTTAATTTTGCAAAACATTAATTTCAAAGATTTTGCAGCAGTGCTTTTGTAATTAAATATTAATGTCACATGTTATTGCAGTAGCATGTTTATGAAAGCCGGCAACACTTCAAGTCAACTCATTTGTTTTTATATTTATTCTTGTACATCTGCAATCCCTTCCATTTCACAATTTCAAAGTGAAGGCCATTTTGAATAGTCAATATGTGAACATTTTTCATTGTAAGCGTTTTTTAACATCCAACAGGGTAAATATTTAATGTTGTGTTTTTAGCTGGTATAATTTTTCAGAAAATTGGCTATAAGTTTTAACAACTGAAAGGTACCTAARCTGTCTACATTTTGGGCACAAGTGATCTGAAAATAATAAAAGAATAAATGTGATGAGGCTATGAAAAAAAATATTTTAAAATCAGGAGCTTTTTTTTCTGAAAGTTTGACTTCCAGAACTTGCTATTTTACAGCCCAAYCCTCTCCAGTGCAGTTTTACTACCTGCAGTGCTGTGACTTTGTGTTCGCTCGAGTTGTTTTGTCAAGTGCAGGACTGACTCTGAATAACTTTTTTTTTTTTTTTTTCCAAATCATGTGTTTGCATTTGTGCACAAGAATTCCTGTGTGCAGTATGTTGCCTAATGATTGTTCAATATGTGAAAATCAACATTTTTCTGTTTGTGCCCTGAGCCACTCCACGAGCGGGGGGGGAAATTCAGACTGGAGCATTTTCTATTAGGGCCAAAWCGTGAGGATGACTAAGTTTGTCAGCTGCTTTTATTGAAGTGCACACGGCGTCTCTGTGCCCGYACTGCTTAGCCCAGGTCTGTTTTGACCAATTTAGTGTATCTCCCGATCTTGCCTGTGGCTCTTCGAACCTGTGAATTACATTAGTCTCCAAAGAAAGTCATTTCCATTTCAGCATGTTGGCAAGGAGAAATCTGTTTGAGGTATCACGTTTTGAACCTTTCTCATCCCCCCCCCACCCCATTTGCTTTTAGTACCGGTCCCCACCGTACTGCAAAACACTTTGGCAGAGCGAATTGTGAATTATAAAATATGTTATTTATTCTWTCGCAAAATATATGAACAATCAAGATGCATTGTTTAGTTATAGGCACATTTAATAGTTAAAAATTATATCTGCACCTGATGTTGCATGTTAACAGCTAATACCGTTTGACAGTGATGAAATTAAAGGATGAAGAAGAGATACAAACTACATTTTACAAGCATGATGGGTCTCCAACAATGCCATTTAAATATTATTTGTCACTATTTAAAATGAACCTTTCCCCTTTAAGCTATGCCATTATGCTCATTTGTCCTGTCACCACTGACAGGCTCTATGACTCACACACAAAAATGGTCATTAGGTACTGCATCTTCATCTTATTTAAAAAAATAGAAAGCATTCTGATGCCTCTAAAAGCCTGTAATTATTTTCATCCGAGGAGATAGTGTTGCTTGGAAGGTAATTTAATAACCTTTTGCATGTACCTGGGGAATGCCTCTCTGGGGAACCAAGGTGCCGACATGCCATTCAGTCGTCAAAACATGACCTTTAATGGTTGCTTGGAGAGAAGTTAGCCGGGAATGCAGTACACAGCGCGATGCTAATTCTGCTTCCTAATGTATGCAAAATTTAGTTCTTGAGCAATGATCTTTGTAAGATGAATTAATATAGGTACTGCTCCAGGAAACAAAAGAAATTGCAGTTGTGAGAGCTGTTCCCCACCACGCTCTTTTGCTGCATCATTTGGAGGTTGCGCCCACGCTGCCTGATTTTTAGGAAGCAACAATAGCGACAAAACTGTACCTGGCAATATTTCCCGGGATCTGCATTTTTAATTCCTGCTTCGGTGATGAATGCGCTGGCTCTGGCTCTCACGTGGACGTTTGGGCAGGACTCTGCACGGGAGCTTTATGGGTTTGTATTAGGCTGTGATGGCAGCACACACACACACACACACAAATAAAATAGTGTAAATATAAACTATAGAAACTATAGCAGTGACAGCTTGTAGCAAAATCCCTGTGCATTGTGAGTGGCTTTGAGAAATTAGCCGTGCGGTTAGGGGGTTAAAGAAAAAGTGTCGTGTTCTTTTTGTCGTGTAGCAGGAACGAATGCCAGGCAGCTCCAGGACACGGCGAAGGAGGCACAGCCTGCGTGTCCTGTGGCATCGAGCTCCAGCAACTCTTTATTCTGGTAGTCCGATATTAGCTCCCACCCTAGTTAGAAATGCTGGGATTTCAGCTCCGAGCCCTGACATGCCATCCGTCAATTTATTAGCACGCCGGTGCAGTAAGCCACTGAACAGGCTATATCAATTCGTTTAGGTTTTTTTTTTCCCCTTTAAAATGTCTGTAATCCTCAGCTCTGCTCTCTCAACCGGTCAACATTAAAGATTTATGTTGCACTTTTTTTTTTTTTTTTTTTTTCATTGCCACACCTGAATATGGATTACTTAAATGGGCTGTAAATAATTCATATCTGGGAATAAGTTTCCATTACTGACCAATGTTGTAATTTAATATACTCTATTATGGGTTATACAATTTTAGATTGTTTTCTGTGTGCACTCGGCAGCCGGGCAGACAACAGTTTAAGTAAAAAAGGGCAAGATGTTTGCTCAGTTTATTTTCCTGTGCAGGGCTGGACTGGAGAAAGTAAAAAGCAGGCTAATGTTAACAGCATTCTTTGTAGCTGCTCGTGGAAATAGAATAAAAAAACCTTAACCTGAATCAGCATAAAGAAAACTGAATGAGTGGCGGCGGGGGGGGGATATTAATCTAGATTTATATTCACCAAGCAGATGTCAGGTTTTAATGTAAAATACAAACATATTTTTCAGTAACACAAAATGTATCCCCCTCTCAATATGTGTGTTGTTGTGTGTGTTTTTCCCCTTTTTTTTTTTTTTCTTTTTTAACCAGTACTATTGCTTGTCACATGTGGTGCTTGATAATTCCGTCAAAAGCACCTATAATAGGAAGGAACGTTTTTAGAAAGAACTTTTTGATTAAGGTTATGAGCTACAAATAGAAATGCTCCAAAATGTTAAAGAGCATCATAATTCTTTTWAAAAAACTGTCCATGTACAAGTGTTTACACTTAAAAGAGATTTAAACAATTTAAGATTAAGTTGACTATAGTAAAAAAAAAAATTAATAATAGATTAATACATGAAAATCTATGAAGTCACATAAGATAATGATTTAAAAAGGAATAATTTAAAAAGATGAATTAAAAAGTAGAATCGGAAAAGAAGGCCAACATAAACTAGGGAAAAACATGCTGTGAATAAAGTCTGTTAGATCTTGAAATAGGAGAACTGCTAAATAATGCATAGTTTTATTTTTCTATAATTTGCATAAACCTTAAGAGAGTATTTATTTGTGTAAAACTTGATGCATCGAGCAAGGAGAATTTAAAAAAAAAAAAAAAGTGGCATTCATTTTGTTTTCATTTTGGTATTTAGGAAAAATATTCTGTTACATATGGACTACTTAGACCTAATCATCTGCCTGAATGTGCTGTGTTTCTTGAGCCAGGTTGGAAAGGGCTGGCTGGAGAACAGTGCCCTGGTCTTGCTGCAGGCTACGCAGGTTGGCCCGGGCTCTGCTGGGGAGCAGATGGTGAGCCAATGCTTGTAGTCACACTTACCTTCCTTGCTAAATCCATAATCCCTCGCTGGACACGCAGCCAAGGCAGGCTTTGGAGGCAGAAAGGAGGTTACAATCTGGACTTGGGTATTGACTGCCAGAACTGAGAAAACAGCTCCGAAATTTCAAATGCTTAACAAGTTATCTGTCTTGTCCCTAAGCCAGTGCAGCATTTTTAAAAGTAATTAAGACATGATTGAAAATGTGTGTGCCATCTAAATACAAAAATCTTCAAAAATAATCAAAACCAATAATTAAAAGCCACATTTAATATACCAGTTAGTAAAAAGAGACTTATTTAAGCCGAAGTTGCTTTCCTTTTTATGGCTTTTGCTGCTTTTTCTGAAGGATGCTCACATTCAGAGCTAGGAAGGAAAAATGTATTTTACAGGCGAGCCTCTATATGAAAGTGGATCTCTTTTAATATACATCTGTATGGAATTTTAACTCACAGCGTGACGATGACTTATTTAATTAATTATTTAATTAACATCACACTGAGTGAATATTAGCCATATTATTATATATTAAAAGGTATCTAATGTGTAACGGTAAGCACCAGCTTCATGCACAGGAAAATAACAGTTGCTTATAATGATCACAGCATGACTTGCCTTTCTAAATATTTAATCTATTATAAATCTACACAGTGAACCTCAAAAATCTATAATTTCAAAAAATATTTAGTAAACAGCCAAATTGTGGTCAGCTACAGCAAAGGGTGTGCCATCTGTTTAATGTAAATAGCTGGGGAAAGGGAATGGCATATACAAAAGAGTAGAGCTTTGGAGGGATTGCTCACATACTCTGGCTGTGGGTCTGTAATATTTAACATACAATTTGTTTTTTGCCAGTAGTGCCTGCGTGGACTCAGTCTTACAAAGTAGGGAACCTTTGTCCCAAGGTGCAACCAAGTATTTAGGCATAGGTTTAATTTAAAGTTCATGTATCACTGTATTAAATTTTGAGAGATTAAGCTCTTATTAAGCATTTTATTAATAAAATAAAATATATCTCATAAAGCATTTATGGGTTATCTATCACACCATATAAAGACGTGGAGTACTTTTAAGCAGGAATAGTTAATTGCATAATCTGTTTTAGTCTGAGCACAGCTAAGGTTATATTCTTATCAAGCATAAAGACATGCTTAATTTATGTAAACATTATACCCTTAACTCTGACCATCGGCCTCTTGGGATCTCCTATATATTTGTTTCTTTATCCAAAAACTATATTATTCTAAAGCATACTGCTGTTTGGAAACGCCATGGAAACACTGGTTCTTGGAKTAGCCAAGTGACAGTTAAAATCACTTAAATTTGGAAACATTACTTATTTGTGAGGAATAATAGRGAAATATGTAACACTGCTCATTTTCAGTATATTAAAAGTGTGCATGTCCAGGCACTTCTGTCAGAGACCAATCACCGTGTGCCAGTAATGGGTGCATACATAATGTTAACTTAATTGGAATTCCTTCTGAAAGATTTGTGCTTTTGAAATGGCACTGATACGGAATAAGGTTTATTTTTAGGTTAGAATTAAGCCTGCTCTGCTGGTTTAGACAACATGTATATATTTTATATYGAGTAAGAGTAAAGGGCCAGATTCTTAGCTGTTGTAAATTGGTATAATACATGCTTTGAGTAAGATTTATGAATGTCCTTAATATTAATTTCCTTGCCTTTAAGCACTTAGGTTTGTTAGTGATGCGATAAACAATGGCATTATTTTCACTTAACTCCTTGACTGATTCATGCAATGAGGGACTTTTGGTCCCTGAATTTTGCAAGTTCTCCTTTAGCCGGGGCCAAAACCAGCCGCTCGGGGCGCTCACGAGCGGCTGCAGCACTGGGGGCCCAACCCCTTCTCGTGGCTCTTTCTCAATGARGATTTGTTTTTCCTCCCTAATTTTTCTCAATCCTGAGAAAACAGTGAAATGAGATTTATGACATTTAGTGAACAAACCCTGGTTTCTATTCCTTGCCTGCCTTGTTGATGTGCATTAAGTGCATTTATGTTAAGTGCATTTAAGTGATGGGGATTGTCTGCAGGAGGATGAGGAGTGTGATTTGGAGCTCAGCTTCATCYGCACGCTTGTGGGAGATGAATTTGCTTGGCTGGAGTTTCTTGGGACTTTTCTGACATCTAGCAGTGCTGATTTCTCTTGCACATGATTTTGAACCTGGGTTCAGGCATCTGATGGTTTCCCCTTGCTARCTGTTGCTTTTCCTGAGAGCCTTTGGGTTGTACCCTGTATCCACAGGGAGCTGCCCCAAAACACAGGACCAGGATTTGGCCCTACATTTGTGCAGGCCCCTGCTTTCTGAGCAGCCTTTTAGCTACTCTTATAATAAGATTTTCTTCTTCCCCACTGCAGTCTTCGGGTCCGGTCTGTCCCGAGCAGTGGCAACCACATATTCCACAGGGATTTAACCTCCTGCAGTGGGTCTCTTTCATCCCGTGGGAAGTGTGCAGCGTGCCTAGTTCTGCTGTGCTGCCCCAGTCGCTTGGTGAACAGTGAGGCAAAGAATTCGTCTTTATTTATTTTTTTATTTTATCAGCGTCTACCTCTGCTGTCAATAAATTACCCGCGCCATCTCTTAGAGGACCTTCTGTCTTCCTCGCTGACCTCTTGGACTATATGTTCCTGAAAAATGACTTTTTATTTATCTTTATCATCTTGTGCAATCTTCCTTTCATTCTCCACCTTTGCTTATCGTTTTTTTACACTCTCAACTTCATCCTGTAATCTTTCCATTCCCCTCTGTATCTGATATTGCGGACCTCGCGTGCGCCTCCCTTGATGGTTTTGTCCATCCCTYTTCAGGCTAATTGGCCTTTTTAGCTGCTGTTCTATTTGCTGCAGGATGGGCAGCACACATGCTCTCGCTGAGAYGTTGATTTATGTTTAGAAGAGTTCTGAATTTGCCCTCCGCTTCCTTTTCTTTCGTTTCCTTGACTTATTACTTTCAATATTTCCAGAGGTAGAACCAAATTTGTTTCATGGCCCTAAGTCTGCTAATTTTAAACTCACTCAGCTGCTTTATCCTAGTGTTTCCAGACTTCCCATCTTTCTTAATATGTCCTGTTCTGTTATTTAAAAATGAAATTAAAAGAACTAATCCCTCCTACACTTAGATCCTGGGGAACTCCAGGTACRGAGCAGTGAAGTTGTTGTGTCGGTTGTTCATAGGCAGCTGTAGGAACCACATTGGTTTTKCACGGAGCGGGCAGGAGGTGCTCGGAACTCCGGCCGCCCCAGTGCTGGACGAGGGAAAGGAAACTGGGTGATGGAGAGYGGCCTCATGGGGACATGTGAGGCTGCAGAATAGCGGGTCTTGCTCGGGGTTTTTCGAGGACCATTGAAAATGCAGCTTTGTCAGAATGGCTCAACCTCTTTTCCAATACCCCAGTTCCTGCTGCGTTGCTGCGATGCTCTGCAGGTTTGCCTTGCTCCTCTTCCCTACCAAACATCCCGCCAGGGAATTCTGTCGGGGCTGCCTGATCCTGGGTTTGGCCACGGCTCTTCCTGTTCACAGGATGGCTCCTGTGTGCGTTCCAGCAGATTCTGGGCAGGAAGCAGATAGGACGGGTGGGCATRTTTTGTTGTCCTCTCCCTCTTTTTTTTGAAACACAGGGTTGGATTCCCTTGCTTCTACATTGGCCTKTTGGCCTCAGGAAACCAGCAATTCTCAGTACCTTGGTGTAGCCATATTTTTACTTCACCTTCTAAGTGAAATTAGGTTGCCCGTTTCTTTATTTCTTCTTCTTCTCCTCCTTTTTCTTCATCTTTTAATTCTGATCTTTCTCCTGCACACCAGTAGTCAGTAAGGGGCTTCTGATCTCACAGTGCTCCTCGTGACCAGGGTTGRTAGAAAGTAGCTACGTGAATGGAGCCTTCTTTCATTCCTTCCCTCTGCGGATAAAAATAATTTCTCTGTGGTACTTTCAGAATCCTTAGTTGCATAAATTAAAAAAAAAAAAAGGGGGGAAAAAAAGTTGAAAGGTTAAAATTGACTTGGTGCCAAGTTATTGCATTAGACAGCAGATTCCATTTACTTATTTATCTGTTATTTTTATGTTTTTAAACATTTTGGCATGATTTCCATATTGTGATTCTTGCATGCTGCACATTCAGACTGTCAGCCTTTGATTCCCCCCAAGGAGACAGAAGAAGAAGTCTCATTTCAGACTTGGAAGTTTTTAGCTTATTGTTTTTTTTGTAGGAGGCTAAGGAAAAGTCTGGGAAGGATTTTTAAGTTTGATTGACAAAGTGAATTCCTAAAAGTGATATATCAGCACAGGACTCAATAAGCCAGGACACGTGCTACTAACAGAGAAGAAATGGTTTTATATATTATTTACCAATCTCCAGGGTTTCTATGCCAGTCAGAGTTGGCTTACTTCCCATATATATTATTAAATGTTTTACACTTCAACATGCATACAAAAAGAGTAAATGATGTGATACATACAGTTTAACCTATATATGGAATAACTTAAAATTAAACTACTCCAAGATGTATCTCAGTATAGATTACAGAAGCCAATGTGGTTTATATAGATGGGGAAGTAGTACAGATGATTAATAATCTCAAATAATCTCTGCAATACTTTCTGTCCCCCAATGGGGAACCTATTATGTGTCCGCTGCATTTGTAGGTTCATRGACCACAAGCATGAATTGTTTGTTTGCATCTCTTAGGTCAGAACTGCATAAATGCAGTGTAGCCCCAATCTAATTTTCCTGAATTAGGACTTTATATTTGTGGGTTTTGGAAAACATACCATTGTTTTTCATTTAGACTATTTTTGCTTGCAAGATAATGGTACAAAGTTGTAGGAAAAAGTAAATCTTCAAATCAATAAGTATTATACATTTTAAATGTTCTGAATTGAGGACACATTCCTCTGTTACAATGCAAAGGAAAAATATTTTGATATTTTAAGTTAGGTATTTTTAATAAATTTTGTCTTTCTTGAAGCTTTTTTAGATCAATTTTTGAAGTATTATTGATTCCAACACTGAAAGGTAGCATTTTTAAAGAGTTTTAAGTAAAAATGAGAGCTATAGATAGAAGCAGGTACTGAGGAAAAGCAATTAATTGATCAATGTCGGTAACAGCTATGATCATACCCTATTTCTTCAGATTCAGATTGTTGCAGATACAAAATGACATCGTTCAGCAAAATCAGTGAGGCTAGCTGAAAATTATAAAGAAATAAATGTGTGTAATAGCACACTTCCTTTGCTGATTTTTGCAACAGAAAATTATATTAAAAAATCTGAAAAAGGTAAGATTTTTTTTCTCCTCCACTGAAAATAAAAGTGGAACATTTTAAAAGAAATTCTTACACGACCCCTCAGTATAATCAATGATACTAAATTATAAAACATCTTTGTATATCGTTGCAAGTACATGGCATGTTGGTTTCTTATACATTCTGAAGACACAAATTCATATTTGTCATCTACCTGTTCCCTAGGGGTTTTACCCCGATACTTTTGTTTAAAGAGTGTAGAAATCACATTCTACATTTCAGTGTCTTTGGTTTCTCACTAATTGACCATGGTCCCAGTGCATCAGCTACTCAYGCATTCTATAGAAGACATACTAGGGGTCCTGTTAATTTAATTGGTATTATCAGAGGGTAAAAGTTAGGTTTATGWTTAAATCTTTGTTAGATCCTTGAGGATCTAGAGCCTGTAATTGATTCCAAATACATGCATTTCTATCGTCATTTTTTTACAAACAAAATAAATGGGGAGTTTATAGTAAGATTAGTAGACCTTGACGTTAATCAGTATCCCAAGGGGAAGAATATACATGAAGAGCTAGGCTCCTTTATACCAGATAAGATCCTTTCCATTCCCCTCTCAATTACAGCATGGGCCTTATAAGACAGCCCCCCAAATGTCCTCTTTTTAATTTCCTTCTCGGAGTCTTTTAATTAAATTAGACAATCCTATTTTGTTAGGGTAGAAAAGAATTCTGAATACTTTGAAAAATAAATTATTTATGATAACAGGGAGRTATATATACAGTGTCTTGTTATGGGCATGGAAGAAACTCTTCATTGAGGTAAATTCACRCCCATGAATGAGGTTGTTAGGAAAGGATACTGATATACGATAGCTGAAGGTGTTATTGCTGTCATTTAAACAATTTATTTTTAAGCTAAATTCATTCTAGAATGTTTCCTGAGTAATACTGAATTGCAATACTATATAATTTGTTTGAAGTGTCAGCCTTCTTGAAATCTATGCGTTTAATGAAGTTGTGGAAATGTTGAGATTTCATGTAGGTTTTCGATTTAAATTTGATTGTTTATATATGATTTTAAAAACACTTTTCTCCAGACTTCAGAGATATGGCATGGAAGGATATAGTTTATCCAAACAAGAATTTCATACCCAGAAACACCGCTTGAGATTCTATCTGGGTTCCTGCAATAGCAGCTTCTTGGCAGTAAGAATTCATCCTGCTTGATAAGGGCACAAATGAAACGTGGCAATGATGTCACCCTCATTAGAAATCCCATGGGAGGCAAATATCTGAGTGAGTTTACAGTGATCCATCTTAAAAGAGAGTCTCCCAGTGACCAGTTCTTCTGTAGAGTTGCTTTTGTGGATAACCCAGTCCTATCCTTGTCTCGTTCAGGAAGCGGGTGCTGAACACACACTTGGGGTCAGCTGGATTAGTGAAATCATTGGCATCACCAGACTCCTTTATTTCCACTCAACCAGCCTCACCTCACTGGTACCGAAGCTGAGTGATAGGCCTGATTTCTGCTCCTAGGTGCTGTGTGAAGGTCTGCAGATAAGGGGCAAGTGCTGCATGTTGATTGCAGATTCCTTGTTGTATCTGCTCATTGCTGTGGGGACTCAAGGYTGAAGCCTCAGGAGTTATGTAGTACTTTATGAATGGAAATAGGAGATAATGTAGATTTGGCAAGTAGACTTGAAAACAATATGATCCAGGGGCCAAAATCATTAGTTTTGGATAATGCTGAAAGGCAGAAAGCTGTGACTGGTGCTTCCTCACAACTCTTCCTGCCAAGAGTATCGTGGCTGTGGTCAGCTGTGTCACAGGTCCTGCTCTGGTGTAAGGCAAGATATAKTTCAAAACATCTATCTGTCATGCAAATACAGTGAGTAAGAGCTGTGCTTTAGGTATAATCTTTGCCCAAGTGACGTAGATTAAGTCTGTTTAACAAACGACTCAAATTCAAGGAAAGCTTCAGTAGATGCTCAATGTGTTCTCGTTCGAGGGTTTCTCTCCCCTATGCCTTACTATAACCTACAGACTTCATAATCAATTATTGTCCTTTTGGCTGCAAGGAAAAAAAGACTAAGATGAAGTGGAAACAATGAATTTTATTTTGATATTAGTACTATTTTGTATCATTACTTTTATTCTGTTTTGCTACAGAAGAAGAATATAAGGTTCGCAAGCATTTAATGTCAACATTTACATGTAGCCTGAAAGTGTAGTGCATGCAAAAGCAATGGGCTTAGTAGGCTGCAAAGGTGGGATGTAGCTTTGCATAATTTGATGGGTTCCCTACAGAACTAGTCCATTTTCTAAAATTTTACAAAGAACAAGCTGTAAATGCATGTGAATGAGTAAGTGYTTGCAGATAAAATGTTACACTGATTTTAATCAAACAAACTTCCTTCTCCAGGTTAAAATGCAGTCTGGTATCTGATCAGTGGAGAAAAGGTTGTGTTTTACGATCATTTTTGCGATCATTACAGCCAGTTATCTCACTAATGATAGACACCAAACACGGCTTCCATCCTTTAGGCAACCTGAAATGGGATTTTTAAAAAAATAAGGCTGCCTGCCTCAGTATTCYCAGAAAAAATACTGATCTTATAACATGAAAAAAGTAGTATAAGCTCTTAAAATGTTTAAAAGTCTGTGTGTCCTTTCCTTCCTAGCGAGAGAAAAGAACAGACCCTGGCACGCCAAGGGGAAAGGGGGGAGTGRAGACCAATAGCACAAAAGACAGATTTTGTTTGCAGACTTGAGCTGAAAAAATGATTACGAAACCCTAACTCACCATGCATAAAGAAACCAGCCTGACCTAGAAAAAGCATCACAGAGATATGACACTTAGGTGTTGCTTAAACTGTAAGACACAATACGGCTGGGAGATCCATATGTAGCATGCAGAGAGGAGCACGAGAAAGTCTCCAAGCCTCTGTCTGCTTCGAACATAGCTTGCTGATAACATGGCAGAAGGACTATTGGTACTAAAATAAAGAGAATTCACTGATTTTTCTTTTTTTTTTTTTTCCATAATGCATCTTTTAACTGAGCAGTTTGGACCGTATTGTAGCGAAAACAAGGAAGTGCCTTAAAGTCCTCCTTGATTTCGGTACCATTTTAGGCAAAGTTATTCAGATTTCCATGGCTGAGGAGATAAAGGCATCGCTCACCACATGCCCTTCAGATGGATGAAAAAACAGCTTAGGAAGAACTCAGGAGTCTTCTCCTCTGAGTGGACCTAAAACTTGCAGAGATATCACAGAAATAACGGATCGTTTAGCAGTACTTAAGAAACAAATCTGAATGCAGTTTCTCCAACTTCCCTTTCCCCCCTTATTAATTTGTCTTTATTTCATTGACCACTTACTGTGCTTTATTAATTTGTCCTAATCCTGATTTTTCTACATATAGTTAGTTTCTAGTCTGGCGCTCTTTCCTTATGCCACTTGGTGGTTACTTGTGTGGCAAAGAGCAAAAAACCTTAGCAGTTGCTGCTGGGGTTAATGTGGAAAAATAAATCTCGAGTAATGCCAGGGTGGATTTACTTCTCGCTCCTAATGGCAGCACCAGATGTTTGAGGAATCCTASACTTCCTGAGCGCTCCCACCGCGCAGCTGGCACCGCGTGGCCAGGGCCCGGCTATGGGGGAGCTCTTTGCRTGCTGTGCGCCTGCACTGGGATTTGCAGACACTTCTGGCTCTATGCATGGGGTCTGCACCCAACTTTCTTATCCGCTGTCCTCTGCCACGTCCTACTGTATGAGATTTATTGCTTTGGCCTCTCCGTCTGCCTCTCAGTCCAGCACCCGGAAAGGTTTTCGGCCAGAACTTCCCTTTTCCTCTCTCTGGAGGACTTTTCCCGGAGCATCTCATCTCCAGCACAAACCAGTGAGCGTGTTCAGCATTTTCAGTGTGCTCGCCTGAGGTCCAGGGACACGACTTCCTACCTCCGCTATCTCGTAGCAGTAGAGATAATATTRTACGGATTATTTGCACTCTCGTTTGCAATGGTGTGAATCATCTCTTTTGACACTGGCAACCCAAGCTGCATCCTTAGTATGCTGAACAGAAAATTAGCATGCAGAAAACATGCAGTCTATTCCAGCCAACTTTTAATGCACATTATCAGATGAAACTAGGTGCAGGAGGAGCAAGTATTACATGACAAAGCAGCACTTCGCTGCCCATCACAAATGCCCTATGGATTTCTGCTGGGACGTGGATCCAGTTTCATGAATCTTTGGGATATTTTGATTTTCATGACAAGTGCTTTGTCTTGTGATRCTTGTGATGAAAACCATCATGGTACTTTAGTGTTTCTTCTCAGGGAAATCATTTGGTAATATCTGCTTTGGATGCTGACTGCTTTAGACGTTGGTAGGTTGTTTTTGTTTTGTTTTGTTTTTTAGGAGTAGCCCTTAGTGGCACTAAATTTAACAACTAACAGCAGCATGTGCCTCACACTTGATACTTCAGGCTATGGTGACAGCTTTTAGCAATTTGGAAAATCCCGTGGGACCCAGAGTGGCACTGGCTGCTGTCTTCTTTGTTTGCATTTACTTTTCTGCTTTGTCGATTTGTTCTATGGTTGCAGAAGTAAATCAAGAGATCCAGGCTTGGCCAAAGAGAAGTTGTAATACCTGCCTTCCGTTGCTTGAAATAATCTCCCCGACAATAAGCCCTTTAACTGATAACAATCTGGAAAAAAATATATGTTTGAAATTCTAAAATGAAAAGGAGAGAAGGGAAGATATAGATATCCAGCACTGCTCGGATGACTGTGGTAACACAGTCACTCAGTGTTATTTTTCTCTTCTTTTAACTTACAGTGCTCCAGGCACCCTCCCAGGGCCTCRAGAGGGTGGTGTGATGCTCTGCTCACACATACTCTTCAACAGCCCTTTTACTACAATCAATCATTGAAAAATATTTCTTGAGGTTCAGTCTAATGCTTGGAGTGAGCTGCAGAGATAGAAAAGGCTATTGGCAGTTTTAAAGTATTAAATGGAAGACTCACGTGGGAAAGCTCAAAAAATAATGGATAGAGATGAATGTTTATATATATAAAGATATATATATGTGTGTGTGTGTCTTTCTACACACAGACAAACCCAAAGAGTACACAAGGCCAGAAAGGTCCAAGGAACTTTTTCCTTTCCATATATTCTTCTTTTAAGATATTTCCTATCTTCAACATTTGCAAAAGAGTAAAKATAAAAAATCATTAAAGACCAAACCATGTTTATTGTGAACCTCCTTCCCCACACTGGCCGTAGAGTAACTGGTTTGAGAGAGGGATGCACTAAAGCTGTAGAAAAGAAACTTAGGGGAATTTTCCTGAAGCTTTGATGGGAATGAAGTGATGCTTTTTACTACCTAAAATACAGGTCAGTGATTGCAAGGCTTTGCAAGCCCCCTCCTATTAAAAATTACCTTAGTTATCTATTTACAGTATTCATTATCCTATGACCACAAAGTTAAAATGAAGTTAAATACAGATATGATTTGTTATGTGCAGATTTGCCTCATCCCGTTGCCCAATATCTTCCATTTTTTCAGTCTTAGACAAGTACTTGTATGCAGATATTCAGAATACGGCGTTGCTTGTTTTTATTTCTTCCTGCAGGACATCGTGACTCCATAAAGGGACACGAAGGAAAAAAATCTTCTTCCTTCTCCTGTAATTATCCTCTGTGATAAGGACAGGAATTTATAACCTGTGTATGGACTGTGTGAGTCTTCATGTGCCCTCCTTTCTCCCCTTCTCATTCCTGCTTTTCCTCCTCTCAGCGCAGTGCTAATACAGGTCCTAGGAGGTTGCGACTTGAAATAAGCCGGTTCTGCTACTGCCAGCTAGGGAGATGAGGGAAGCAATCGTATAACACACTGAGGCTGGGGGGGAAGCCGAGCACAAAGTGTTGGTTCTCCTCCAGGAAGTGGGAGACTGTGCACGGAGGATATCTAGGACTAGAACACCCTGGGCTGGGTGCCTCGGGTGACAGCTTCCAAGCAGAGGGAGCTGCCAAATGTAGGAGGTGAGGATGTTCTGTGCATAATCTCTCCTCTTCCTTAGCAGCTATGCACTTTCCTGCCCTCAAGCTGGGAGAATTGGTTTTCCTCTCTGCGGCAAGCAGACCTTTTCAAGTAGATAAATCTACTAGAACTTAAAAAAAAAAAAAAAAAAAAAAAAAAAAAAAAAAAAAAAAAAAAAAAAAAAAAAAAAAAAAAAAAAAAAAAAAAAAAAAAAAAAGGAAAAGGAAAAAACACACAACCAACAAACACATGCAAATGGACTAAGTTAGAATTGCATATCCCATCTGCTTCGTTCATTTTTAGAATAAGGTTTTCATACCTTTTACTTCTCTTTTTTTTTTATTAGATGGAATAGCACTGCATTGTTGGCCACCTCAGTATCGGAGACAAACTAAATAACTATCTTCAGCATATGGAAAGTAAAATTTAGGGAAACAAACCTAGCTCTGCCAAAAATATCTTTTGTCTATCTAAGAAAGAGTAGAAGAAGACTCAGCTTCCCAAATATGGGAAATGATTTCAGATCCGTTGGTTATTTTACTATTACCCTTTGTCACCAAAGGTCTGGAAACCCGTGACCACACAGGTCACTGCATGGGGAGTGTGGCAGCAGACCAAAGGATGTCCTCAGCCCTTTCTACTCGGCACTGGAAGGCCGTGTCTGCAGCAAGATAACCAGGTTGGGGCTCCTCCTTCTAGAAGGACATGGAAGGTCCTGGAGAGGCAGCCGAGATGTTTGGGTGGTTAGAGCATGTGTCAGAAAGGAAAAGGTGCAAGGGGGTGGACTTGTTTAGTCTCCAATAGAGAAGACTAAGGACATTTGTGAAGAAGACAGACCAAAACTCTCCTCTGTAAGSYAGAATGGTGATGGCCACAAATTACRTTTTAGGAGGCATGTCCCAACTGGGCATTAGGAAAAATATGTCATCAGGAGGATTTATACAACAGCAGGAGGATTTATGCAGCAGAGGGTCCAGAGCAGTTGTGGAGTTTCCATCTTCGGCAATTTTCAAGACCAGACTTGACAAAATCATGGTGACCTGATATATTGTTTTTAAACTCGTCTCTAAGTAGGAGGTAGGACAAGATCACTTCCAGGGGTCCCCGCTGATCAATATTCCTGTGGTTCTGTGTTAGTTTCTAGAAGGTCTGAGAGATCTTGGCTGGTATAGAAGTAAAATGCTAAGGGTTGTACAACATTTTGTAGTTGTACAAACTGAAATGCCCTTATGATGTAACTAATACTCTGTAAGCAAACAAAAAGATTATTTTTCAGATTATCTCTGTGCTGGCCACTACAGTGGAGAAGCAGTTGCAAACCGTTAGTTGTGATCATCACATTCTCAATCTCTTTTGGCTGGAGGTGGAAATATCATTTAGCACTAGTTAATATTTTAACGTACTTTGCAAAGAGTATTTCAGACATAAGGAAGTTTTTTCTTGAAAATCTTCAAGAAATGTAGTTACCACTGGAAAGGATCACATCTCAATTTTTACTTAGATTGTGTTTTTATGTAGATTGCATCTTTACTAAGTAAAATTGGGTGGGCTGTAGGCAATATGGGCCACTGACTGAATATCAAAGGGTATGAATTCTTTGTATGATCTGGATAGACAGGCAAATAACAAGAGCAGATTACAGATTGAGATTTAGAGTATGGATTTATATATCAAWCATCAAATATTTCAGTCAATTTTCTTATATGGCTGCAGTCAAGTCTCTTAATGAACTTATCAGTAATCAAAATATGTCTTTGAACTCTCAAATAAGAGTATACGTACTTTCTACAACATGTTTTTCAAGCTAGGGCTTAGAATATCTGATTACTACAAATTATCCATATGTATGGAGGATTTGTGTCAGTGTTTCCTTTGCCACTGGAGAATGGATTTCCATTGAGTTTTCCCCTGTGGAAATCACAAGTCTCAACTCCAATGTTATTTTTATTTTGAGATAAAATTAACTGTCTGATAACTTCGAAAGYAGGATGTGCTCAAACATCCATAAAAGACCTCAGAAACACCCTATTGTTCTTTAAATTGTGACACCCAAAACCAGTTAATAGAGCAGGCTTATTCAACTATTCAAACAAAAGTGATTTTGGCTTGTGGAGTATAAAGATCCTTCTGTAAATATTGGTTTGTGTATCTCTATATCTTACAGATAAACATCGTGTACATTGATATCAATACTACTACAAATTCATGATAACAGCAGTTGATAGGATTTGGGGGTCCTGTGTACGTCCTGGCAGTTTGACACAGTCTTAGTGCTTTGAACTGTCTGACTGTATCTGTCTCTATACTTGTTCCTCGGACTCTTTAATGGTTTTGTCTAGATAAAATCTTGTCCATAGTCCAGTTTGTGGCTTAGCATAAAAATAAGTAGTTTCCTTAATGTACACATGTAATTCACATCATCAGTGAATTGCACTTGAGCAGTGTTTCATTCTTTCAGAAATATAAATAAGGAATAATARTAAGGAATAAGGCATTCACCAGTCACTTTCCCCGGTGCAAATAAAGTGATAGTAAGCACAATCTCCAGATTTTTCAACAATAATATTTGTGCCTGATGCAGTTAAGCAAGCTCAAGGATTATTACCCAAGAGCTGTAATGGAATCAGTGAATATCTGTTTGTGTGGTTATTTGTSTGGTTTTAGGTCAGGTTCGTCAAGATGAATAGTGTTGGGAAATGTCTCCTTTTACTTAACTGTTGTAGACCTAGCTACGTAAATGGCATAAACGGGAAGGTCATCAAGGGAATTTATGGGTTTAATTCACCATGTACCTCAAGGAAAATAGGTGACTTAAGATAGAGCAGATATGATTTATGTCCAGTGTGTGAAAGGTAAATGAGATTTTGTTTTTACAAACACTCCTACTAAACATGAATCCAAAGAGTTTGCTAGATTTAGACACCAGACATGGCTTTGTGTTGTAACGATAGCAAAAGAAACCAAAGGCACAGCAAATTTGTATAAAGTGACAATGCTGCGAAAAGTTTTTTACCTTTCTTCCATTGACTTTAAATCTATTTTACTGTTGATTAAAAGTCTTCATCTTTTGCTTACAATGAAATGATCAAGTAGTTTCCAGTGGAGAAGCATCAATATTGTAAAATTATTATTGCAGTCTTAATGTAGTGGCTAAGTCATGGTGAATTAACCTTTTGCGTCTAAAGATGATTTCTCTAGGTCAGAATGTAAGCATGTTTTTAGTGCATTGGAGATGAGTTTGCATTGCCTTTGTTATATACTTATTTAGTGCAGAAATTCAGGAGTTTGTGTAATAAGGTTCACATCCCAGGGCTTTAAAGAAGGCACTGATTTAGTTCAACACAGTGCAACACATACTCTTTGAAACGTGGAATTTGACGGATGTCTCTCAAACAGGMGAGAGGCGTTTTCAGCTTTTCCCCCTGCCTTCCTCCTCCCGACTCACGCTGCCTGCGCCACGCGAGCTCTGCTTAATTGTTCTTTTTAGCTAAGCCCGTTTGACTGCATCCGAGTGCATTACTAACAAGCCACAGGTCTGCACCAGATGGGCAGGTGAAGAAGTGATTATGAGGTGTGCGGCGGTGGTTCTGTATCCATAATACATTCATCCCCAGGTTCACTCGCGCATCTGTTATGCWTGGTGTTTTTCTTTTTTGCTGGTACCCCTAGAGATATTTAAGCAGGTGATTCTCTACAACTAAAAGACTACAAAAGAGAAAAAAAGTGAACAAGGGGTCTTTAAGGTGGCAAAGACAGCGAGCTGTGCGTATTGCCGGTCCATGCCCCTTGGTAGYGCAGGTAAGATTTGGATGAACGTAGCAGGGCAGTCGTGTTCACTCGCAGGCTTTGGACCGATTCTTGCTCGCATATTAACACTGAGAGCAGAGCAYGGAGCTCAGCGTTTTGAGGGGAACGGCGTGGGAACACGGCCTTCCTTGCTTTCTCCTGGTGCACAAAAGGCTTGGAGGGCTGGCAAGCCCAGACCCGATCCAGGTGTTTGAATTCCCCCCATCTTCATCCGTGCCCAAACTTCCAAATGTCGTGTGTCTGGAGAGGGCGCCTGGATGGAGCGCTTGGCTCCTTAGACCAGGCAGAGCCCGAGTTTTTAAGGAGAAAAATTATTGATCTTTAAGGGCTTGCTTTAATTATGKGGCTGCCAATAAGAAGTTTCATGCCTCTTTAAATTTTCCTCCGTCAGTTTCCCATTTGCGTTTACTAAACAAGTTTGCCAAAGCGTTAGTGGGGCCTTTGTTTAGCACCAATTACCAAAAAAAAAAAAGGATTTCAGGAATTCATGCCATTGAGATGTTTTCATTTGAAAGYGTGGGGATTATACATGCAAATTCTTTATTGAAAATGGGAAAAAGCAGTAAGGTATCCTTGGTTAACTTTTTAGTTATTTAAAAGTAGCTTGTTGGAGATTGAATATTTCTATGTTTCACTAGAGCTTTTAAATATAAAAGAGATATGAGACTATATCTGACACCATCAGGCATATTATATTAAAATTTATGAACAACTTCATCAAAAACCACTTTCCTTCTCCTGCATAGAGACAGATTTGTTCTGACATAAACGTTACATGGCTGGTTGCAGCCTCAGATTAATGCGAAGACCCTGGCGATTCCTTTTAGACGTTATTTTATGAAATAATACCTGTCAGCTGCTGCCTGATCCCAGAAAAGGGGGCAGGTTTTCCAGGTCATCCCGCCATCTGTCAGCGCCAGCTCATCTGTCCCTCCGCATTACCACCTGATCTGCGCTAACAGGCCGCGCGGGGAGGCCGCCTTCATTGGCCCAGTGGGAGCGCGGCACAGCGACTGTGCGAGGACATCACCTGTGATTCCCAGATTTAATTATCACTGAAGTGATGAAGATGTGCACGCAGATTGAAACGCTGCTGAATAAATGCATGGCTCCGGATAGGGATTTTTTTTTTTTTCCCTTTTTGCTTTTCCTCCCCCTTTTTTTTTTTCCCTCTCCCCCAGCCCCCAGCTACGTTTGCTTTGGCGGCTCCAACAAAGCCAGGTTTGGGTTTTTTGCAGCAGAAAAGCGGTGCGGGTGTGCAGACCCGGCGTCGCCGTGTGGAGCAGGCACATTCCTTGTTCCCAGGGCCATAGCATGTGCGCTCGCAGGGGCAAAAAAGGCAAAAATCCCCCCACGCCTCTGCTCTGCATCCGTGCCCTTTTGCCATAAATGAGATTATTTTCCAAAAAGGCTCCTACTTAACGCACGCTAAAGCTATACTGATTGCTGCTAGATGGGAAATAAAACAAAATCGGGTCTGCTCGYCAAAAACGTGCCTTTTTTCCCCATATCATGGGGCACCCCGTGCTCTACCCCGATGGATGTGCCGCGGGTATTGCCGGCCCCGGCCTCCCTTCTTGCAAGCCGCTTAGGCCGTGTGCGGCGTTAATTCCCTCCT
This sequence comes from Eudromia elegans, assembly GCA_003342815.1. Classification (NCBI taxonomy): domain Eukaryota; kingdom Metazoa; phylum Chordata; class Aves; order Tinamiformes; family Tinamidae; genus Eudromia; species Eudromia elegans. Next base: position 216,026 of record PTEX01000128.1, on the reverse strand, counting down.
GTACAAAAATGTACTTGATAATCACCCAGCTGAGGRAAGGATTTAGGACGGGAACAGCAGATTTCCTCACAGATTACAGCCTAAAACCTGGTTTCTTGGGATAAATCGGGATAATTAACTGCAGGGAAATATGTTACCCTCGCCGACTCCAGCCGGCCGGGCAGGGGTGGCCACCGTGGAGCCTCGTTCATCGCACCGGGGCCCACGGTGTCTCCCAGGGCCGGCTCCCCTCTTGCCTTCGGCTCCGTGCACGGCTTGTCGGGATGTGATTGAGGGAACGGTTGCCCTTAATGAGATCCCAAAGAGTCAATGCAAAGATCTTGGGAGCTCGAGGCAGAGGAGGCAACGCGTCCTTATTTTCATTGCCTTGACCACTAACTTACCTGGTTGGGCAACTCATCCAAGTCGTAGGTGGCAAACACAGTGTTTGCAGATAAGCGAGACAGGAGAACGTGGAGCATCCGTGGTCTTTTGAGTGCTTGTGCTTGGAAATGCATCCTGTCGGGAAGGAAGAGCCGCAGAGTTTCTTCCCCTCTCCTTAAAACGTGCTCCGGGATGGCAGCTTCCCATCGCGGTAGCAGGGGCCGGTGCTYGCTGTTCCCCAAAGGGTAGCGGAGGCGTTCAGGAAGCTGCCATTTTTCCCCTAATCCTAAAATAAAGTTCACATTCCGCCTCAGGAAGAGCCGTGCCCAGAACTCCAGATGTCCTGGGGTCAACCACGCAGCAGACGCAACAGCCAGTTAAGGGAGTCTTGTTTTAATGACGATTTTGGTTTTTTTGCGTGATGCACATTTTTTTTTTCAAAAAGTGATTTATTTGCACACTGTTCATTTTTAAATGCCATTGTTTTATAAGCAACCTGAAAAAAAAAATAGCTTGTGGCATTCAACAAACTGAATATAGGCAAATATGGAAATGGCAAAAATTACAATGTTCTCTTAGTCTGGATATCTCAAAGAAATGTTTTTATCCGTATCTCATAATAAGTAAGTAAGAAATGGGTCCAGGTAGATGTATGATTAAAGTTTTATATAAAAAACCWCTAAGTTCGTATATGAACACTCATTTGCCTACGTCTCAAAATTGCTGTACTTCATTTTCTGTTTGTATAAACCAAATAACAGAATATTAAGAGTCATTTGAGGTTATAATTAAAGTTCTTTGACATCTGCCTTTTTTTCTATTAGCCATGACTACCAGATGTCCATGTCATAGGAACTGAAAATTATTAGTCTAATCATGTTTTTAATAAAAAGTAACAGAATTTTGTMTGTTTTAAAGTCACTGAGCATAAGCTTGCCGGGATGAAAGAGCTTGCAGGGCTGCTTCTCTTTATTTTTATATTTCGTTGACATTTTTATGTTATTTTATGTTATATGTTTATGTGTGCTTTATTGGTGCAGCATTTTATTTTTCAGTTTTGTGCATTACCCAGGTAATCTGAYTCTGTTGCCTGATGATCTGGTTTATATGTCTTGCTGAACAGATCCCTGCCTGCGTTTCAGTCCACYGTGACTCCACATTTGTTCATTTACCTGTATATTGATCAATTTTATTTTATGGAGCAACTGCACTGCAGGCAGCAGTGTTTTACGTTGTCTTTATTTCTACTTGCATACGGGTCTGTTCCTGTTGTATCGATTTGACTTCTTACACATTGCTTCGCTTCTGCCACATTAGCACCCATTCACCAACTTAATGATGATGGTGCTATATGGAGTACAGCATATTGGCTTGTTAAATCATTTCTATCATATTAATTTCTCCTTATTTGTATAATTGACCTATTTTTACTGTGCCACTTCCATAATTCCCTTTGTTTATCCAAAGCTGGCTGTCCTCCATTGCTATAAGCATCCCTAAATTTCTGTAGCTCTATTTTTAATGCTTTTTTTTTTACTCTCCTCTCTGTGCACCACAAAATCATGATGCTCTTTTTTTTTTTTTTTTTTTTTTCCTCTCTCCCTTTGATGTTAACTTTTTACTATGCCTTAAACCTTATGGAAGTGCTCAGCTTCAGCACTATGAGCTAATCTCAAATTGACCTATTTTTACTGTGCCACTTCCATAATT
>PTEX01000128.1:190185-213328 GCA_003342815.1 Eudromia elegans | reverse complement strand
GTAAACAGGTTGGAACAGTGAAAATCTGAACTCCAGTCAATATAGAGAGTTCCTACCTATCTCAGATTGGACTTTCTGTTGCAAGACCTTCCGATTGCCTATATTTAGTTGTGTTTCTCATGCTAAGCATTGCTATTTAACTCTTTGTGTGGCCTAGTGCGTTCCACCCTCTCTTCTGCACTTCCCCATCAGAGTAATATACTGTAATGAGACTGTAATTCTTTGCTTTTCCAAAGCAAGTTTGAGGCACAGCTGAGGAGGCCAAAACGCACTCCGTGATTACAGCAGATAGCCTGACTGACAGCGTGGAAATCTGGGATGTGCACAACCTYCTCCGTTTGTATTTCATGATGTGGAAAGAAAATCTGGGTTGCTGATTTTTTTTTTTTTCCTGGTTCATAAAAATGCAAAATAGCAAATCTAATAAGTTAGGTTTTATGTGTAGTTTGGCCATGAAACAAACTTTTCTGAAATATRTAATGAAAAGTGACATCACACTCATCACTATCCTGTTTTAAATTTAAACTACYCTGCCTTGCATAATCAATTACTTACAGAAAATTGTAAAGCCCTTAAAATTCTGAAATGGTTCCTGGCATTTAATTATATAAGATTTTTGACCTGGCTAGGCAGATAATGTTAACACAGCTTTAATACTAAACAAGACTGAACATGTGTGTGCTTGACTTTTATTAAACTCCTACTGAAGAAACAGATTAATTGGAGGCTGATTCATTGGTGAACAGGCGTTAAAGACAGAAGGACCTTCTCACATTTTGTTCTGTTACCCAGGCTTATGCCATCTCAGGTTGGCAAGGAGATCCCAACTGTAGTGTTTTGAAATGTAAGTGAAAGAAATTTTAGAATAACAGGTGCAAAAAAAGAAAAAAAAAAAAAAACCTACACACACACACACAAAAAATTAAAAAAAAAAAAGAAAAATCAAAGCGAGCCGTTTTTGAAATGCGGAGCTCACTCGCTCCTCTTCTGCCTTCCCAAATGACCACCTGACACCTTCCCGACACAGGTACAGCCCACGTAGGTTTTCATTAAGAAGGCTAAAAGTGTAAATGGGATCATGGGAACCAGCATCTGTCGCGATGATTTCCTACATGATTATTACTCCCCCCGTGCTCCCCCYCCGCTTATAACAATTTTTAAGAAGATGTGTACAAGCTGTGATTAAACCACTTCAGATTAAGCTCAAAGTAAATTGAAAAAGTCCTTCTTAAAGCTCTCATTTAGCAGTGCTTTACATCCATCTGTAAAATCGGAGCTTTGCTTCCGAATTGCCCGCTTCCCGCAAGGTAGCCGAGGTTAAAAATAAAATAGCAAGAAATCCGTGGCAAAGCACATGTGAGATTAACGGGGTGAAAGCACCGTAGTGGAGAGCTGGTTTTTTCTGCCTGAGCTCCTCATTCTGTTACACAACCCTCAGCCTGCAGATCTGACGCTGACACTTTTGTGCGGATCAGTTTGCTAGCGATAGCTATTTCTGATTTTAATTCAGCACACCCGTTTGATTATTCCTGACATTCCCTTTTGTAATTCTGGGGAAGATAATGCGCATAAACAGATTTTGCATTAACTGGGTTGGGTGAAATTTTGACATCAGCTTCCACAATTCCAGAAAAATTTGCTCGTTTTCAAGTTGTGCTTTTCAAAACCCGGCTCTGATCTGCTGCAAGGTTCAGCCCTGCTCTTGGGTAGCCTCAGGTGGATGCCGTGGATTTATGGGTGTTTCTGGAAACCGGGAGAAACCCGTGGTTTAATTTGGTATTTGTGTGAAAGTGGGAGAAATATGTTTGCTTTGGTAAATACCCATTGAGCTTTTTTCACTTCATTCAGATCTGAAACTGGGTGCTGAAGTTGGTGAGTGGGTGTGCAAGGCAGAAGCAGAAAACAAAAACACATCCTATAAAACCAGGCAAAACATTTGCACAGTCCCCTGCAAACTAAAATCTCTCRGTTTATTTAAGTTTTACATTTTTAAATCATAGATTGCCATATCTTCAGATATTCCTGAACATTAAAGATGCTGGTAAAAATTAACCTCTGATGTAAATAATTTGGATTTAAACACATTGCATAGCTCAGTTTCTGAAATGATTTGGTCCTTTCTGTTTTATGAATGTTTATTTTATCCTTACGATCCCAAAATTGTAAAAATTAAGTGCCGTAATGAAATTCTGAAGTAAATTGCATTCTCTTTCAGGTTTATATGTACACTTATGCTTATTATTGTGCAGCAATAGCAAAAATATTTGGGGAATTATTTTTACAGCTGTTTCCAGGATTAAGGGTAAAATACCCCCTTTTTTTTACATTTGTTATTAGTTCATTACAACTGCCATTCTACAGGTAAAAAAACATCAAACCCTAAATCAGACCTGCTTAGAAATAAAAAAAAAAAAATTAAAAGGGAATTTATTTAAAGTAAGGTTCTTATCTAACACTAAAACTCCGCGTATATTCTGTCTTGCTAACTGTAATTTATGAACTGATTTTTCAGCTGTATATATTAAGTCCCTGAGCTGGATTACAAAAATCTAATATAAAATACAATGCATGTACARGCAGTTTCAGGAAGGTATCTCGGTGGCTGTGGAGCATAATAAACTTTCTTCGTATTTGCCTTGCGACAGCTGATGACTGCTTTTCCAGGCCAGAAGTGCAGCACGCTAGCTGAAAGGTGAACTTTTTCCTTGGATTTTAGCATTCCAAGCCTGGTAAAAGTGTTCCGCTTGCTACATGATGTTATAAATATCAAGATTAGTTTCTCCTAAAATTATCAGTGCCAGCTGCWTTCAGTTTCCCATGTTATGTAGTATTTTGTTACCAATATTCACAGTTTAGAGAGTTTTTCTTTTWWWAAAAAAAAATGAAATTGGTCACAAAAAATCTTCAGTGTTAAAGTCTCTTTACAGCAGGGTGCACGTATATTTTAAATATTGTGCATGAATCCGTTTGCCTTCCTCAGTCAAGTGCTCCCACTAATATCGCTGTTCTCCCAGGCTTAGTAACGTCAGCAGCTTTTAGCCCAATATGCTCCTGCATTCGCAGCAGTCACTTTAATTTCTGCTCAGCACCCACAATTCAGATAACACCGATCATTAATTTGCCTTTAGCAGCGGCCAGGATGTGTGTGCAAATTTATTTTGCACACGCGTGGGTATAAGTATATAGGTATCTCCTACCCTCTAAAATAAATGGATAAATAAATAATTAAATAATTGYACCGCCTTTTGACCTCAGTGTCGCAGCATATATATTATGCAAATTCTTAAGGATCTCGTTGAATCGTGAGCTTTAATAGTACGGCACCAAAAAGCAGTAATTTCTGCACTCCTGAAGTCCTTAGGAAATCGTGCTTTGAACCTGTGTGCGTTTGAGTTCCTCAGCTGACATCGTTTCAGGCTGGTAATACGACATACGAACACTAATCCAGGATTAATTGAGCACTTCTGTGCAGTACAAAACATGCTTTATATATTGACAAATATTTCTAAGAAATGGATTGGTATTTTTGCTGTTAATTGTTTCATTACTGACCTTTACCTCCGTAGACATATGCAGTTTTCATTTTTTTGGGTGAGACTTTCAAAATATTTTTTTTTTAAGTGTCCAATGCTCAGTGTTAGCAGTGACATTTTTGCAGTCTACTCGGAAGCATATATTTCAGGCTTTTGTATCTCATTTCTTTCTATTTATTTAAAACAACTTAGCATGGAAAATCTTGCAGATTTAAGTGACAGTGATGATGTACAATATGCATAAAATGAGCCTGTCCCTACCCATGGTGTGTATTGCTAGGGACTCCATTGCAATATTTACAGTTAAACTAAACTTTTTCAAATGAAGCAAAATTGCATTTGTTTTGCAGATTTGCTCATCATTAAATGTGAAACATTTCACATTTGTCTTTTTGAGTAATTGGCTTTTTAAAATGATAAGGTGCTCTGAACACTTGTTATGTGGATAGGTCTGACGTTGTATCCCAGAAATCCATATGCCATACAGACAGAACAGAAGAAAGATATTCACAAGCATGTCACAGATTGGACTGAAGCAAGCCAAAAACCAAAGTGCCATGGCATTAACAATAGCACCAGATTTACTGTCACGATTGCAATCTGTGCTGTATCATAGACAGAAGGAGAACTTTTGATAGGTAACACCTCAGTGTTTTTTAAATCTTTTTGGCAAATTATCATTTTCATTATATTTTTGCCTGCCATATAATATTATTATAATGGTATTAAATCCCGCGTGCGCGCAGACCCTCTAACTTTATTAGCCCGCAACAAAAGGGCTGATTTACGCTCGCTCCGCCGCGGAGAACGTGGCTGTGATGTTGTTTGGCGAGAGGTTAGTCTGTGGAAGGAGCTGGGGGTTTCAAACCTGCACAAAGTTAATAAAATCCGTTGTCTTCGTAATAAAGGCAGCGAGAGAATCAGTGGGCAGCCCACACCTTGGCAGCTCACAAGGTCCCGAAGTCGGAAGGCAGGGAGGACCMAGCGGCGTGGGGAGGTATTTTTCTTTTCTGGGGTTCTCTCCTGACTAGCTGTATTTTCCCGTTGAATTTAGGTAGACTTTTCTTTCTGACCATAAAATTGCACATTTTCTTCTAGTGTAAAAAAAGCTGCATAAAGCAGATTTGGCAATACCATAATTCATGTTGAGCTCTGATAAGTGCTGAAAAAGATTTACAAACTCACAGCTTGACACTGAGCCCACATGTTGGGTAGAGTGGAGAAAAAGCTCTAGAAATACTACACGGAGCTTCCTGGCAGCAAGCAGAGAAACATCAGTCAATTGTTTTTCTTAATTGAAAGCCACCTTGGGACCTTGTTGAAAATAACGCATCTGCCTRTCTTTGCTGCTCTTTAAAATTACCTGGCTGGGGGAAGTTGCCCCAGGGCCATTCACAATGGGCTTCTTATAGTGCAAGAAAAACACTGAAATTCTCCATTTATCCTTATATGAATTATGGATTCCAGGCACTCTCCGTGTGAGTAGAAAAGGAGAATCAAAACAACATACACGAAGGTACCTAAACAGGATTCCGGGTGTTGTTACCTTAACTTAATTGGATAATTTAAGCCTGCTACATTATAGCATTATATATATTAACTATACTGGCCACGCAGTTGGTGCTCGATGGTCCTCAAAATGTTTCAAAGGTTGTTGTGGTGCCATAAAACATCCTGTTCCCACAGAGCATTGTGGGGACACTCCTGATTTAAGCACCCTGCCCCGTGTGATTGCAATCCAGCCTGGAGAAAGTTGGGAATTACTTGAAACTTTGAAGCAAATAGTAACTTGTCATTTCCCAACAGCTTTTGGCTTGGTTGGTTTTCCCTGGGTCTGCAACATTGGGCTACGACTATTAACTCGCTTGAAATCCATAAGTGACTCTGTATATGTGCAAAGCACTTTTTATTTATTTTTTCTGGAAAGTTCCTGTGTGGATTTAAGAATTTCTTTTATTTGTTTATTTATTTTGTAGAATGAAAATTGGTGTGTTTTTGCATCTCAAGCAAAGGCTCTATATCCTTGTCAAACCATGGATCTGCACAGGCTTTCCAAGTTTATTTTAATTTTCTAACACTTTAGTCTTCACTTCACTTTAGCGTATTTGGGATGTTCTTAAAGTAGAGAAATAACATGGAAACRAAGATGTACTTCAGGGCAAACCAAGGGATCCATGACTTGGACAAAGTAAAGAGGAGGAAGGCAGAGGGCTCTCGCGGGCAGCTCAGCACCACGGTGCAGCATGAGGAGCTGCCATCGTGGCTGCCCTTCGTGGGCGCTCGGTGCGGAGTTCCCGCTCTGGTGCCTTGGGAGAAGTTGCAAGGTTTTCCGGCCGGTTTTCCGGCCAGGCGCAGGATGCGGCTCCCAGGTTTGGAATGGGAAAGGGAGCAAACGTGGCAAGGTCAAAGGGAGGAAATAGTCACAGTTTGGTTCCTCAGCTACAAATTTCTCTAGCGTCTTCCCATAGCGAAGGGAGTGACACTGTCCTCCAGCAGAAGCAGTGAAGAGGAGGAAGGAGTTATCGTTCCCATTTAAGCGTGAAACTGAGATCTTACTTTCTTCTTTGATCCGGGCTGCTTTCCTGAATAATATAGATATCAATGCCTTTTTTCTGTTATTTTTTTTTTTTCTGATAAACGTATGCCTACTTCAGTGTCTCTCACTATTTTGTTTAGATACGGTGTATTTCTGTACGTTGCATCAGCGCCTTTCAATCTATGTGTGTTTGCATTTCAATAGGAGATGAAATGGTATAATTGAATTTCAAAACACCTACAACTCTCAGAAAATTTATTTCTGTTTGAGTCCTCAAGTTCCGGCAATATCCAGTTTGTAGCTTAATTTTTTGCAAGGTCGTCCTCTGAGCGATTGACTTCCCACAGTAAATCCTGGGTGTTCCGAGCTTGGCTGGGCTGCAGAACYGCTTGACTCGTTCACGGAGGGAGCGAGTGGCTTATGGGGGATGTTGGCCATTGAAGACCCAACAGCTGAAGACCCGAGCTCTCGTGTCACACCTGCATGCCACTTTTCTCTGAGTTCCTCAAGCTGCTSTGGTTGTGTTTTGACTGATATAGCCAAAGGCAGAGGGAAATCACATTCCTATTCTAGTAGCATGCTTTTCAAGTAGGTACAAAAGGTTAGMGATTTGGGTTTGTTTATAAGTGTGTTTGGGAGAAGGGTTTTTTTGGGATTCTTTAATAAGCTATTCTGGCTTTCTTTTGCTGGTGGGCTTGGAAGTGCTAGTCAACTTTTCTGCCTGTGATTGCCGTGTTAATCTACACACCCTTCTTTCTGACTGTCACTATCAGATCTTTTGTTCCCTGGAATATTYGCTCTGCGAATAAATAGAACTTCTCTGCTATTTTTGCTGCTGACTGATTTGCTCATCTCAGCCTCGTGCCTGGGAACAGTGCAAGTGCTCGAGCTCTGCAAGCTGYATGTTGCTTAATGAAGTACCTTGCTGAATCAGGGCTGCCGTACTGCAGGGGATGAAAGAAATGCACATAAGAAGCCGTATTGCAAGGTTGGGCTTTAAATGATTTTCTTTTAATCAAATTTTAGACTTATTAACATAGTGGATMCTGGTTTTGCAAAAACAAACACAAGCTTTTAGTCTTCTTCTTGAAAGTATTTGGGAATGTTAATGTAATTGATGTTGTTTATAGTTCAAACTCACTCATCTCCACTCATAGACATGAGTAATAGGGAGACAGTCCGCTCTTCCAGCCATGGTCTAATGTATAAGTGCCCCAAATCACTAGGAATTTACTTCTTGGTTTTCGTTCAATGGACTCAACAATCTGGTAAGGTTTTCTTTATTTATTTTAGCAGCAGAATGGCGTGAGGCTTAGGCCATGAGTGGGATGGTAGCACATGGTGACACAACACTTTAAGGAAGCAAATACCAAAATTCCAGTTTCCTTAAGACTTTCCCTTTTGTCTGGCACTTAAAGATACATCATGCCGACGGGATGTTGCTTTTTACTTGCCAGATGCYGTTCACTTTGATGAGAGTGGTACTGATGAGAGTCAGGTTATATCTGGTATCTCTAAAGACATCGCAGGAAAGCAAGGGAAAGGGAGGGTCGGGGGTCCGCAAAGGGGTTCTCTGCTAACAGCCGTTCCGTATCCGTAGTTCCTGGTGATGGATAAGGACGAGTCTCCTGGCACATCCTCAGTGCTTGAATTAGACTGCACTGATGACATCTTTGGACAAGGAGGCCATCGTGCGTTTTAAAATGTTCTATTTATTTTCCTGTTGTGTGTACTGTACGTTTATTAGTGACAAGAACTGGAGTAACAATCATGGTGTTATGGGCCCCGGATAAATAAGGTCTTGTGATTACAGCATGTAGGCTAAAAACCCAAATACCCAGTCATTTCTATGCCTGATAATTTTGTGTATTTTTAGCTCCTCTTATATTTAGATCCCTAAGTTCCCAAAAGAGCTGTCACCCCAAACCTGCATTCAGATATATTGCCTCATCCCAAAGCTTGTAATAGAAGCGAATATCAGCCTTTCAGACACAGCATATTTAGGAAAGAGGGAGAGAGTCTGCCAAATTCCCCCAAACCACTTCCCAATTCCCCTCACGAATAGCAGGAAATTACTTGTTATCAGTGGGTAATTCAACCACAAACGTTATTGATTATCCTACCTCAATCTTCACAGTCTTGATGGCCAAATATTTTGCAATCATTCTCTCTATTTAAAACTGGAAGATGTGGGTTTTATTTCCAAAAAATGGAGTTTTTCAATTTTCTGCATGCTGCATCACATTGTGGCACATCCCTCCAGGTTCTGCAGTTGTGCTGTACCCTGTGGTAGCCAAAGGCTTGACTCATAAATGTCATGAAGTGTTCATAATATATGAGAAATCTATATTATTTAGGAACTTTGGATATATTTTTTAAATTATACCTATTTTWAAAATATTTTATTTGCCTTTCGCTCTTCGGTGCATACCAGTCGCTCAGACCTATATAAGATGTGGCATTTCTTCCTGTATCTTTCTAATTCTCATATGTATTTATTAAAAACTAGACCATGACACGATTGCTGTGCAATGTAATTTTTGCTGTTCTGTGAGCTGCAGTCAGATGTCTGAGCAGTTATTCACCCAGCTGTTGCTAGCTGACTACATTCAGTTAGTGTAAGAAATTCAATGAGATGTGTTCTCTCTTCCCACAAAGCTGTCCTTAGACACCTACTGTGAAATAATAATGTGAGATTTTGATTATGTGATATTCTTAAATAACATTTTGAGTAACCTGATGGTTTTACTCTGCTATTACTTAGAGTTACATATAAATTTAAAGGCCAATGCTTTTCAGTGCAGTCAATGCAGTTCCAGAATATCAAAAAAGAAACAACTGCAACCCTTGAAAACTGATTTGAAACTATCACTAGAGAACTGAGATATTCCTATGTCCATTTTGTGCATTACAAGAATAGCAAAGTTAGAAGATGGTATTCTTCGAATGAAATGTATTCTCCATTACTATCTAGACTGTGATTCTGCTTACTATACAAGATATCTTGACCTTCCAAATCACAGAAATGTTTAAGAAGRTGTTYATAAACCRTTCAGGATCTGTTCTTGAAATATCYGCMTTCTTAGTGATTAGTTAAATACTGCTAGTAGCGTGTGTAAGCTCTTGTTTTTGAAACTTTTCTTACAAGGCTCTTTATCTTCAGAGACTAGCAAGCTCAGCTAGGTGACAACAGTGCATTTATTGTAGGCAGAAGCAGCATCATTGTCACAGAAATGTTATATAAAAGATCTTTCATGGAAATATTTTCAGTTTCTGTAGTTGGCAAGGTTTATTTTCTTAAATGGGTATTTTTAACCATGCGTTTCCTAATWTTTTTGTACAGATAGAGAAAGAAAGAGCAAAAGCAAAAACGTCACACGTGTGTTTTTTGCTCCTCGCGTGCAAGGGGAGATGATGACCATTATATTTTCCTGCCTGCAACACTTAGGCACTTGACACAGCTGGCGGAGTATATGTTCATATCGTGGACCAATTTTGATGTGTACATTGTTGTTAAACAATAGCTGGCATGGCTGGGGAACAGCAGGGTTTTGCACTTACCATTCAGTAGACCTGTTGTTAGAGAAAGAGCCCTCCTGCCTCCTCGCCCCGGGCCAGAAAAACTCAGTGGCAGAGATGGTGTTTTGGATCTCGAGCAGTAGGAGGATTATGAAATAATGTAAACAGCTACTGAAAAAAAATGACCACACGTTTTGCATAGACTGTATATGAAGAGGTTCTGATTCAGAGAGYGAGAAAGAAAGCTTCAAAGGAAAAGAACCTGGTAAATATAAAAGTGAAACATCCCATTCAGTAGCGCTATTTCATCTCTGAGAGATGCTTTGTTCAAGAGCAGGTATCAATCCCCACGAGGAACATCTGCTATCAGCGCATTTGCAGGTACACCTTTGTTCACTGCTAACTGAATTTGTGTCGGTATTATAATTCTGCAAATTTCTGCTTTTCACTCAAACCGGGATTAGCATTGACTTGGGCTGCAGGGCATTCAAGCTGCTGTTCTTCTTTTAGCTATATTTCTCTGTAAACATCTAATTGTTTCAAAAAGTGATGTACAGTAGGCAAAAACCTGAATTCAATGCAAATAAGTCTGTGCGGCTCTAAAGTTAACAGGTGTTCTCATTAGTGTAAGTAGACAAGGAACGATTCTTGAATGTTTTATAAACACTTATAATCATGGCCAAATACGTTACTATAAGTATAAAGATACTTATAGCAACATCTCTTTTTCCTATTGTGCAATCTCAGCACTTATTAATGGGAGACGTGTCAGTAAATGAAATACTCAAAACCAGTACTAGTTTCTGCCTGCAAATAACCTAGCTGTAAAATGCTCTGCTACAGATGAATTAATTTCTGTCTAAAATAAGAGTCAAYGGAATTAAATCTTTCACATAACATATATATTTTAAATATATATTTTTGACTGTGCTGAAAGTAGAACGTACATTCTCCTTTTGATTTTTGTTTGTGTTTTTGCAAGGACTTATCATGTTGGATCTCACTCACATATATCACGAAGCGTGATAATGTGCATATAAAATTGGACGGGAGGACCATTCATCACTAGCTCTTTCCTGGCTGGTAAAACTAAGAAAGACAGGACTTCTCTAAGAAACTATTGCCAATATCTCTGTATGTGGCTGGGTAATATATGGCTTCAGATTGCAAAGACAGTAACAATAAAATGCTACCCCGAGGAGAAAAGTAGCTTGCAGTAGGTGTTCAGACATTGCCTTTCGTCTTCATCTGTGGGCAAAATTGCTTGTTCCCAGTTTCCCACCATGCACAGACTGCTCTTCACTTCATTGCACACTCTCACTTCTCTGTTTTGAGCTGGTTTGGACTCTTSTTGCTTTGCCAGGCCCCAGCACCTGCCTCCTCTGTTGATGATCCAGGCACTGGCTGCACAAGATCTGTAGCATTTTAGGGTTTATGAGCCCGAATTGGGACCTTGCTTGGACGAGCCCCTCAATGGATCTTCTTTCTAAGCTGCCCCTGCTCACTGGCTGACCTGAAAGGTCCAGGGCTTGACTTGACTCAGCTGGGACAGGGCAGCTCCCCGCCCATGGCAGAAGGAAAAAGAGATGAATAAAATCATTGCGTGAGTCCAGGTTACTTTTGCTGGGGGCCTCAAAGTTTAACTTTGCTTGTTTTTTAGCTGGATGCAGTTAGGATCCTTGTCTTCATTTGCTCGGCCTGCTCTGCAGGAAAGTCCTGTTTGCAGAGCCAGACTGTGCCTCATGCAGGGGAGGAAACTGCCGCAGCAGATTAGCAAGAGATCCTCCCTCCCAGTGTGTTCCTTGGAATAGGTAGCAGCAAACACTTTCTCCTCCATTCCTTTCACCTCCCTCAAACTGCATGTGTTTTATCTTCATGGGAAGGAAAAGACATGACCAGATAAAGGATGAAGAAAGGTTGAATGACAACCCATTCTTCCAAAAAAAATCACCTGAACCCTAAAGTTCAGCCCCAAACATTTCTATTCTTCCAAAAAAAATCACCTGTACTCTAAGGTGCAGCCCCAAACATTTCTTTCCCACCCAAAATGTTTCCAAAAAAAATCACCTGTACTCTAAGGTGCAGCCCCAAACATTTCTTTCCCACCCAAAATGTATATTTAAATTCTGTATTTATCCCAAGCTCCTTTTCTTGATCGTGGAATAGTTTTGACTTGTCCAGGCCACATCCTTTTAARCCATGAGCTCCCCTGTGCCTGATATAAGGTAAAATTCTGCATCAGAGATTCTTCTTAACCAGGAAAGAGGGTAGATGTTACCTCATGATGCCAAGAGGAGACCTGCTTCTCTCCTGCCTGATATTACTGTAATTCAACAGCATTGCACAGCAGAAGGGAAATGTTACACTGAGATTTTTTTTTTTTTTTTATGAGCAGAACTAGAATTCTCTAGAATTCTTTATTATTATTATTATTATTATTATTATTATTATTATTTCATTATGCTAAGTAATTCTGCCCTAAGAATCTACTAAGAGAAAGCGATGGCAGCACAAGTGCATTCAGAAACTGTTCTTTCTTGGAAGTTTGACCCCAGTCTTCAAAGTGTTAAATCTCCTTCAGATCCATTCACGTATTTACCCCAAATACTTATGTTATCTCCTTTAGAAAGCAAATTGCCTACAGGAGCAGGTTGTTTTGACACGCTGAACCCACAAAGGTTTCCGGAGAAAGGACAAACAAATCAGTCAGACCGTAACACACTGAAGAGGTATCTTGTAAACATCTGGCAGCAATCGCTCCTACAGTTGCTGATACTGAGGAAGTTGTGAAAATGTGGGATCTCTTTGTTGCCTTTTTGCAATACTTGGTTTTCAGTGTTTTTTACAGAATCAGAAGAAACGGGGTAATTATAACATAAGGTTCAACATCTTTAGATATGTAGAACATTTTCTGTTGCTTAAAACAAATATTCCCAAAGAAAGTATAAAACATTTTTCTGACTTGCAAAGTTTTTGCAGTCTATCATTTAAATTACTTAAATAAAGGGAGCTTTACTACTCCCAAAAGCTGAGAATATAACACCCGCCATGCATATTAGCTTGATCTTTTTGACAGACCAGAAAAGGGGTGGTGTGTGCCAATTAAAACAAAAATGGATCCCCAGTGGCTTGTTCCTCACACGACTTCTGAAGACTGCTATCATTGTGTGCCGGGGTAACCCTGGATAAGGCGGCTGTCCAAAGTAAACAAACTTTTCAAAACTTTCATGACAGATGGGGGTTACAAATGCATTTTAATAAGAGAGTTGCCAAAGCAACTTTTTTTGCAATCAGCATATATTTACTTAACATCTAGCAACATTGGGAACACAAGGCAGATACTTTCTCACAAAATGTTTTAACAAATATCATTTTTTTGGAGAGGTTGGTTGAAGACCTTTTCTTTCAAGCTGATATTTCCCCCCCCCTCCTCCTCTCTACAGTGTTAACTTTGCTCTACATCCAAAGGACTGTTCGATTGGTAAAGCCAGACTGGAATATGAGACAGACAATCTGCTTGATAATGAGATTTCTTTGCTAGTCATAAACATCTTAGAGTCCTTTAAGCAATTTAACTATCAGCATAACCGTGACTACCTCCATAGGCTGAACCATATAATGGATATGTGATGCAATATAGATATAATGCAGCTGAATAGTGATCCTTTTGTTTTCTCATATTTGCGTTTCTTGAAAATCCAACTTTCAGCTCCCTGCAGTACAGCATAGAGCGATATTTTATTTATCCTTTCTGCTGCTCACTCACTCAGTGTAAATGTGTCCAAGAGGCTGGATTATCTGTGAGAAAGAATTTGAGATCAACTTCCAGAGACGCCGTCTGACTTTTGACATGTTTTTTGAAACTTACATATCTCTGTCCTTGCTTAATGCAAGCCAGTTAATTAAACCACCAAGGAGTATAGTGGCTCCCGATGTTAATTAATTGTACTTTCATTATGAGTGTGGACGCATGAGTGTCTTCATTGAATGCATTTATTCTCAAGCTATATTATATATAAATATATATGTATAAATAAGTAAAGGAGAGAAAGAGAGAAAATTCTTTCTGTTTCCTTTTTTTGCAGGGGTGTTAAATCACAGCATTTTTAGCAGTCTCTGTTGTGCATGTTTAAATTCCTGTCTCCTGCACTGCATGTATGTGTGTGTGCCGGTTACAAATGGGTGCCCTGCTCGGGAGCAGCCGCCGTGGCCCCTGGGCCACCTTTCCCTCGCAGCCACGTGGATGCCAGGCAGCTGGAGGGTGGCCTGTCCTCGCTTATGGGGGCCAGAGACCTGGACCACCTTGTGCAAAAGTAGCTGCGGAAAATCAAAGRAAAAGCCTGGAATCCTCTTCACTGTGGGAACCAGGATCATTAACATGATCAGACAGAAAACTTGTAGGAGAGCAAAGTTAGATGAAGGGAGCAGTGGGAAGGGGGAAGAAGTGTTGGCTTTTGAGCTAGAAATGCTCCAGCGACTCCCTTTTCATTTTTTCCCTTCTTTCTACATATATCAAGGGCAGCAAGCCCAATACACAGTGCAACAAGAGGAACACATTTTATTGAATTTCTGCACGCAGAGGTATCTGTCAATCCAAGTTTAAATCACTTAGTGTTCACCACAGGCTGTGGAGGTCCCAAGTGACATCAAAATGTAGGTTTTCTGCGCTGTGGATTAGCGTCTGTGTAGGGTTTCCATGGTCCAGAAGTGTYGTGAAGCTGCATATAACCTACCCCAGCAGCACAGGGTTTTTTCAGAAAGTCCCGCAGTCAGAGGGAGTTGAACAAAGGTTTATTTGAGCATTTGGCTGCAATCAGAACTGCATGCGCTTCCTGGTGGCCCTACGTGAGCCGTACGTAGCCTTCCAAGCTGCTCGTTCCTGGCTCCGTAATTGCAGAAAAGGGACCGTGGGGGTTTCTGCCGCGGTTCTCCTGCCCCCCGTAGGACTCCTCACTTCCTGTGCTAAGGTTTGCGCTTGGCGTTGTCTGAGAATACTTCATCACGGCAAATAATAGTCGTAGCCACAAGAGATGCATAAGTAGACTTTGAAGTGAGCGAATCAATAGTATGGGTTGTGTTTTTGTTTTGCTGTGCGATTTTCTCCCGCTGTCCCACGTCTCTGYAGAGTGCCTATCAGTAGGAATGCTAAAACTGCCCCCGTCCCTCTTATGCAACCAAAACACATGTGAGAAACCAGTGGGTCTGCAGAAACCCCCGATGATGAAGAACTGGAGGGTACCACACCACRAAGGATGCCGTTCTCGCTGTGATGCCGTAGCTCACGACCCGAAGCGAGCCCAAAGACTGGACAAAGCCTAGGCCTTGGGAATTGGGCTTGTTCCATGACGCTTCTCTGTCTCTCATCTCCTGCTTTCTATTGGCAGAGGTTTAGCAGAAGCAGGAGGAGTCCATGAGATGTGATTTAAAAGGTGATCCCGATGATCTCCCAAAGCTTTGGAAAGGTCGGGATGAATGCAGGCGTACTTGGCACCCAGCATGTCCTACTTGGCATGTACCGTGTCCCAAAGCGCAACTTAGCGCACAGGAGGAAAATGTGATTCACGGGAATTTTAGGGACTGCTGGTCCTTAAAAGTAGGACGTAAGGAATGTTTGTATATTATAAAACCATAATGTTATTAATTATAGTCTTCTCTCTTTGTTTAATAACATAAGATCTTGTCGAATACAGCTTGATGGAGCAAAATGGTGCAAAAGCAGCTCGCCTCTCTGTTTGCAGCTTTTTAAGTTGACAAGAGAAATCTCTAATAAGCCACAAGGAAAATATTAAAAGAAAAAAGACAAAACAAAACAGAAGAAAACAAAAACACACACATTTGCATTCTCCAGCTCCCCACCCTTTACACCCTAGCAGCATATTGAATGTAACCCACATTTCCCTGGGGCGAGCCAGTATTTTCAGATAATCAGTGCATAAGAGCAGCACCGTGCAATAGTTCATTGAATAACTACCATGTGAGTGGAACTAGCTTTTTAAGTGATTTTTTTTTTTTCCCCTTAAGGATGGTAAGAAAGAGAGAATCCTGATTCCACGGTAGCCAACTGGAAGGACAAACCCTTTAAAATAGGAGAGTTAATGTCAATTGTTATTTATTGTTGACACTGGCATCATAATTCTGCATAGTAAGGCAATGTTAATTCCAGGCTGTGGCCCTTGCAAAAAAATGATGTGCAAAGGGATTTTCAGGAAATATTTAAATAAAGGACCTGGCACAGTGGCGACTGGCAGCTCTGCATGTAGAGAACTTCATTTATTTTATTTTTTTCCCAGATTTGCCTTTCATTTTTTCTCCAGTCTGTTTATTTCAGCAATGCCTGATACAGGGATGGCGCGGTAGCATGCCTTAATATTGAACAATTTATGCTTGTTGTTAGTTATACATCATTTAGGGCTGTGATCATAAATTGTTCAATCACAAGGTTTAGTCAAAGCTAGCATTCTTCACTGATGTCTTTTCCCAAGGGTGTTGAAAATTCGATTGTTCAAAGTGCAAATATGGTTTAGCAATCCCTTCCAAGAACCATTTATCAGAAATCCTAAGGAGGTAATATATAAAAGTGGGCTAGGAAACCTGCACATTAAATGGGATTTACCAGCCAAAGCCTTTGGAACTGCTTTCCTGTGAATGACTGGAATGGAGCAGAACAAAGTCAATTACTGACTGTAATTAAGGAGTGGATGCATTTAAACTGTAGAGAGCAGTAGCAGTCTTCTTGAAACTGTCTAGTTGCTCTGAAGATTAGTCTGAAGAAAGAAAGGAAAGGACTTGAACTATATCTTACTGAAAGTATATTTTAAATGAATTCTCTTCCCTCAGTGCTATGATCTGTTTTTACAGATTTGCTCATAAAACACTGATAATGTATGATTATCAAAATAACGTGTTCAGACAAAGAAACTTCCAACATGTATTTTTGCTTTGGTCTCGCTAGCAATGGAGTATCTCTTTTGCATATCATACAGCACAAATGTTTATGCAGCGCTGAATACTCCCATTTTAATAAAGCCTGAATTTACTGAACGGAAGACTGAGCTATGTTGTGTCCTTCTTAAGCCTCCAAAATACAGTAAATCTAATTATATATGTTGCCCTGGCTTGGAAAATATTATTCCTTTTTACCGTTTTAATAATGATTTGTTTATGCTGGAAGAGAGGCATTAGATTGAATTGTGTCCTGTGTTTAGTCTAATTCATATCTGCATGGGTATATTAACAAATTGTGATATGACGTAATATATGCAGAACCCCAAAACCTTCAGTGTGATCCAGGCACGGGACTGGCGGTCACAGCTAGTTACCCAAAGTTGATGTTTTTCTTTTTTCTTGATTTTTTTCCTTTTTCCTGCTTTTTCTTATAAACGGTGAGCGTGCGAGGTTGCGGCACTTAACGTAATGTCTGTGGAGTTGTAGCCCATCCCAGGAGTTCAGAGTTTCCCAGCAATTGTCCCCACAGGGAATGGGGACCCAGCAGAGYGGCAGGTCCCACTCCCACCGTGTGAGGCCATTCCCACATCCCTGCAGCTTGCGGACAGGATGTCTCCCCTGGCACCGGACCCACGGGATTTTCCCTAATGACTTGGGAATGGCTCCTTACAGGCATTTCCTCAATAACGAGAGGGTTCTACAACAATTAATAAAACATTAAGCTCTTTTGTCTGTGCTCTTTTTCTTTATTGTTCATCCTTTTTTTTTTTTAATTTTATTTTTTTTTATTTTTTCCTGATAGTATTTCAGTTTAAAGGACGGTGTGGGGAAAACAGGGTCAGCATGTTCTGTTGTTACTCTCACTCTCTAGTCAAGACTCTTGACATGGGTACCTATAGTGCAAGAGCAGCGCTTGAATAACTAACTTGCTTTGCTTTAAATAAATAACCATGCCAGCTCTTCACGCCTTTGCTCTGCTTTTGCTCACTCCTTGCTCACGCAGAAACCTTCACCATCCATGGAAAAAGACCTGAGAAGCCGTAGGTCTTGGTGSCCCTTTGAGGAGCAGCGTGATGGACCGACATGCTCCAAGCCCTTGCAAAGCTCTTGCTTCAGAGCCCAGCCATGTCGGCGGGGGGTCACAACAGGCTCCTGCCTCTTGCAAAGCCCCGGGCCACGTATCCCTTGCTTGCCCACCTGCGAATGCCCGTGTTCTTGCGCTCTTCTGATGGATCTGCCAGGGCTTCGCTCGAGGAGTCTTGGGGGCAAAGCTCTGCCCAGCTCCAGACCTCTGCAAAATGGTAATTTTGACCTGCTTTAGGCAAYGCGGGAGGTTTGCCATGGTAAAAAGTCACATGAAAAAAAGTGCTGTCTCGTTAGGCTCCCGTTGGTTTACAGAAGTCGAGGCCAATGGGATATGCATGTGTATTCCCAMCAAATATTGTTAGGCAGTGAAGCAATGGTGTCAGGGGAATGGATATTCTTTTGATAAATATTTCCAGGGAGTAGGTCAAAAATGTAAATCAACTTCAATTCAGACAAACTCGGGATTTTTTCCATGATAAATGGGCTCTTAATTACTTTGCTACAGCCATCTTTGATGATAATTTTTAGTGTGAACAACAGTTATATTATTAATTTTACCAAAGCAATTGGAAGTGGACTCGGGAATCACAGGTATGTTACATTAGATACCAGTTCAGGGGCAATAGAATCAAATATCTAAGTATTAAGAATATTGAAATAGAAAGGGAAGCCTAGAACAGCAGGAAGTTTACAGTGAATCCTCACACCTCGTTCCCTCCTTTTCAGAGTGCATTTCTTTTCAGATTTACATGTGAACTGCCTGTGGCACCTTGGAGGCTCCCGGCTTCCCAAACTTTAGTCACAATGTCCTTATTTTTTGCGCCGGGATTGCGGGAAACGCGCTCTCGCGTGCGCTCCACTCACCTGTCCTTCCCCATGCCCTCCCCCAGATCACCACGCTCTCTGGCAATGAGTTCCTGCTGCAGTCGGATATCGACTTCCTCGTATTGGATTGGTTCCACGCTATCAAAAATGCAATTGACAGATTGGTATGTATTTGTTTTGGCTGTTACCTTTATTAATTAAGATGTAGCAATTTAAACTTCATTTGCTCAGGCATCTCTACAGGTTTTAGACAGTCAGAAGCGAGCAGCTAGCTAGACGCTCCTTTATCTGGAGGATGTATAAATATGCATGCAAATCTAAAAATGTCAGATAAACAAGGTTGTTCAACTAAAATGCCATTTGATTCGTGTCTTAAAACAGAATGCTGCATCTATTCCACTGAAATAATAAGGACGTCGGTTTACTGAGGGTTGTAAAAGCACACAAGCACTTAATAACTAATGAATTTTTGCATTTTCTGTTTATGCAGCCTACAGTATATAATCTTCAATAGAACTATTAATACATTTGAGCCTTTTATGAATTTTTGTATTACTTATTCACAAGAATAACACTAGCAAATAATATTCCTTTGTAACTGATTGCTGTTATTCTCCCAGGGAGGCTGGGGGTTTTCTCCTAGAAGTAAGCAGGGCTGCCTTTTATTGAAACAGTTTTTAATTACCAAACCAGATTCAGCTGTAGCTTTTTCTTTCTTTTCTGCCACTCTCRGTACCGATTCCACGTGTCTTCCTTCTATCTCTGCCTGATCCAAGAACATATTTCTATAGGGCACTGACTCCCCTTGTTCACTGCAGAATCTGGTGAGAGAAAAATATCCCCATTTCTTGCATTTTTCAGAGGTTTTGCTACGATGTAATTGCTAGAGCTGGTGGAATGAGTCTCTGCGGCAGCTCGGAAAGGGTTAATTGGAGCAGGGCTACTGTTTCCTTAAGGAGCTGCAAACATTATATTACCCTTAGGCTATAATCAGCCAAGGAAAGTTTGATCTGATGATGTATGTCTTCATATTGTGCATTTCATTGGATGCGGGTGGCTCTTGATATCCTRCTGAAGATTGTGGGGTGGAGTTTTCCGTGGGGACTCAGAGCACTTCTGTCTGCACGTTGTTCAGCTCAACATCTGATAGAATCGGGTAGTTTTTAGTGAAACTCTAGTAAAAGCCTGGCCTGGATGGCAAGCCAAAGTGGGGATGGCTCTTGGACCCCGGGCTGCCTTTAACATTTTCAGATATAATGACAGCAGCCCCAGCTCCCCGGGCGGGTGGCCCCACCTGCAGTTTTGGTTTTGCACAGGACCAAGTGTCATGGAATGACATTGCAGAGATGTCACCTGCTTTGAATGGGTGTGAGGGGAGGCCTTGCAGCTTAGCAGGACATTAGCAAGATATCTTACCTGGTTCCTCCGGAAGATGGGCGAGACTAGCCATAATAATATATATGTATTATGTGTATATATATATATTTTGTGAAGAATTGAGACCCTGATTGTTGCTTTGTGTGTCAGTGAGTTAGAGCCACAGAAATACTTCTTTCTCCCCTAAATTTACACTCATGCATTTACACATTCAAGCTCAAATCTGCAACAATATTTGAAACAGCTGTGTCTGAAAGAATATTTACTGTAAATATCTAAAGCAAGAAGGTGACATAAAGAACCTTTCTCTTTGCAATCATTAAGAAATGGCCCATGCATCGAGGAAATCATTTAGTTCTCTGAGTCCTGAGGAAGTAGGCCTTGGGATTTCCTAATAAAAGTGGGAGTTTATCTGAAAAATCAGGATCAGGCAGTAAGGATCATAAAAGATCTATCATAAGAGGAAGAAATTCTGCATTATTCGTTCCGTAAATTATGTACTAACYGCATCGCTTGCTGTCTGTATTGACATTCTGTAATTTTTTGTTTCTTTCCTACACATAAGAATTTATTGCAAACATATACATGTRTATATATATAGATATATATGTTCTTTTTCCAGTCCAAAGAACAGAGCTCTACCTCGAGAAATTTGGAGTTCAAACTCAAAAGATCCTCCAGCATCGAACTGCTGAATCGCTTGGAGGCTGAATCCAAAGAACCAAAGCCTGAGCACAGAAAATCTTTAAGTAAGACTTTTTTTTTAACTGATTCTCCCTTGTTTGTTTGCTTTTTAAATAAATTTGCCAGTATGTGGGTAACATAATTTTTATTACATACAGAGTGTAAGGAAGATCACTGAGAATTTTAAAGCCAAATGCTTTCTCTACCGATATACATAACTTGTATTTAAGCAAAGACAGTTACTAGCTCCATACTTCTAAAGGGTGACATTCTCTCCTAAGCAAAATAAATTTGTTTAGGAGCAAAGACTTATTCAAGCCATTTATTTTTAAAAGTAAACGACATGAGTCCTATGCTAATGTTCTATTGCAGTGGCTTTGTTTCCATTTTAGTAAAATGCCTCAAATTGCTCGAGTAATTCTTTCTGTTACATATTTATACAGTGAATTACTTAATGATCTGGCATATCCTCTGGAGTGAACAACCTRTAAAGTTATGGAAGTCGAATTCCAAGGATCAAGGTTGACTTTTGTTAGTAAGAAGAGAAAAGAACGGGATTTAAAACTAAATAATGCTGCGTTCCAGTCCACTGAGACTTTTCTTTCCCAGTTTGTGCTGAGATGCTCATGAGGYTGTGGGTACGAGATGGGCCAGCGGTGACCCTGAATCACTCTCTCAGCCTTTATTTCTTAATTTTCACACTCTCTCTTCTRTCTKTGTGYTTTCTTTTTTGTTCAGCAAGAGATTCACATTCTGCTTCTAACGTAACTGCCATGACAGCTTTAGCCCCTACCTATAGGYAGGGCAGTGCTATGTAGGAATTTGCCTGTGTAAGTATTATTCTAGGATCGAAGCCTCAGATTTTAAAGCAATAGTTGCATTCAAAAYGCCCAACATAGCTATTTTTGATGATAATTATCCACATAATCACAAATGTCTGCACACACGTGTGCGCATGTGCACACATACGCACAGAGATGCATTAAATAGACAGTTTTTGCAGACCAAGGCTTTTTGTTGTTGTTATTTCCTTCTTATCTTGGAGATTTTTTTTTTTTAAGTGTTTTCTGTCTGCAATAAAATATAAAGTAGCCTGGATGTAGCTTGTGAAAAATTGACCCAATATCTTCATGCTGCCGTGCTACGCTGTGTTTCTCAGAGCAAGAAAAATCAGGCTAAACGCTAAGTTTGAGGCCCTGAGTCTGTTCCTGTTGAGTTTAGTAGCAAAACGCCCCTTAGCTGTCTCATCACTYGGGGAATTTCTATTTATTGATTTATTTTGACTTCTCAAATATCTTTAATTGATAATTTATCCAACAAAACAGAAAGAAGTGAACACGAGCCATTTCACAAACTCAGTCTACATTTTTTCCCAAACCTTAGAGAWTTGTGAATAACCTCTGTTTTGTTAAAGGCTATTTAAGCTATTAAAAATGTGAATATATCTGCTGTGGAATCTCACTGAATCGAAGCTGGTGTTTAAATACTCTAGATTGCATTGCTTCTGAAATATGTATTCAGAACTTTTGGGGGCCCCTTGAGATCAAGTAATTATGTGGAATTAGAAAAATCATATTATTCACTTACTTATTAGTAGTCTAAGCACAAACTGTATTGTCAGTTTTCTGCCTTTGGCTTTCTGTGCCCTTAATGTTCACACAAGTATCGTAGCCAGAATTATCGGCAGCTAGAGCCAAAATTGCTTTAAAAAGGCATGAGAACTGGTAATGACACATTGTTAGCAGTTAACAGGTGGTCGTTTCATTGTCCAGTTTGACTGCAGAGCACAGAGAAGATATGTGCAATCTCTGCGAGAGTGTTTATAAAGTTATTACAAAGTTTAACAATTTTATAATTTTCGTAGTGCTCTTACAATGTTGACTGCTGCCAATGTCAAACTCAGACAAAGGAGATTTTTGAAAGTTGGCTTAACTCGCTGTCAGCTTAATGCAGAAAGGAGAAAGGCAACTGTGTGTTAGCAGGCCATCACCGCCCCCTGATAAGCTTTAGTGAAATATTCAGACAGTTCACATTCATGTGTACCTTCCTTCTGTACACTTCAAGGGCTGCAAAAATATTCCAGAATTTTGGACGAGATGCTATTGTGGGTTTTTCTAGCAGCATGTGTGCATAGAGGACAGGTATATTCTATCCAAAGTGTTCCAGTAATTTATTCTTTAATTTGAAACTGGGGGGACTGCCTCTAGAGATTGAGTTGCAGGAATTTAGATTCTCTGCCTAATCCTAATTGCYTTTGCTTAGATTACAAGGACAAATGGTAATCCTTAGTGGTGCTTTTTGAGTTCTGGGCACTGATTTCTTTGGAAATYGGGCTCAAACGGCCAGGTTCAATGTAGAGAGTGCACTGAGCATCCATCTTCTTGGTCATCTTTCAGTGACCTCTCATCTTGTTTGGACTTGACTCCGGTTTTAGTTGAAGTTTTCCTGAGTTAAGAAATAGCCAAGGATTSCTTTGGGAAACAGTATCAGTAATGTCTAAAATATCTGTGATCCTCTTTTCAAATATGTGGGAAAAACATTACTCTTTATTTTATGGTGCCAACTATTTCAGAGATTTAATTTATGCAGCTAATGCTTAAGTCAGAAAGAGCTCTTTTTTTTCTTTTTTCTTTTTTTT
>PTEX01000128.1:80341-190125 GCA_003342815.1 Eudromia elegans | reverse complement strand
TTTTTTTTTTTTTTTTTTTTTTACTTTAGCAAACTTCTGCATTAGAGAACAAACACTTTTGGTGCAGGATATGTGGCCCACAAAACCACTCTTTTTGATGGGAAGAAGCATCCTCCCAGATTTCCTAATTCCAGATGATTTCATTATCATTCAGGTCACAGTCTCTTTTTCCTAAGGTTGCCCCCTGAGCACCAGCTGCAGTTGTGCCTCCTGGTAGGAGTCAGCCAGGTTGGGGCCAAACCGAGTGCCTGGGGTAGACTGAGCATAGAGATGCTCGTGGTGGATAGGGAAGATCTCTCTATCTTGCAAGGATTCCCATTCAGTGTCCCAAGAAAACAAGACGTTCTTGTGTGCATGGACTGTAGGAACCGTTAAGATAGCAATGTCTGCAGCTGATAAAGCCAGCGCTGCGCTGTCCACTCAGTGTGGGGTGGCCTTTTCTGCACGTGGTGACTTGGTGGTGGCTGGTCTGGTCCTTCTCCAGGAATCCATGCACTCAGCAGGGCCCTCTGGTGGAAGCGGCTCTGCTGGAGGAGCTATTGATTGTCAGACGGGATCAATTCCCCTTCTCCTCCCCGTTTTCCAAAGGGCAACAACCAGCTCAGCATTAGGAAGGGGGCCCTTTGGCTAYCGTATCGATCTGAGGGCAGCTCTTGTCAAAATGCACAGTCACAAGCGTGGTGCTGCCATCCGTTCCAAAAGCACTATAATTCCAACCTGTTCTCCATCATTCCCTCATGGCGTCACATTTACTCAGTTCGTCACATTCTTATTAATATTTTAGGTTTCCTTGAAAGTGATGGAATTCTATTTTTATTACAAAAGCAACAAGAATAAATACTAATTGTTGTCAGTTGTTTCCTTATGTGGTGGGAACAGTAATCTGTTCCTCAGCCGTAGGTTGCCAAAGCAAAATAATTAAATATTTTAGACATTTAAAAAATCTGTGATATTAGATAAATGCAATTTGATCTCCTTGTTTTGCTGTATAAAAGCTGGAACTGGCAGGATTGATAAGCTTGAATTGCATTATTTTTATTGTTTCTACTCGCATATTTTTCTCTTATCTGYACAAACACTTTACTGGAAATCCAGTGGTTAGTCATGCAGCCGTGCTGTGGATCCTGTACTGTATCTGAGTGGAAATTTAAGCCTTGGAAGCCACTGCCAGAGCACAAGAACTAAAAAATTTATGTATATCAGTAAGAAGGGAAGTCCTCATGGGTTGCATAGTGTTATGTTATTTGTTATTGCTTTAGGATCTTAATAGCTGCGRTCGGGGATCGGGGCATAGTTGTCCTAGACACAATGGGAGCCGCAAGGAAGACAATTCGGGAGCCGGGGGGCTCTGTCTGAATAAGGACAAGTTGCAACAGGTGGAAAAAGCAGAGAAAAGAGAGGGTGGAAGGAGAAGTTGACAGCAACCCCGACACGTCGTGCATATTAAACAGCAGGCTTGGGAATCCTTTCCACTCTTCATTAGGACCGGGGCGTTATCCCTGGCTGCTTGGCCACTCTCCAGTGCCAATAACGATATTTTGCTTACCTAGATTCCTCTTGCAGCTTCAAGTGGGGGCCCTGGCCCTTTTGAGCCCTAAGGAGCAACGTGGAGCAGCTCGATGCTGCCACAGGGCTTCCTGAGGGGACGRCATCGGGGTTCCTCGGTGTGTGTCTMGCAGCTTCTTTTTTAATAGTGTGGGAAAAATARAAAAAGGAGAGAGAGAGACAGSAAAGGAGGAACCTTTAGGTCATTGGTGTGATTTGCAGTGAGAAAAATTTGCTAGAAAGGCAGCTGTGCTCTGAAATGTGCTTCGGTTTCTTAGAAGATCAGATTTAAGTTAGGCATTCCCCCCCTTGTATTTAAACGAGGAATATATGCACTTTGAGACTGCCTGAAGTTGCTTATTTCTTTTTCTCACACTTACTTCCAAAGAATGGATTTGAGAACTTGAAATGTGTCGTGTAAATATTGCTAAATGATTACTGAAACACCCCAAATCATCTTTGAATGCAGTTTGTTCGATAATTAACACTGAACAATGCGGGGGAAAAAAGAATAAATCTCAGCCTCTCAGTAGGCATGAGCTAAGAAGAGGCGAAGCCCGTGAAGCCTTAACCCGTTCTGCCTTCCTGTGCATTTCCTCCTGAYGGGGCTAAAGCGTCTTCAGAGGCTTGGCTTGGGAGCTGGAAGTTTGTCCTCGCGCGTATCGAAGTTACGCTGCTATTTCTGTGCCTGCACATTGTGTCGCTGAGGCTATTGTTTGCCCCTGGAACGAAGAGCCCGGTTACCAGGGGAGAGACACATATATTTACATGGCTTCAGCTGCATAATAACAGGAGAAAAAAAAGCCAGAAACTTAGTGAAGGCGTCATTTAGCCTGCCTAGAAAAAGGCCACCTAATTACAGGCAGTGCTCGGAGAGGAGCGTATGTGATTTTCTTCCTTTCTTTCTGAACAGATTAAGAGTGTGCTGGGTTGGGAGACCAGATCCTGCGATTTCGTGAGACTTTGTGCTCCCTCCCTGCGTTTGCCTAAGGCCCGAGTGCTGCAGCCCTTAGTCACATGGAATAACTTTTCCTCTCACCAGCTGGCTTTGGATGGGGTCTCGAGGCCCCATGGGGCTCCTTCTGTGATCCAGGGCCTAATTAGAGTAGCCAAAGAGAGAAGTCACTCGATTTCTGTGTTAGCTCCAACGAGGTATGAATTCTTCCCCCTTCCCAGCCTATTTATTTCAGCTAGATGTGAAGTTCAAAGCCAAATGGATACCATTTAGTTAATATTATTTGATTGCRACGTTAGCATTATGTATAGGTCCGTTTTATTGTTTTTAATAAMACCAAGCAATATAAAGCAGTAATGTATATTACTGCAACATTAGCAATGATGACAATTAAAAGAGAAAACAAAATTAAAGCTACAGGCAAATATGCAGCTTCCTCCTGCAACGTGAATTTTGTCACTGCRCATCTTCTCCGTTTGTGGTATTTGTTTTATTTGGGGCATTTTTCTAGCATCGGCAGCACTGTGGTCAGCTTCAGATGCTGAAAGAAAACACAGAAAAAAAATGCAGCATGCTGTTTGTGGAATGTAGGAGCATTTATTTGGACTTGGGCAGCTAAACTTATTTTGTGACTTAATTTTACTGTAATGTTTTACCATAGCATTTACCATAGCTATGCTGTTTGCTTAAAGCTTAGGGAAATACCRATGTCAACAGCTAGGAAGTAATGATTTTAACGTTTTGGGAACAAAACATGACAAATTCAGAAACAAATCATGTCATCTCTGCTAGTAATATGGGATTATATTGCACCCAAGTTCAAAAATGATCAAAAAGAAAAAAAAAAAAGTTTTCTTGAATTTAAGTATCCTGTTTCCATTTTGTACTTTATTATATCAGATCAATTATAATATAATGCCTTCAGTTCTTCATTTTATTTTTATTTTTCTTTCCAAACTCCTTCCAGAGTTTA
This sequence comes from Eudromia elegans, assembly GCA_003342815.1. Taxonomy (NCBI): domain Eukaryota; kingdom Metazoa; phylum Chordata; class Aves; order Tinamiformes; family Tinamidae; genus Eudromia; species Eudromia elegans. The sequence continues at coordinate 186,652 of PTEX01000128.1, read as the reverse complement.
CTATTTGGGTTAAAAAAGCATATTTTTAAATTGTGCATAACCAACTTCCACATAAACGTTTGGCAGGGAAATCAGTGCATGTTCTCTTAATTCATTTTTATTGAACCAAGTCCAGATTTTTAGTCAGGAAAAAGTTAGATATTAATCATATCTGAACAGGATCATTAAATTTTCCTTTACCTACCAGAACAGCAGGGTCATTATAGAACCATGAGAAGTTAACTCACGTATTAATCTTTACAATTACATAAAAGTGATCATTTTTCTAGTACTTAAGAGTAGCTCTTACCCAYTACTTGAAGAGTATGTGGGAATATTACAATATGCTATAATGTATTATTATAGATGTGACCTGTGACTCCTCGGTCTGCTCAGTGACACACAACTCTCCATAGAAGTTATCTGTTTGAGCTTGGATAATCTTTAATTGTTTCATATTCCTTGTGCTCATGAGYGGGGCATGCCGGTAAATAGTGAGCTCGTCACCGAGTTATTAATTACCTCATTATTACTTAATTATCACTATTGCATACTTCATTTTTATGGAGAATTATAACATAAAAGAAGGCATTTTATACTGCCCACTACAGTTAAGTATGAATGACAGAGATAGCTAATGTAAGATTGAGTTAGTTAAGGCAAATCAATCAGAAATCCTCACTATAGATTGCTATCTGGCTTCTTCTGCCTTTTCCTGCAAACACTTCTCATCTTTGACTTTGAAACCCAACAGTTTAAACCGGGTTCTTGTTTCAATGGACTAATCCCCTTTCATAAATCATGTTCAAGTGCTGAAATAATTTGCACATCATTTAAAGAGTATTTGCTTTGAAACATTCACCTCAAGCCCTTTTGTATATCCTTTCTCTCCAAAGATTTGTAGTATTTGTTTTGTTCTCTGAGGTATAAAAGACCTGGGTAAACTTTATTCCTGTTGTTTCAAGATTAGTGAAATAAAATGCATATTTATTCGACTGGGACTGAAAGGAGCTTTAGTAAAGATGATCATACATATGACCCATGGGGATGCTATAATACAAAATGTCTGTCTTAAAATCTCTTTAGGTTTGTTCAAAACACTATTGAAGAACTTAAGTTGAAAAAGGGGAGGAGGGGACTGCAAATCCATATTTCTTCTTTGTTACCAGGTTTTTTTTTCTTAACAAGATAAACTCCTACATGCACACTCAGGATAAATTTGATATGGGGGCAAGAAGATCCTGGATAAGTTGTGATTAATCTAACTTTTTCCTACTGAGCTACACATATTGCCACGATACTTAAGAAAGATACATCTGAAAAAGAATTTTTTTTGCCCACAAATACTTGCTTCAGAAAAAGCAATTGCAAAGCCATGAAGGGCAGCACATCAACATTTTCTGCATTACTGGAGGCAAGGAGCTCTACCAGTTCTGTGTAGTGAAAGGCAGGTTGGTTTCTATGAACCTAGAAAAAGATGTTTACTCTGACCCCTGTCACTTGTAAGCCATGCTTGATAGTGGGGCTTAAATTGTGTTGGTGCAGCCTGTAATGAGTTGAGTTTGTAATGAGTTAAGCTGAGTTTGTAAGAATGAGTTTGTGATGAGTTAAGACTCATTACAAAGTGGCATTTTATGAATATTTTGTGAATTGCAGATTTTTATTGTTTACAGCAAGAGACAATAGGAAGAGAGGCAATTTCATCCGTTTGACCCGCCATCGGTTGTGCCATCATCGTATCTGCTTTTTTGTCCTTTTCTTCTTCTCTCTCGCATAGGGAAGGGGCATCCTCTCRTGCCTAAACAGGTATCAGCTAAATAGATGCATGCATTTGCACTGCAATGAGAAATGTTTTAGGTTGGCGTGTTTGGAGAGAGGTCAGRGTTAGAACAAATGACAGTGGCTTGTGGAGCATTGCTCTTTGGAAGGGAAGAAGTCAGCAGAGCTTGCTGCCACTTCTGTGTTCTGAAACCTCTCCTGGTGATTAGTTAAACCACTACCCTGATTGCAAGTTTGTAGCCCAAAAATGATCTTCAAACTACACTGTATTCTGAGGTTTCTCTGCTATTTATAACTAATCCAGACRCAGTCCTCCTGATACTCTGTGTGGAATGGGACAGAAATAAGCAGGTTTTTCAGTTATGAATATCCAAATTAAACCAAACTATGCATATTGTAAATCAGACCCCAGATAGGATTACTTGCTGGCCAGCCTCACCTCTTGCCTGATGGAGAAATCATTTTAATGTTTAGACCTTCCAGGATGGAGGATGTATTTCATTTGAATTATGACCTCCAATCCCAAATATTTAAAGAGGAGCTTAGCGGATGGAGGCCCATTACTGTCTCTTGGCCTGGGTGTTYTAGCACTTTAAAACTGAACCTGCTTCCTAGGTTCTTCTGTTTGTTCCACCAGCTGCCTGCTGACGTGCCAGATAAACCGTGTGAGGACAAGCAAGTTAAAGAAGCGTGTGTGGCTGAAGCACTCAAAMACTTCCCCTGGCGTGAAGTATTTTTGCTCAAACCACTTTCTTTAAAAGGCAAACTCCATAATAGCACACAGAGCTTTCTATCTAGCAGASTGACTCCTGTAGCTCTGTGTTATGATACAAGAGCCATTTCCCTGTGTCAGTGGATGGGATCTACGCTTATGAGAGGGATGGAAGAGCTTTTCCATTGGGAACAGCTTCTTCTGTGTATGTGCTGAGGTGGTTGGTGAGACATTTCATGGCTTTGTGGCTTGCACAAGGCCCTTGGTGCCGTACACATGTGCAGGGGGCCTCTTCTTCCCATCCTTAGCTATAGCTATCGTAGCCCTCAAAACCRCAGGCTTGGTACCACCAAAGGGTTAAACACTGTACTCCTCAATGAAGAGAAAGGTTCCAACTAGCTGGCTTTAAATCCTGCCCGCTAAGAGAAGGCTGTGACATATGAGCAGTTCCCCTCACCAGGAAGGATATTTGGCTCCGTTTAATTAATTCCATTGGCCATTGTCTTAAGTGTGCCCAGGATTCACCCAGGAGGGATCCACTTGCGTTGCTGCTATTGAAAAGTGTAACGTAGCATTATCTTCCTCAGACAGACTTTTTGTAGCACTGAGCCAATTCCCCGGTTATTGAAAACAACTACCTCATTTGATTTCTTTCATAATTAATGAAATTYGGTAATAATGCTGTTGCCCCTCTGYTCRTGCTGGAGGAATGTTGCAGAACTTTGCTGTTCTCGCGCTGAGAGCATTCTTCTAATTTTCAGCCTAAATTGACTTGTGGTCAATGTAGATGTAACAAATGTGCTCTTGTGTCAGCRTTTAGTTTGCCCTTTGTTTTCCGCAGTTGTTTCCCGTCTCAGGTTTGCCTCCCCGAGCAGCTCCCGCCAGCAGTCCCAGGCCTTCTCCTACGTTGCGCTGCTAGGTTAAGCTAGCCAAGATTTGCCGTCCTCTTGCCAAAGATCAGCTGCTGCTCTCTTTCCTGGTCGTCATAATAGCCCTTTTTTTCCCCGAATCTGCCCCAGTTTCGATTCATATTTCTTGCCCGTGGGCAAGCTCTTCCCAGAGCCGTGTAAAATGGATTTCACGCTTCTGCATGGGAATGGCTCTCCTGAGAGGTCCTACGTATTGCGTTTGCCGGCTTTGTGGCTGCCTCCCTCTGATTTAGAGGTAAAAATTAAGCAACCCTGAGCACCTAGTTCCTTCTGTCCTTTAAMCTTTTGCAACCAGTGCGTGGGCAGGGAGAACCCAAAGGGTGGGCCTGCCTGCAGCCTTTTTATAACACAGAAAATGTGTTTCTGCGTGCAATGACAGTTTGTGGAATTAATTTTTAAGGTAGTCAATTTATGTGGAAGTTCCTCTCAGACAACTCATTTAAAATAGATGAGAATTAAAAGAGTTTAAAATGCTCAAGTGCAGATAAACTTTGCACTTGGAAAGTTCTTGGAAAGGGAAAGAGTTTATTAGACATGATGGACTGTTTGACACCTTGTCTGGAGCATGAAATAACTTGAAAAGYATACGCATATGAAGCCCTGCTAAAGAAAGTATCTTTTTTATTTTTACTTTTATTTGTGTGTGTGTGTGAAGGTTTATAGTTTGTATATTGTTTGATTGTTCTGTAATCGTCTCTCCTGCAGAAGCTTATAGACCAGTCCAAGATCTCGGAGCCTGATGAGAACATAACAAGATATCATCAGGTTAGAAAAGAGAGGAGCCAGATACAGCTTTGTCTGCAGGCTTTGGAACAGACAAAAATGAGCAAATTAGGGCAGGCTAAGCTTTATCTTGGTGTGCTATACCTGTAATAGGAGGTATTGTGCATTGAAGGTGCACTGCCAGATGATTTGCTAGGTGCAAGGATAGCCTGGCCATGTCCTGATCATACAAAACTTTCCCTTAGGTCTTCTCTGGCCACCCTGTGATGTCTGATGACCCTAACGTGTGTATGTGTTTTCATTTCAACAKCTCTGACATAATTTGATGGTCATATGTGTCGCACCTGCCTGGTGTTTTCAGAACATTGGACTGAAAGTGTCTGATGTAAGATTGTGATGKGAGCATGTAAAATTGTGGTGGAAGGTAAGACACCTTCTTGGAAAAAAGGTTTAAGGGCAGACTCTAGTGTAGGGAGAGCAAACAGGTGCAGGTTGGTCCACAATACCTTTTGGGAGTAAACTTGCTCTTTTGAGTGAATCAGCTCCTGAACTGCATCCAGACTTTGTCTAAGGAATAGTCAGTTGAAAAAGCCAGAAAGTCAGCTAAAAATTTAGTGCAGATTGTGATCACAAGATTACTCTTTGGCCCTCTTCTATGTGGGCTGTAGGCATAAATCAAAGTCTTCGTCTCATTGAAATGGCCTCCAAGAACCTCAGAAGCATTGTTCCTTCAAARTTAGACTTTGAGTATAATCTTATGTGAAGATATATTTGTGTGTGTGTATATATATCTTTCTTGTCYGTCTAATATTAAATATGGTAGTTATAGGGTGTTATAAAGCTCCTACATTCTTCTGTTCGTATAAATATCTGATATCTAGCTAAGTGAAAAGTAATGCAGAGTTAAAAAAATAACAGACATAATGAAAATATTTTAATATCTGAATATTTATACAGTGATAGCTGAAGATCATTGATTTTGATGGATCCAGGGCAGTACTGACATTAAGGCACAATTAAAAACAGGGCCATACTTGATTTATTGTTGAGACTTTGCTTGCAATAGAGGTTATACATCAGACAATCTGAGCCAAAAATTAGACAATCTTCAATAAAAAAAAAGGGGGGGGGGAGAGTTTAAATAAGTGTCAGGTTTGGGGCATCTTATAGGTCAAATTTGGGGTTCAGTGATTTGAAAAAGCGTAGCCAAAATGGCTTGTGGAGAGGAAGACAAGAGGTGAGGAGCARGTTTAAGCAGAGAGGAGCTAAGACGGGTACATGGGGAAAGGGAAGGAAAATGATGGGGTCCAAAAGCACAGTTGGTTTCCTGAATCCTTTGTCTGAATTTTGCTYTCCTCTGGGGTGTTTTAGCAGAGATTGTGTGCTGCAGGAGAAACAATGCCAGGCAAGACATGGCAATGGACTCTTCTGATCTGATACGCTTTTYTTCTTAAATCATCTGGGACTGGTGAATGCAAGGATGGAGAGGARTCCGTTGCAGTCATATTTTGCGTTATTAATGACCCACAAGTGAAAATGTTCTTTGAAAATACATTGTTTTATTTTGTGGCTGTTAGTGCAGAAAACTAATTTAGAGAGCCGAATCTACCTTTTTTTCGAACAATTGCCTACTTGGCATTCCTCTGTAGCTCTCCCTGCTCATGTTACAGGTCATTCATAATAATAAAGCTTTCCTATTCCAGGACAGAATATTCATAATGTCTTTAAAATACTCAGCCAGATAATGGTCCCCAGAATCTGGACAGCAAGACTTCAAAAGACTGAGTCCTCTGATCTCCAGTTTCCTTATTCATTCTAACCTTGCAAGGTTTCAGCTATCACGCACAGATTAAGTTTTATTGGTTGATAGTCTAATTGCATTTGTATTATCTTTCCCCTTAATATTATTTTCTTTTCTCTGTATTGGATTTCATCCAAATATTACTACTTCCATGAAGCAGCTTGCTGAAAATGTTTTGCTTTTGCTTTGATGCTTAACTGCTTAACACGGGCGTGTTGCTATAAGGTGCTGTTTCCTGATAATACAGTTTTTTTCTCTGGGAGGAAAAGTTTTCACAATTCTCCAGACTTTGCTTGTATTTGATAGAGCTTTTTCCCTTGAGGCTTTTCAGGGACAAGATAAGGTTTGGTTAAACATCTGAACTTTTGAATGTTTATCTGAACTAGATTCGACCTCTAAGTTTGTCCATCACTAGTTATTGTGCTTTTCTTTTTGGAGACTAAATTACGCTATTAAATATGTTCTAAAGTAGGTTAAGTCCCCGTACAGTTTGTCAGCCGGAACATTAATTTTAAAGTCAAACCAGCCTTCTATTGTATCTCTTCAACATTTTATCTCCGTCTCTACCGTGGCTGGTCAAACCGAGGGTTAGTGCACCCATGCGAACTCCACTTCCAAGTGTCCCAAAGCRTGCACAGGGTTGATTTTATTTCAGGAAAGCATTGTGATGTGTAAGACATGCCAAAAGCCCGTGTGGGTGGGTTATTCCAGTGAGGTTATTTGAGACGCTGGCAGAAGCCGTGACCGTCACCGGCTTCTCCATGGTCTCCAGGTGCATTGGGGCATTCCTGGGGCTCTTGCCCTCCGAGAGCCTCCGTTGGGGCCTGGCGGTCTTGGCCTCACTCCTTGCTGCACAAACCCAGAGAGCTGGTTCTTCCCCTGGCTCCACCTTGGGAAAAGCCACATTTGGGAGCACAGGGGCCAGAGAGGAGACGGTAGCGTTTCTATCTGCCCTTTTGCAGTTGAACAGTAGTCTTTTATGCCTTGGTCTTTACTAGGAAACCAACATCTGATAAGGTCAGTGTGGGAAAAAGAAAAAGCAAAACTTGTTTGAGAAGAAATACCCTGAAATCAGACCTTTGGGGTATGCAGCCGGGCTTGCTGAGTAAACTGTTGCAACTTAGTGTGTGGCTAATCCCGCCCGTCAATCACGTACCTGGAAGCGGCAGCTCGCTTGTGAGTGCCCCTTGTCCACCGGGTCCCCCGGGGCAGCCCTGCTCCTGACCTGGGGTCACCCCGTGCTCCGGGCCAGCCGGCCGAGCGCCCCTTCCTCCCCTCCCTGTCCCTGCGTTTATTTGGAGCACGTCCCAGGGACCTCTTTCCTGTGTCCTAGCAGGACCAGGCTGACGCTGCCTCCTAAGCCCAAACAAAAAGCTGTTGAAAACCGCTCAAAACTGTTTGAAAAGTTGGGAGAGCAATTGTGTTTTAACAAGCAGAAGTCGTTTCGCTGGAAACGTAAAACRAGGTTAATGGCAGCAAAGGTCACTCAAAGTCTTACCTTTTTGTGAACATAAATATAGGAGATTCTTACCCAGACTTCCACTTAAGGTAGGAATKAAAAAGTTTCTTTAACTCGCTGAATTATTTTCTTTAGTAAAGGAGCCCATGGGTAATCCTTTCCTCAGTCATTTACTCTAATAATTTACTTGGGGTAAACATAATTCAATAAGGTAGAGGGGACATACAAACAGRGCACAGCAAATGGATTTCAGATCGTCACTAGATACTCTTTAATTGCYGTAAAGATAATGGGTATGGCACTCTCCTTTATGAAATATCATATGCTAAACTAGCTATATTTAAACAGAAAAAAATTACTAGTACTAGTGATTTGAAATAACAGGGATACATGTGAMTCTCCTCACTACTTTTCTTTGGAAATAAAAAAAAATAAAATAGCATGTTGGTTTTCATAACCTGTGCACTACTGCTTAGTTTTGTCTTTCAGTGCTTGAGAAGCATTAGAAGATCATGGGTCAAAACATAAAAGGTTGTGAATATACCATGAGTCTGAGYGCAATGGGAAATATAATTAAATTTTAAAACAATTTATTTTTTAAATTTCAAATTATGAAGCGTTATTGATAAAAGTCTCAGGGAGAAGAAAATTCTGTGGTACAATATTCTTCCTGGAGAGATCCCATAAGGTCGGATCTGAATAAAAGATTCAACAAGGTATCCAAGCGTGCATCTAAATTAAAATATGTGAATCATTTGTATAACTCTTAGCAAGGGTGATATAAATACRGCAATGCCAAGTCTCCCTTGTTCTCTGCAGATAATTAGCTTGTGTTCCAAAGCATAAGGCAGAGTTGCATGTAGGTTTTGAAGTTAAAAGTGCACGCGTCGCCAGCAGAATTCAACCACTCGGAGGAGTYTGCTTTTGGCATAGCACTCTATCTGGTGCTCCTGCTAGAGTACGGAACCGATAACTCATTTGTCCTTTTGTCTGAGCGGTTTGATGTAAATGATGAGTACTCGCGTTGTGTGCAGAAGGTTGAAAAGAATTCTTCTAAATTAACCCAGCCAGGAGGTAGGCTCATAGACTTAAAAGTTATTCACGTGTATTCCACATTGTATGAAAACAAACAAAAATCTAGAATCTTAAAAAAACCTCTGAACTCATTACTTGTTCCAAATATATGGAAATAATGTTCAATTCCTGGTTCTTCCTCAGCTTTTAGTTGCATGCTCGTTTTCCTTCCTTGGAAAGTTTGCTTAAATAATAATTGTTATGCTATTTATATCAACTTCAAAACTCATTTAATTAGATASCACCGTTTTTTTCCCTTCTAAAGCTATTGTATCTTATTAGTAAGACTGGGATGAGACTCTAAGGCTGGCACYGCTGGAAGTGAATTGCTCTGTGTCACCCGGCAGGTAGTCAAGGGCAGAGCCCCCAGGCAAGTCCCRCTGGGTAGATCCCCAGATTGTTGAACTTTGGCACATAAACCTCCTGGGATTTTTAGCAACAAGAGTTACTTTCTGCTAGAGAAGTTGCTCAAATGCAGAAAGCTACTCYATCACATTCCTGGCTCCGTAAATTTGTGACTGTAGCTGTTTCGCTCTTTACCTGAAAAAGTCCTGGCTCGCTACTTCCAGAAAAACTTGCCAGACTCTGAGATTGCACCTTTTTTTTTTTGCAAAGAGGCTGTGTCCGGAGTCCCAGTCCCTGACACGGACACGAGGAGACCRGTTTCCCCTTCCGAGCACTCCCTACTCTGCCTTCCTGAGCCWGCGTAATCTGACTTTGCCTACTGCAGCAAACTCCATCCGAGTCCCACATGTTTTACATTAGTTGAACATAAACTGGTCATACTGTATGAATAAAACAACCTCATTGATTTCTGGCATTGTGGTTTTTATATTGAAGTAAATGTGTGGAACTGCATTTCTAATATGGTGACAAGGACCAAAAAACTGAGGAAAGAAAGGCCTGGGGATGTCCTGGGTGATCTAGTCCAGTCCCTCCAGCCACAAGGTGCCACGTTATTTATCCCCTCTCATAAATTCATTAAGCTTCGCCTTGAATTCTTTTAGTTTTATTTGCCACCACAACTTCTTTGAAAGGGTGTTTTAGAACTTCATATTATGGCTAGTTTATACGCATTTATTCTTGTGCCAACATTGTTCTTCRGTTTAAACGGCTTCTCTCCCTCCCCGCTGTCCTGTTCTCCTCTCCCGCTCCTTTTCCCACCCCCACAAATTCATGGAGAACAATCGGAGCCTTTCTCGGCTCTCTTGGAGCTCGCCCAGCGCGCGCCCAGCTCCCCGCGTGCTTCCCGATTGCTGCGCGGGCCCTTCTCCTGGTCATACCCACGGCCGCTATCACTACCTTTGCTGGGGGCAGTTYCCGGGTGTCACCAGTTGCTTGGCACAACCAACCTCCTCCTTTCCCGCCTCTCATTTGCTTTAGTCGTGGCCGCTTTTCCCAAGCAGCTCCCAGTGAACTTAGCTAGACACCTGGGTGAAGTGATCCTCATTTTGTCATTTCTAGTAGCCAGGTTCCCAGTGTGCACCAGATTTATTTTTTTCTTGTTAAAAATCCCTGTTGGACCTTGCATTTCACATCTAATTCTCTTTCTCCAGCTTCCGATCTCAAAGTAGCAAAGATTTTTGTCTGATACTCCATTTCTTTTCTGAACTGGTGSCACCTCCCAACCTTGAGTCTTCAATGGTGGTGTTTAGTTTTCTGCATATTCCTAGAGTATTCCGCTGACAACTTTCCTTTAATACAGTAGTTCTCCTTTCAACAAAGCTCATTTTAATACCTTGTTTAGGCACTTCACGCTTATTGTTTCAGTTCTCTCCATCTTGTCTAGTTTAACTAATAATTTCCCACTTGGCATCATATCAAATGCATAACTGAAGTCCAGATAGATTCGGTCTATTGCATTTCCCTTTTCTAAATAAAACCAGTTATCTTATTAAAGAGAGATATCAGGTTAGTCTGGTATGATCTTCCTTTATAAGCCCAATAAATGTTCAGAAATATTGCTTTCTTTTCCTAAATATTTATACTACATGCAGCATTAACAAAATGCATGTGGGGAGTGCCCTTTTGTTTCACAGTCTAGGCACACAGTGATATTTAATACACACTGTTCATTTATTTCCTTTTATTATTAGTGAGAGACAAAATTAAAAAAAAAAAGTTTATACACGCCAGGATATGATGCAAAAATATGAATTATACAGTCATTTTATTGAATCTTTACTGCTAATGCACACAAATTTCACAAAATATAATGACAGTACTGAGCACTTAAGTTGTTAGGCTGTCATATTATAGCAAAATTATTTGTACTATATAATCACTGTTTTCTTTTTTCCTATTGTTTATTTCTGAGCTTGCTTCATAAACATTTGCAAATGCAGATATACGTGCTGTGGAATTATCTGTGTTTAAGGCCGTAAACTTGAATAACTCCAGGTCTTTTGGTGCCCATTAAAACAAAATCTTACCAGCATCTCGTGGCTATGATATGTAGTCATGCATAGGATGCCATGGTTTTCAGATCCATGCAGCATATTCACAGAACTTGTCATCTTAATGCTTATCATAAATATAAGGATTAAGGGTCAGAATGCCTGATTTCTGTATTTTTCCCCAGTGATAATTTGTGTAATGCCTCTGAGCAAGCCACTTGTCTGCTTCTCATTTAACTCCCCTGCAACAAGGAAATAGTAATTAGTGTGTGCTTAACTAGCAAGACCTGCCCAGGAACTCCACCAAGGGACAATGCAGGGTAAGTGACAAAAGTCTTTAGGTAAAAGGAATTAGATAAAATGAATTCTTTGGTCTTCGTGAACAGATTGTATTGACTCCGTCTCGAGACATCACAAAGGAGAAAGGAAGGAGGCCCCGACTCGGATTTGTCACTCCTGAAACTGGTGTGGGCTTAAAAAATGGCCATTTATGCAAAATATAATACATACTGCTCCTTCCTTGGGAGACTGGCAGCATCTGCTGCAGGCCACGAAAACCTGGGGAAAAAAAAATAAGGCACTGAATTCCGAGTTCTGATGAAATGCAATAAAACTTAATGACACGAGGCATTCATTATATACACTTAAAGTAGAGTCTCTCCTGCAATGTAGGCACAGCCATACGCCTCTGCGTGTTACAGATATAGTTCTTCAGGAGGGTGAGCTACTCTGTATAATTAAGCATTCCAGATCCTTGAAATTAGTGTTTTTGCCCATATGTGATAGCACTGCTGGGAGGCTGGCATGTTCATTATCCAGAGCCTGAGACCCACGTCTACCTTCCAATTCACCTGCTCAGCTCCAGTCTGTAAAGCACTTCAGAAAATGACCAGCTTAAGACATGTGAGATTAAGTCTGTTCATCCATGATGGCAGATAGTTGTACCAGGCTTTAGATCAGTGTGTTCAGTGTTTTGAATGGGGAAGCCTGCCAGTTTTACTCTTCCTTGGGGAGAAATCTGTTAAATGCTAACTATTACAGTCTAAGGTGTCACCCTTGTATTATAAGTCATGTCCAGTTTGAAGAAGTTCATGAAATCTTGAAATACTCGCGAATATACAGACAAAATTGCACAGTTTAGACGTTGCTGTGTTTTCACCCACCAAACAATAGTCATGCAAGAAAAGATGCTAATGTGAATCTATTCAAATTTCTTAAACACTATCCACTCCTGCTGCTGGTTCTCATTCTCTATGAGCTGTTCCTATTCAAATGAATARCAGACTGTAATTTGGGGTATTATAATAAACAGATAGGGCCCATAATAATGTATTTCAGTTAGGAAGAGGCACTTGAAAGAAATTGGTTTTGCTATACACATGATGGGAGACAATCAATAGTGCTTTAGTCTGACAAGCACTGTCAATACCCATTGTCACAGCCCGGAAAGTCGTTAATGGATGGTTCTCCAAAAACCAATGCTTCCAACCCGTGTTGAAAGTGTTTGGATATACTCTACCTGGCAGGAATTAATCATAGGTAAGCCCTCGAGATTCTGTATAAATGTTTTGTGAATTAGGAGTGAGATAAAAGCCCTTGGAAGGAATGTGAGATCACGACGCGCGTTGGTAGAAGTGCACCGAGATCTGCATCACGCGGGCCCTGCCCAGGGGATCACCCAGAGGATCACGCCCAGGGAATATATTGTCTAGGTACATGATTTGTGTTTGATTTTCTCTGCTGAACTCACACACTGTAGTCACATAAAGAATTATGGTCCTTGCCCCGAAGAGGCCAGAGCCCTGTCTGGTTCCTTAGCTGGGCCCACGCCAAGATCCTGGAGAAAGGCTTTGACAGCTTCASCATGCAGCTATGTTAGTCACTGCTTAAGCCTGTTTACACTGTATTTATTCTYGTTACCTCATATATACAATTGAGGGCATTAAAATACAGCGTGCAGTTCTTCATCTGCAGATCTCARTACTTCCATTGATTCATATGGGGCTTTTGCTGTTTAATTGTGTGATTCAAACTTCGTCCATTGCTTTGCTTTCCCTCCATCTGTCATCTTGTTCTCTCASAGCTCTTGTATAGACTTTATTTTCCAACATTTTGCATAATAATTGTGTAATTTATATATTATTTGAAATTGCTAGTAGAGGTTAGGAGATATATTAATATCCAGAATATTGACATAGGGCAAAAATACAGGTAAATTTTTTTCCTGATGCTTTTTTTTGTCTGAAATATTTAGCTTACAGTTATCCTCTCTAATTCAGGTAAAGTTTTTAGAGTGTTATTAACCGTTGAGGGCTGGAGGAGAGTTGTTTCTGTTCTTCCTAGCAAAACATTCTGTTTGTACTGTTTTCTGCTATTTTCTTTTTGTACCCATTCTGTATGACACTTCGCTAATGTGATAAGCTCCTGTGAGTCTAATGCAGTTTAATTCTGAAGCAGATAGTTGCCTGAGGAAAGACCTTGCTTTCTGTTATTATTTATCTGTTAATACCGTTTTCACCTGTGGAATAAATATTTAATACGGGACCAAATCCTGCCATAGTGATGCATTTGCTGCTGGGCCGAAGTGTCCTGCACTCATTTCCAGMAGGAAGAAGTTCATAATCATAATATTGTGCTTTCTGCTGGGCCAGCTCTGCAAATATTATAAAAGCCCATGGCCCAACAAGCAGAACAAGCATATGTTTCCTTTTTCTGTCTCACAAGCGAGAAATTGTTAGTGCAAAATAACAAATTATTAATTGAAGAGTTTGTGMAAGGTGAGAGGATTTATGCTTCTGTTTGTGTGTTGGTTTTGAAGCATTTTTGTGGATCTCTTGGTGCAATTAGATTCAGAATTTGTCTGAGGATATGARTTTATTCAGTGCAATGAATCAAATGGGATATATAGGTGCTATATATGCTGGAGAATATGAGAACAAGCAGTAKATCACTTTGCTATTCTTTTTTATTTGTAAATATCCTGTTCTACTTCTGTGGGAAGTGTTTTCTACTTTTGTCTGTTGTTTGAAGTTTGCCAAACTCTCATTAATGAAAAATTCATCTGGCTAAGTCCAGAACCTGAAATTTAAAAGAAGCTGCTACTTCTACAAAGAAAAAAAAAAGTTTGCCGTGCTTTTCTCTTTTTCTGTTTTTTAACTCGTTTTGGTCCTCTGTGTATTTCCAAGTACAAAAGCAAAGCCATTTCAACATGGGGATATCGCGAGAACGGTTTGGCAAGAGAAGGGCTATTTCTATACAGGATCCCAGCAAGAATATTTCTGGCGCAGCTTGATTTTGGAACATACTTTCTAAACCCTTGAATTTCTGGGAGGCTTGGAGTTTTCCTCTGGTGACTCACACACACTTAATAGAATAAAATAAGAAATTCATCAAAATTGGCTTCACTGCTGTTTTTAACTCAGCGCTGTACAGTCCAATATACAAAACTATCCCTGACAATAATTATTCCTACCTCTAGATGTAGTTTTAACACCATAATTGCTGTTTCAGGTATAAAGCTTCCAGATGGAAAGCTTCATTCATCTTTCTCTGTAGGACTATGTTCAGTTAAAATATCTTAACAAATCTGGTGGGTACTTAAGAGCTAAGAATGTAGTTCAAGTGGTTATAAAACATTTCCAAATCCTGCAGAAAGGGAAAGGCGGTAAGCATCTTTAGTGACTTCAACATTTTCACTCCTGCAACGTATGTATGGGGAAAACATCCCTGAAAGTAAAGGAAAAGCAAACCTGAACGTGAATTGATACAGACAGAATGACCCTAAGCAATAAGAGAGTCGCAAAACTAAATACAATTCACTGTTACAAAGTACCATTAGGATGCAGAATTAGAAACATCCATTTGTTGTTCTTTTTATAGCACAGCCAAATGACTTGGAATTTTTGCTTGTCCCTGCCAAGGATTGCTCAATTTTGAACAAAAAGTCCTAAACTATAATGTTAAAAAAGCACCAATCATCAATTGAATGCTAATCTTTATATTCTATGATACAGCACTCCAAGAATGCTACCATTAAAAAATGTGAATTCTATTTTTCATAAGTGATGGATTATTGTACCAAGCCGTGTGTTTTCCAGTAAAGTGTCCTTTTATTTGTCCTGTGTGATTACTAGTTTGTGGAAGTATGTGTGGGGTCATTTTAGTGCTGTGGGAAAATGGAGCACTCTTCTGTTAAAATCAGTAGTGAAATCAGAAGCAAACTATGCTCTGATCATCACAGGCATGTGTTTAAATATTGCTTTCCTTAATTGGCTATGTTCTATTTACTTAAAATGAACAATTTGGCAAGTTTTTCTCCCTTGACAACAGCAAAGCGTAAACCGTTTTATAAGTTTGGCTGTTAAAATCAGATTTGTAATGTAAACCACAATATTCCAGGGTTGTTCCTGTTGCTGAACTAGTTATTTTTGCTTGCCATTGTTTTATAATTGTGCACCTTTAAACATTCTGGTTCTGTTTGCGGCTCATGCAGAACTTCTTGCTACAAAATAGCCTCGTGATTTAGGTCACGAGTTTCTTTCTCTTCCCTTGGATCATGTGTACGAAGACTGCTGAATTATAAGAGAGATTCAGTCTGGACAGGGAAGATTAGGGAGCATTTCTGTGACCACAGCTAGGTTATTYAGGGCTACTGTATAGATATTCTGCTGAAGGGACACTGGATCAGCTCCTGCTAGATCAGCCTGTGGTGAATGCTCCGTTTCTGTGGATTTTCCTTTTTTCTCTTGCAAGGGAAGAGGGAAAACTGTTCTTTCCTCAGTGCATGTTGGAGAAGTGGAAGGCAGTAAAGAGGAACCTTGCCCAGMAAGCAGAAACAATCTTCCTTTAGCCTGAGACCCTTGCTAGGGTCTCCTTGCTGGGATGACCTAGTCTGGAGTGCTCAGCTAGGAGCTCCTTGGGTGTCACCTCCTTTCTTCTTTCCACTACTACAGCCTGTTTTGAAAGCTGTGATGGTTCCCTGGAAGCACCTCAGCAGAGAAGAAGTTAAATTTATGCCTTCGGAACTTCCTCCGGGGGATTTTTTGCAGCTGGCTTCTATGTCTTTTTGACACAGAGCAGGAATAAATCGAGCTCAAAATGTTTCTCAGCTTGGTAAATGCCTAAATATAATAAAATATAATCATTAGAACTGGAATACTTCTCTTTCCATAAATTAATGCATCTCACACACATTTCATGGCATATAGCCATGTTTTCTAAAACTGCATTAAATATATATATATATATATAATGCTTAATCCATCTTGGCAGGAGCATTCGGTCCTTCGCTAGTGGTGTGGCCGTCCTTTCTCCCAGCGAGTTGCATTTAGCTAACAGTGCACAGCACCCTTTCCTGCAGGGCTTTTAGCTGAAAAATCATCCGTGTGAAACTTGTGGGATTCATGAGTAAACTGGTAGCCATCCAAATACTCATGAGCAATAAATAATACGACTCTGAGTAGCCAGCAGAGTGAACTCATCATGTTTATTCACAAAAATATTAATCAAACACTCTGTGCTATCCAACTAGCTATACCACTGACCTACCGCATGAATTTACTTAGGTGGCTGTGGCCACTGTTCCTGGGGATTGTTGAACAAAGTGCCACTGGTTTAAAAACTGAACCTTTCTCTTGTGTTTTCCTTTYAGTTTTCAGACTCAACTACAGTGCATCCGATACAAATGACAGAAATCGAGTTAAAAGCAGATTAAAGAAGTTTATCTCCCGAAGRCCCTCCTTGAAAACACTGCAAGAAAAGGGACTTATCAAAGGTGTGTTCTGTCTTATATACTTTATTTGGAGTAAAAGCTAAAAATTCATGAATGTATTTTTTTTTCTCTCCCAGTTAAATGAATGTTTGCATTGGACAAATAGTCCTTGCTAKTTATATTTTTCTTGCTATACCTCAGAAAGTGCAGCCTTCTGAATTGTACTGAATATGCTTATGTATTATTTGACTAGATATTCAATTTTTGTGCTTTGGCGTGTGTGTGGTGGAAGCCCCTCCATTTAACACAGTCACTCGCCATGAACGCTGCAAGCCAACATGCTGCACAACTCCATTTTCTTTTAGGAAAAGGATCTGGATAWATTTTGATATTTTAGAATAAGAAATAAGTACTTGGGATGCTATGCTGACTGATTTATTTCATAGGGTAGGCTGGAGTCCTTTCTGCTGTCTTCTCTCATTATTTTTCTAACTCACCAACAAAATACGTGTTTCCAGTTTTAACAACTTACAAGACTTGCCAGTGAATAATAACTGTTTTGAATCCAGGAGGTTTTTGTACTCCAGTTTCTTTCTGGTTGGTCAGACCCTGCCTTTGCATTTCCTTAAAAAAATGGAATCTTGGATGAAAATAGTTTGCTGGTTGATCCAAGGCATAAGTGTTTTCCTAAGAAGCTGGTAGTTAACTTGAAGGCAGTAGCTCTCTGACCACTAATAATCCAGCAAAGGCCTGTGTTCAAAGATTGTCTGGAATAATGCTTTAAAAATTTACGCACTCCCAAATTATTATGTGTGAAACCCACAACTGTGCCTGCAGATGGGATCGAAAGAGGCACTTTGCCAAGAGCCCCTGTCAGTCTCTGGCACATGAGTTTTCCAGGGGGGTGTCAAAAATGGCCCGGGCAGTTGTTGGTGTGTATTGAACTGCTCCGTCCTCAGCCTATGCTGTGATTCCAGCTGGGCCCGTGTCTAAAGCGGAGGACAAGCAAATTATGGACTAACTCCATACGTTTCGGATGCGACAAAGATATTCAGCACAATGTTACCTAAGGAAGTCTGCTAAAGCACCTAGACATTAAGTTGTTGTTGCTTGGCTTAATGGTCACYTTGTGCTGCCAAGGTCCACGGGCACTTCAAAAAACGTCATGTATGCACAGGTCACACAGCCCCCCAGCTTTCCAGATCTGTCCCTAAGTAATGATGACATCTCATTTTAACATGTGGGAGGGGACTTTTCTTCCTATTTGAAAGACCCTTTGGGTTGAGGTTGGAATTTGAATGTATCATGTTGGCTTGTTTCAGTTATTACAGCAATAGAGTAGTAATTTACAGTCTTAATTTCTGGATTTTGGGAGGGGGGGGGGGGGCTTTTAGTCTGTTAATGCAAATAGAATTCCCACTGGCAAGATGTCTCATTCTTCACTTATGCAGTGCAAATTAACTGATTCAAAGGTGTGCTGATTAGGGGGGGGGTGTTTTTTTTTTTCTTTTAGCTTAATAAAGTGTGGCTGATGACTCTCCCGTGGTGCTACGTCGGGATCAGATGTGATCCCTGCACACAAATCCGGCCTCATCAGCATAACTCCAGTGCACCCTCTAATATCCCTCTCCCGGAAAGCCAAACGCGGTTGGTTTTGGCTGTTGTCTCATTAAGCTCTTGATTCAAAAACAGAGCCGGGTCCTACCTGGGAGGCTCCTCTGTGGACTCCTGATCCTGGGCGTTCCRTTCGGGCGCAGGGACTCGGCATCGATGCCCTGCACAGTGTTAATACCAGAGTAATGTTACTTGGAAGAAAACATGTTAGTTATCTACCATGAAGTTTCATTAGGATTAGGTTTGGGCCRTGCAAATGAGGCAGGATTCGTTAGCGGGGCTTAATTCCAATCTACGGTAAGTCTATGTGAAATGCTCATTTGATAAGGTTCCTTCATTGTCTTCAGTGGAGTTTATCCCTTAATCTGTTAAAATGTTATGAAAATGCAGTTGCAGTGCTTATGCAGAGACCACTTTTAAATGTTAATTTTTAGGCTTGCATTAGAATGTTTTTTTAAATCGCAAATTGCAACCCACCAGATTAAAAATGAAAAGCTTGCCAAATTTCRTATTAAAAAATGCATCTATTTATTTTTCTAAAGGTGAATTAAATGGTGGCAGAAACATATCAAAACTATTTATTTGCTCGTTTCTTAGGGGGAAAAAATGTTAACCGATTTTTACAAGAAAATTCCTCCAGCTCTGAGAACATGCACGCTAACTTTTATTCCATAGGGAAAGACTTCTGTCAGAATTGTAAATCCCTTAAAATAGGGGCTCGTAATAAAAGTGTGTCTAAAGCCTTGCAGGACATCTTGGTACCAAATTTTTGACAAAGAGCTGTTCTTTGTGCTAGTGAAGAATTGATATAAATATCTGTGAAGCGTGTGGTGTTAATTACTCCAATGCAGTGGCACTGTAGATGCCGTGAAAAACCTTCACTTTTCATCAAGTGCTATTCATATTTGCCAGGGGCACTATAAAGCTCTCAAATCTCTATTGATTTTTTACATTGTGTGTCACATTGGAACCAAAACTCCAATAAATTTAACACGTAAATTATAGTCATGAGTAAATGCATTTTAAGGTGGTAAGTTCACTTAAACGCAGTTCTGCGCTCTGTTAGGCGCTGATGTGTGCGCTCTTGGCCAGAAGACTCGACACATTTCTCCGCATTAACCAAATTTGGGAATACRGGCTTCAAAATTAAATAGCAGTTTGATCTCCTGGGGTACTTTGTTCTGCCAACACTATTATCAGAAAATCTAGAGATTATGTGATTGTCATTTAACTCTTGACAAAACTTTGTTTGCGTAGTATGTGTCAAATATCCATGGAATAAGTAACAGAAACAGTTAAAAACTGGGAAGTGTAAGAAGCAGGGGGTAATGATCAGGCAAGGGAATGTCACAGAGCAGTATGCAAAGGTTATTTATATGTGGTCTGAAAATGAAGATGCTCCAAACCTTTACGCGACGAACAGAGCAGGGGTTATTTTTGCCCTCGCTGTCCCATTCGCCTTCTAGCCATTTGCCTCTGCAAAGGCAGAGCCTGAGCAGCACGTTGGCCCCTTCGTTACAGCAGGCCAGCACTGTGTTCCTCTCTGTGCTTCAGTGACAACTCCACTGCAGATTGTCAGGTCTCCCATTTCCATCTCWCTTGTGTGCACACAGAATAGAGCATTTTGAAAAGCTGTGGAGATGGGGAGTGATTCAGCCAGTGCTTTGTAAGGCAGGCCCGTGCCTTGTGCYTGCACGCACCCGCGTGCACACAGGCATCAAAGCAATGAGGAAGAGCCACGTTCCACGTCGGTCAGCCTAACAGCGTCGTTGCAGGCGTCGCTGTGGCCAAATTTATATGCCAGGGCAGGGGTCTTCTGTTCCTCGGGATTGAAATATTCCCAGAATTTACAGAATCTGCACTAATATGCTAGAAAAATAATGTATAAATCTTGTCTTTTTAAAACGGCTTTATAGGCTATAAATGAACTTTGATCTTTTAGTTTGAGCTTTGTCATGATTTAATATTGCCCCAAATGAATTGCCAACCTTCGACTTAATATTGGCCTGCTAACTTCCTGATTTCAGGGCTTCTCTACTCCCCAATAAAAAAAAAATCCTTCTGTGCAATGGTGTTTTTAAAGTTATGGTGGTTGTGTTGGTAATAGACCRTCACAAAATACACTTTCGGTAAATGGGAGAGAGCATGAATAACAACATAAATGAGGCTGTGGGAACAGCAGAACATTCAGCTGGCAAGAAATCGTCTGGATTTTTTTTTTCCAAAAAAGTTTGATACTGAAGGAAATTCACTGAATTTATTTCCTAAATTAAGGCAAAAATAAATAAAYAAATAAATAAAAAGGAATGATTGCAACTACTTCAAGATGAAAATAAAAGCCCCTCCATTACTAGCAAGAGGATCTAGCTATGATAAGGCGTGGTAGCTCCGATCAGGAAATACCCTGGTTTTAAACAGCTAGCAGCACAGAAATCACCAGCCAATTCATTTCTGGACAAGGGGAGACTTCCTTGCCCTGTCTCCCATCCCTCGTCTCATGGAGTAACTCACGAGCCCTGGAGTAACTCGCTGTGATGAGTATGTGATGCTCTGGAGAAATGCAAAGCTTAGGGCTTGGCAGCTGCTTGGTCTTTCAAAGGACCTACCTTTGGTGTGTCCTGCCGTTCTGCTGGCGCTTGTGAGAATTTAGCAGCTGTTTTGGTACCTCTAATGATTTAGAACAAGTTGGGAAATGTTTCCTTGGACTTGCTTGGACAGTAGCGTAAAAGCGTATGCCTTTATTTCTTTAATAACTACACCGATTTTYGGAATTGTGGTTCCCAAACCCTGTGCGTGGCCAAACGCTGGGCTAAGTGATTTTCCTTTGACTTTGCTCTAATCGTGACTTGACGGTCAGAAATCATTCCGTTCATTTTCAAATATCTCATTTGGGGGGAACCTGTTTGGAGAAGGAGTATGGCAGTTTATGCTCTTTGAATTCAAATGAACGCTTATCCCCAGTAAAACCCTATAATTTCTTGAAAGAGACTAGTGTCTGAAATACCCTGTATTTTTCCTTTTTCTGAGAATCTGAAACAGATCTGATAGCTCATAGGCCACTTAATAGTAATTGTTCACAAATGTAATTTTTTTTTTTAATTGATGACCACTACAGATCAACCGTATGCAGTAAATCTCCAAGTTAAAAGGCCTGGCCAGGCTCCCAGCTAGCATAAATCAGTGGAGCCCCTGCAACAACCTTGCTGACTTCAGTTTCAGTCAGCTGAGAACCTGGCCCCCTTTTCGTGGAACCTTTGTGGCATTCCTTGGAGCTCTGCTCTGTGATCAGCATCGTTCTAATGTCAGACTTCGTGTTGCAGCTCCACACATACCGAGGAGCTAGAAAACCACCGTCGAGAACACAGCCTTTCCCAGCCACCTCCCTTCCCTCTCCAAAAATTTCACTGTTTTGGTGCTTGCTGTTCTCTCTCCCTCTCTGTCCATTCCTCACTGTGTTGTTTTTCCTTTTCTTCCTCTTTTCCCCTTTTTGCCCCACCAATAGATGTACAGTACCCAAACAGCTTAGATTTTGGTAAAATCCCTGGCAGCCCAGCAGTTCAAATCCAGATACAGTAGAATTAACTCTGCATGCATTTGCTTTTTGAAGACACTGAATTATACTGCCTAGATGTAATTATTTTTTTTTTCTCTTTTCCTTGCTTTTCTCAAAACTTGGATATAACCTGCTCCTCTTGTGTCAGAATCTGAGCTTTTCCCCTAGAACKTGGAGTATTAGTGATGCTCTTCCTTATTTTTTTTTTTTTAATAAAAAACAGTGAAGCATGAGCTCCTTCCAAACGTGGCCACATCTCATATATGTACCCCCCAAAGCAGCCACACAATGGCCCTCTCAGTGAGGATGTGGCTTTTGTGCTTTTGTTTTAATTGTTCCTCTTCCAGCAGTATTGTCTCCCGTAGGTTTGTGCAGCCCGGAGTCGGTGGCTTTGCTGTAGCCTGCAAAAGCTGCTCGAACTTGAAGCTCACCAGCGTGCGCAATTCGCTGCAGCTGTGATCATCATGCCCCATTYTACAACTTGCGAATGTCCAGTCCCTCCTCTCCTGGTGTCTCATTTTATATCCATGTGCAAAGCTGTCACACGCCCCACCGTCCTAAATAGAAAGTTTAATGCGTAGATAGCAGGGATGTGTAATGTAAACCATACCACCAAACATATTATGAATATATTGCTCTTCTTAAAAATGCTTGTTGGTTTTTCATACTACAGTATTGACTAACTGTCTGCTTTTGATGTATGGTTTACCAGCCTGATGTAGACTTATGGTTAGAGCTTAACTTGTTAGTTCTGCTTTTGCAGCCAATTCAGAATAACTACAGATGCCCCAAGATATTAAAATTGACTGCTCAAATGGACTCAGTGTGGGAGTTTCATTGGTTTTAAATTGATAACAGCTGAAAGAGTGAATGATTAAAGCTGTATATGGGCATAGTATGCAGCTCCTTTGTACAAGCTCTTGTGAACAGAATCCACTGTATGGGAATTGCCTTTGTTCTAATAAAAGATATTTCTGAACAATTGTTAGTTAAAATTTTTAAATGATGAAACAAGAACATTTCAGGAGCCTATAGAGGAAATTATTCCTGAGAAACTGGAATAACTTTGAGAAGATAAAGTGGATTTCTATTCAGAGGGGAGCATTTAAAGTTAAGTAGCATTCCATAAGGTGGTAATTGTGTCTATTTCCCAGGCATTTGAGTTAAATAAGCTGGATAGGAAACATAAACTGTCATAACAGGAGGTTAGGGGTGTTGTGTACATCTTTTTTTTCAAGTCATAAAAAATGAAGTTTTGAAGGGCCTTATCACAAGTAAATCAAACAAAGCCTTTCTTGCTTCTCTTTTCCCTCTGGGAGCAGTTCTTATTTTCTGAAAAGAAGTTCTGGATAGTTTCTCCTTAAACAAAGATTTAAAGTATATATACCTATAAAAGAATAAGAAAGTAATATTTAKGTCTCGGTTACACACAAATCTGGTTTGCAAAAAAATAATGACTTACTGCTCATATAATGCCTTGTTTTCAAAATACTGTACAAATAAATCGTCCCTGAGTTTTCCTCCACTATCCCTGTGACCCTTACGAGTGCAACTGTGGCAGAGCAACTTCTACCATTGCTGTGTTAATGTACAGAAACAGATCCAGCAAAATGCATCGACTGGATCGAGTTGCAGAATATTTGCATGACTCATTAGATCATGTACTTCTTAATAAGTGTGAATATTTAGGAGGAAAAAGGAATCCAAACTTGTTGTGTGTGATTGTTTTACTGTAGTCTGCTGTGGTGCCCAGCAACTATTAGCCTCGTCTGTTCCTCTATTCTATTCAAATGATGAGTGGCTTTTTTTTCTAAAGAAAGGATCTTTTAAAGCTTAATTGCACAATACAYGATGTGACTACATCCGCATCCTGAAAGGTAACAGAGCCTTGTTACAGAACCCACATCTTAAAGAAAAAGACATCGAAGGCATAGTAGAGAGGATGAGTTTTCAGCCATTTCAGAATTTCCACCCAGCGCTGCTGAGGGCCCTGCATTCAGACAGGAGATTTTTCAGAATAACTGCGATATCCTGGGAGGTGGTCAGGGTGTGTGTAGGACAGGGAAGGCAAAGCTGCYGAGCCTCTGGGCGCTGACTTGGTTTCTGCTGGTCATACACTGACCACCTAAACCCGGTGTTGTTCTTCGCCTGCTTTTCTCCTGCGCCACTGTTTACAAGCATCTTTGTCCACCAAATAATATGCCTTTTTTTTTTTTTTTTTTGCTTCTTTTTAATGTAATTTACATCGGAGAACATTCCATGTTATGCAAAGAATTTGACAGGTCTTTGCTAAAATTTTAAAAAACAATTAAGATGTCAAAAGAGGAAGTGCTAGTACATTTTAATCATAAATCTCTGTATATATAATTACCACTGAAGGCAGCTATAAATGTTTTATGAAGAAAATGTAGCCAGACTGTGCTTTGTCAGAAACATAACCCCAAAACATGTAACAGACTGTTCGCTAATGCTTGCCGCCACACATGCACACAACCTCTTTGMGTGGAGTTCTGTGAACCCAATCCTCCTTTCCTTCTGCATCCAGAACTCCAGCTAACTTCRATTCAGGCTTTGATGCACTCTATCAAAATGCAGATCACATGTATTTCYCTGATATATATCTTGAATCAGCAAGTCCAAAACTCCTGCATCCCATGCACCTTGCCTTGTTTCCCTGTTTGTTCCTTAGTTGGGGCATTTAGGAAAGAAAAGGCAATCAGGTTGCTCTTGAAATCTAAGCCTCAGTAAGAAGTAATGGGGATTGGCAGTATGAAGGCCAAGTTAATATCACTGCAGAACAGGCTATAGGCCTGCTAAAAGCAAAAGATGCTGCTCTGTGGAGGAAGCTCTTGAGCTGATCGTGGTGGAGATGGTGGGACTGACTGTGGAGGAGCATCCCTRTTGCAGGGCAGCTGAGGAGCACGAAGGGCTGCAGAGGAACCACGGCCATCTGGGCACTCCGAGGTGTAGCGTGTTCCCTAGGCGAGCTCTGCAGAGCAAATCCTCAGCTCTCCGTGCAAAAATGTGCAGAGCCTCGACGCCAGTTTCCAAAAAGGAATATGCTGTTGAAATGCTATATGGAGGCTGTCTCTTTGGATAAATGATGATAATGGGGGCCTATTGTTTGAGCATTAAACTGGCTCCTATTGAATAGTTTCGCTCATCTGTTTGATTCATTTTGATTCTAGCTGACAACATCCCTATTACTGACTGCGCTTCTCATAATTTCTCACAAATAAAGAGTGGAGATGAGGTARAAGAAGCTAATTAGTAACCTAAGAAGTTTAATCTGGTTATACTGATATGTTTTAAGATGGATATTCTATTTAATTGTAAAGAAAAAAAAAAATGGTAAAGACTAAAAGGTACCAGTGTTTACCCAGTTATATACCTATTCCAGAGAAACAGCTCAATTTATAAGGTAAAGTTGGTGTAAGACTTGCTTGCCATCCGCATGGAAACATATTTAATGCCATCCGTCCTCTACGTGATGACTCTAAAGAGGCAGAGTACCTAAGGGTCAGACATCTAAAAGAGGTGGTGGTAATATTCAGGTTGGGGCCAAAATTTTAACTATTAAGAGTGACTCTTTCTAAATCTTTACATGCGAGTGAGATATGCTCACAAAATAATTTTTTTAGGTGCCCATCAAATACAAAGCAAAAGGAAAGAACYAAAATACAAGTTTGTTCACTGTGGTTGTTTCAGAAATCCAGTGTGTTACCTGCATTTATTTACCACTGTTCTTGGGTGCTTATTTGTCCCAAGACTTGCCAGGGAATATTTTGCGGAAAAAAATGCAATGAATTAAGTAGTTTATTACAGTAAAATAAAATTGCAAAGAACTAAGAGCCAGCTGCAGGAGTTCACTCATGTACAAAGTCTACATAGAAGTATAAAGATACAGATATAGGTATATAGTTATCGTTATAGTTACAGTTATATGGCTTTATATAGCCATATAAGTCCAGAGGTGACAACCTCCAAGCTCAGAGGGGTGTATTTGGGAGTTGAGCCCATTGGGAGATGATGGGACTACATGCCAGGACTGTACAAGTGCGAATGGGGTTTGCTCTGGGGCAGAAGCCAGGTACTACTGGAGCTCAAAAGGGATTTGTTTCTAACCTTATCTGTTCCACATGTGAGTTTTTAATTAATATGCAGAGCTCAGAAGAGATAAAAAGCCTMCTACTAATAATAGTGTGCTTTAATGTATGTTCCTGTTTGTGTTTTTTTTTTTTTTTTCCAAATGCAGATCAAATTTTTGGCTCCCATTTGCACTTGGTGTGTGAGCACGAAAATTCTACAGTCCCCAAATTTGTAAGACTTTGTATAGAAGCTGTTGAAAAGAGAGGTGAGTACCTTACAATTTAACACTTTTTATCACTTTTTTTGTTCTCCCTGTATTAGTGATCAAAACTTTATAACTCTGCTTGAATTGCCAGAGAAGTCAGGCACTTCATTTTATAATACAGTTATGGACTGAACTATRTCACGTTCTGTATCTTCATCTTCTTTACACAGTAAGACATTAATAAAACCTGTTCTTGCTGATTATTCCTTATATTTTGTTTGACATGTTGTTTTAGTCTTTCTCTAGGTAAGCAAATGCTAAACATCAATAAAATGTCAGTAACTTCCATTCTGAAGTCTCTGGTGAATGTAATGCCAATATTTTTCCATGAGTCCTAAATTCTCTTCAACGAAAATAAATGTTAGGCTAGTGTGAAAACACTTTTTTTCTTATGCATGCAGGTGCCTAATTTTTACTGGTATTATAAAAAGCAGTACTGTGCCAAAACTGAATGACTATTCGTTCCCATTGTAAGTTTTGATTAATTTAATAAGGAAGATTTTCATAGTATAAAAAGATATGCTTAACACCTTTGCCCTCCTTCCTTTCTTTAGAGAATATCTTTTCTCATCGAAGGTCATTTTCTTTGGAAGGTGCATGCGGTAGATGCAGAATCTTAAAATGTATTGTATAAAAATGTGAGGCTTCATCACCATCTGTTACAAGTTTACAACTTGTTCCAGGGATCTGGGGAAACATATATCTTGCAAAAGATAGAAAATTTATTTTCAGAATAAGGCTGGGTGAACCCATTGTCACTGCCATATACTYGGCTCTCAGAACTAGAGAGCCAATGAAAAAGAAAATGATAGTTGGACCACCAACCACAAAGGGAAAAGCTATTTTAATTCCATCGTCGTTACCTGGTTTTATAGGGAAAGGTGCAATAAAAGTACCCTAGAGTTTCAAACTCCGTGAAATTCATGCCTTAATTATAGAGCAAAGAGAGCACTGGGATGTTGCTATTCCCCGGGTGATTGGCAGGAAGTAGAGCTCACCAAAGCAGTGGCTGTTCGGTAGGGGGAGATAGTAGCATTGGATTGCTTGGAAGCTGCCTGGAGGCTGCATGGAAGCGGGAGACAAAGAGAGGGGAGAAGTGTGAGAAGTGACTATTAATAGAGGAGGAATTGTAAGGAGACATTCAGGACATGAAAAGGAAAGATGGAGATTAGATTATAGGAATGCCGAGGCATGCAGAACATGTCTAATTGACTGCTCTGTTACAAGCTCAGCGCAGGTTCTCCGAACGACAYGCTAGATATTTCCTAGATATTGTGTGGTATTTGACTGTTCTTCCAGGAGAAGTGAGGCCAAAGGTGCTCAGCATTGCTGAACTGGAACAGCAAAATCCAAGACACYTAATTAGATGTTTATTGTCTGCTTACTAGAGAACTCCATGCAGGAAAATATGAAAATGCCACTGTTTCCTCTCGRAGGAGCTCAGCCTTCAATGTGTGGCGTTACCATTCTTGTTCTTCGTGCAAAGCTGCTGCAACTTTGAGAAGAGTCTATCACTTTTAGTTAGTCCAGTATGTAAATAAAAGCTAATCATATGGCGTGAGATAAAATTTTCRTTTTATTACTGTATTTACGAGTTTATGTTTGATTTACAGTTTTTCTATTATCATTTTCTTGGATTAGGATCCTTGCATYTACTCGCATTCTATTTACTCAAAGTGTTGTTTTAACTAAGTTCTGGCATAAACTATCTCAGGACAGCAGTAATTTATGTGAAGCTAAGTCCAATGTTTATGCAAGCTTCTGATGACATTTTATACCAGGGTTGGTATTAGGAAGCAGTATGTGGAGGTGCCAAGTCTCCCGGCATGGCTGAGACTCAACAGATCTGAAGCCCTCCTCTTAATGGCCAGATACGCCTCCAGCCAAGATACTCAACTGCAGAGTCATGGGAAATACTTATGTACCAATTATGGGAAAGGCACATTTAATGAAAACTGTATGTTTACTTTCATAGTCTTAGTAAGATGGCCTAAATACTCAGTACAGCTGGCATATTGGCTGTTGCAGAAAAGCGTTTTCTTTTTTTTTTTCTTCCCGAAGTTGCCTTTTTTTTCTATGTAGAAAATACATCATCTACATACTGTAACTGTACCAAAAATGTTACTTGCATGCTTCATTTAAGATAAAAGATTATGAGGAATGAAGACCTTAGGAGACTAAACCTAAATGTTACTTACGTAGCATTCATATTTTTCTCTATGGGTGTATTCTTCTTTATCACCTCATAGCCTTAATGATTATTTTATCATACTATTTACTTATTGACTTTTCTGGCCAAACACTATTTCCTTTTCAGATTTTTAAAACRTTATCACTGGGCATGGAAAGGAAGACCAGCAGTGATCTGAATAAGCCATATTAATTAGCACATTTTCCTGTGTAGATGATATTACTTACAGTAGACAAACTATAGTAATATTCTCCCACAGATTAAAAATGTAGAGAGAGTCATTAACCGTTGGCAAGATTTCCTCTTTAGTTACACTGTTTTGTATGAATGCAGATACACTGAAATCAGAGGGACTATGCTGAGACTAATTTGCTGCAACTTAGATCAGATTTTGGTCGTTCATCCCTTTGAGTATTCCACTTATTCATCATCTCAACACAGAGATGCTCGGGCTAAGGCTGGGGCTGCTAAAGGTCTCCAAGCCCAATGCCTGTTTATCTGTCCGACAGGGATTCACTTGTTTAGTTGCGAATCTCATTTTTCAGTCTCTCTTGCTGTCAGTAGTTACTGAAATAGAACTGGGAAGCAGAGGGGTTTTCACTACTTCATTTAATCTTGCAATCAGCCATATTGCGGAGCCGCGAGCATCAAGAGAGTCAATAAAAATATTGCACCCATTCTTGTAAACTTGCGAGGCAATTGTCACATTTAACTTTTTTAGAAGCAAGTTCTCTGGTTTTTTTTTCTTTCTCTTTTCCCAGATTATCTATTCATTCATAACTTTTGACGAACCTCTTGACTCCAGCATTTCAGCATCAAGGCCTCAGGCACTGAAGTCCATAGTGCCTAGCCAGAAGCTGGATATCTACTATGATACTCTATGTAGAAAAAGCCCCCATCGATGGTATATACCCTGGCAGGGATAGGAATACATGCTGTGCCATACAGTGGTCAGACTGAAAATACCTCAGAGGTTTTTGTGGAGGAATCTAGTCCATTTCTTTCTTTCTTCTTATTCTGTCACTTTGCCACCAACAGTGACCTTGGATGTGCCCTGGCTTCTGCCTGTCGAGCTGCCTTTTCCTCTGTGGTGGCCCCGTTTTCCCTGGAACGGGTCTGTCAGGTATCCCGGCCCGTGCTGGGCGGCGCGGGAAGCAGAGCCTGGGATAATCCTCGGAGCGCGCTGTGATTCCCATGCCGTGCGGCCTGCCAAGGGTGGGGCCCGTTGCAAGATTTTTGGTGTTTCTAGGCCAGATATTATTTCCAGTCATTTATTGGGCTGTGTATTTATTTTGTTAGCCACGACCCTTTAAAATCACTGGCTATTTTTTTTTTCCTCTTTTTTTAAATAGCTAAAAGGCATGAGCAGAACGCATTAAAAAAATACRGATCTCAGTCCTGCTAGTACCTAAACCAAATGCCACCGAGCACTGAGAGCAAGGTGGTGTCGTGTGAACGTAGTTCAGTGCTAAAGCCTTTTGCAGGAGGTCACTCGTTTGCACGYCCCATGACCAGGGTAAATGAGCATCCTCCTCCCGTGTGTGCAGGACATCCAGCATGTTTTGCAAGGAAATAGTCCTGACGCCTGGGGGAAATGCAGTGTGACTTTCATCCCGCACGTGAAACACCTTTCATTTTCTCCCTCCGTTCCCAAATCCAAGGCTGGCGACTGCAGGTACCGTTTCCATGCTAAGCTGGRCATTACAGACATTGTTTTGTGCTGCTTTTCTTGGAGCACAGGATGCTCTGACAGGAATGATACACAAAATTACATATTTGATTCAGTGCCTAAAAGCCACCCTGGGATCCATAACCTTGCTTAAAGATTTAAGAAGGACCTTTAGTCCACTTCTGAGAAGGTTCTTAGCTTAGAAAACTTTATCTTTCAACTTTACTTCTTAGCAGCTGTTATGTTTTTTTGCTGTCGTTTGTTTGACAGGATCCAGTTATAGGTTCCGATGTCTGTTTAAAGAAACAGGGAGGTTGTTGGCTTTAAAATTCCCTTACTGCTTGTGTGTTCAACATTTTCCCAGGCTTTTCTACATAGTTTGCCAAGTAAAGGGACTGACCTTTTGTAGCAAACACTTTTTCATTTCTAAATGCTCACTTTGATTTTTGTCCCATTTTATGCTCATTCCAAACTGTTTACAACCCACTAAAAATGACTGTGAATTATATGTTTGTGTAATGGATTCCTTTTGTGGTCGGAGTGGAATGTTTACTTTGAACAATTAGTTATCTTTGGGTAGATTATAGTGACCTGAAAAAAGAATGGCTCAAGTTATTATAGTACCTTAACTATTTCCTTTTGTTATCTGTCTCCTGCGTTTGCCCGGGGTATTATTTACTGGGTTTAATCGCGTTGAACCAGAGTGAAGGCAAAAACCTCCGCGTGCACAAGTCTCAGAGCTCACAGATTCACAGGACCTTCGTCCTGTCAGGTTACGGCCGCGGGCACTAGTGAGGCTTCGGGAGGGACCATTGGGCCCCCGYGTCCTGGGTGAGCTATTTTAGGAGCAGTTTGGAAGGCTTTTTAAGCAGTTGCTCTCTGGAAGTCAGATTTGTTAAAAGTGTCAAAAGTTTGACGCCCTAAAGCAGGAAGGATCTAAAATCAGGAATGAGTTTGCTTCCAGAACTGCAGCTTGATTTTCCATAATATCATTGGAGATACGTGCACACACACACAAGATCTTCCAATAATCAGTGTTTGAGGAAAACAATTTCATGATGGACGGAGATAAAGTACCTTACAGGATGTACTAAAGAAATATAGTCGTCTTGATGAAGAGAACTGAAGATAAAAATGATATTTTAAACTATGCTTCCCCTCAAATGCCATGCTGCCCTGTGACAGAAGGTTCTGTCCCTTTCATCAGTTTTATCGCATAATCTAAAAGTTAAAGTGCAGCTAAAAGCACTTTAAAATCTATATTTAAAAAAAAAGAGAGAGAGAGAGAGAGAAAAGAAAGTAATATATCATTACTTTCTAAATCCTATCCCACTCAAAAGAGAGTTAGGTTTCTGGTAGGAAGTGTACATAAAGGACAAGTCACTTATCTTAAGCAGGAAAGCAAAGAGGAAAGCAGTTTTAAAAATTAGAAATATTTTAAAAATTTAAATAGCAAGCATGTTTTTATAGCTAAAAGAGAGTATTTCAAAAAGTTTAGTGCCAAATATTTTTTAAATGGAGGAGTACATTGCTTAACTCTTAAAGAAAACCCTAAAGCTAATGAATCGTAGGCTGGGAAGG
The DNA here is from genome assembly GCA_003342815.1 of Eudromia elegans. NCBI lineage: Eukaryota > Metazoa > Chordata > Aves > Tinamiformes > Tinamidae > Eudromia > Eudromia elegans. Next base: position 155,128 of record PTEX01000128.1, on the reverse strand, counting down.
GTAACTTCAACTTGAAGTATTTGAGTAGCTGTTGGCGTGTGCTGGGGATGGTGTGGGACATGAGGCCCGTGAAACCAAGGGAAATATTGATAGTCACTGCACACAACCTCCTGCGTCCTCAAAGGAAGGGTAGACACCCTCTAGACACCAGGTTTTCCATGGGATGGCTCCTCCTGTGTGGGTTCAGTGGTCTCCAGTAGCAGCTGGCCCCTGCACTGCCACTGAATGATTAATTTATTTGCCTTTTTTCTTCATTGTATCTCTTAGCATAACGTGTTCCTATCCTTGGAACAACAAAAACAAAAGAAATGTTCATGAATATCGCTTTGTTTCCTACAAACTCATTCACTAATTTTCAGTCCTTATTTTTCTCAGCAAGGTACCTTCTAAAATGTTTTCCCTTCTYCCAGGCCTACGCATTCCTCTTCACTTATTTTGATATAATTTTACATACTGCTTCCAGTTGCTTTAGAATTCAGGACCCTGAAAGGACGGAGATCATATTGCTCCACCAAATGATCTGAGCTCCAGTTCTGCTAATTCTGTACTGTTCATTCTTTCCCACTTTGGGATAATCTATTATACTTGGATCCAGGCACGCACTAAAAGCGAGTACTTCCATGAAGAATGTGCAATTTGTACTGTTTAGCTTGTGATGAGATTCCTCAAGCCTTTTATGATTCTATCTTGTTCCAAGGAGGCTTCTGCTCTCAACTTTTATAAGCACTGAATTTAAAAAAATAAATAAATAATAATAAGAAGGAAACAAAGCAAACTGTTAAAAAAAAAATTACACACACAAATATCCAGCGGTTTAGCAGATAAARCCCTTTTCCAGGGAATTCTAGTGGGCTGCAGAAAACTGTGTCTGAGGGCATTGAACTATGTTTACTTTAAAGTGGTCAACATGCATAAACTGAAGCGTACAGTTGAATGCAGTAGAAAACAAGCGAGTTCTGAGAAAAAGCCCTTGCAAGTTTGTGATTTAAGATGCTTTTTTTTCCCCCTCCCCATCTCTTTTGAGTAGAAATTAAGAGCAGTTGAATTTAGTGCAAACATACTGGCAGGCTCTCCTCAGCCAGCTCTGTCTTCGGGCTCAGGCAATCCCGCTGTAGCCACCTTTCTTGGAGAAGGAGCCAGCTAATAGTGTTGTGCAAGGTCCAAGTCGGAATTGGCTCGGAAGAGTATTCACTCTGGGGCCTCTGTGTCTGCTAGAAAGCCACATTCTGAGTTAGAAAAAATATCAAGAAGTGTCAACAGGAAACATCACGGAAGGGCATGCAAGACAAATTAGAGAAAAAAAAGGGAGACAACAGCAGGGGAAAAAAAGAAGAAAAAAAGCAGTTTGTGCAGGGACAATGCACAAAAGAAAGGAGAAATAATGTATATTGAAGCATTTTGCAAACGTAGCCTGAGAGCTAATCAAAAGATGAAGTAGAGAAGAGAAACATTTGAACCAGTTGCCATCTTTGTCCTGGTTACCTGATACCTGTTCCATTGATTAATCTGTTCCAGTGAAACGTATCCATTTCTTTGGAAAAAAAAAGGGGGGATTTGTATTTTAAGCCCTGCCAGTAACAACAAGCAGACACTCAGTGTGCACCAGAGTAACATTTACAATGCCTGGGCCAAATTCATGCCTTGTGTAATTTTATTGCTTTTACTGGAATTACACCAGAGATGAGTTTGGCCTTTTGCCTTTTTCTAGCATTGTATAATATATCTATTAGTGAACATGGAGAAGGAAACAGGGCATTTTGTCTTCAGAATTTCCATAAAATCTTTTTCAATAGGCTTAATAAATAAAATAAACCACTTAACCTGTGAAATAAAAAAGGATCAGACAACATTTTCTAGATATTAAAATAATGTTAATATACTTTGTAAATCAAACAGATGACATTTGTACACGCTCAAACAAAAACGTCTGGAGAAAATTTAAAGGCAGCTGCCTKTTCCTGGTGCTTACCCTGTGCCAGTGAGAAAATGAAGGTCCTGACATACCCCCCTGGTCAGAGTCACGTTCAGGAAAGCTCACATTTGAGGATATCCACCTCCCAGCAATGGAAAAGATAAAAAGATACACTAAAAATAGAGCAAAAAATCCTCTCTTTTCCTCCTGAATAAGCTGAAGATATGAGGCATCATGTCCTGGCACACTGCACATACCATCACACACAAGGATCTGCCAGTATTTCTGCCGGAAACCCCACATATTCAGACTTTACAATTCACCCGTTCATAGGACAATTTGGGCTAATACTTGGCAAGATGAGTTGTGGCCTAGAGGAAACATTCCAAAAATTAAAAAAAGTTTAAGTGTAATAATTTCACTTTAGAAGAAAAAAAATAGTGTCAGATCCTTTTAGAGTCCCTGTTCCTTAAATTTGTGTTTTTTAAACAAGATTATGAAGGCCTAATTCCAAACTGTAGACTGATTCTCTGATTTCTCTCTTTTGAAAAAAGGAAATATTAACTAGGCTATATAATTTTTCAAAAAAAAAGTATTGCTGCAATAAAAGAAGATAAATTAAAAAAAAACCTTTTGCTGTCTAAATGCAACATTGTAGGGTCAGTTTAAAAAAATCCTGTCTCCTTTTTTTTCTGCCTTCAATTCAAGAGAGCAAATAACTGCAGTTGTATTTTATTACTCCAATTATTTGCCGTAGCAGCAGCATTGATGTGTTACATCAATGTTTTAACCATATAATATTGCAGTGTAATAGGATTGATACCTAAGTGAGAGAAATTGCTCCRACAGAAAGCTCCAGGAGCAAGGAAGAAAGCAAGGTAAGAACAGCTTAAAATGAAGGCTTTATCTTAAGGTTTTCTTTCCTTTTTAGAGATTTTTTTAAAATTCATTTTACTTCAATGAATTGATGGGACTGATATTGTTAGCAATCTAGTAACTAAATTGTCCCTAAATTGGCTGCTGCCTGATAAACCTCCATGGAATTAGCAAGTCTTTTAAATATCTCCAGTAGTACATTAGCTTAGCAGACTGCTTTATTTTAATCAGGATCCTCACAGATCATGGTTGTAATTATATAGCAAAGCAAATTCTTTTTGTCTTCCCGTGGCCAAACAATGCTCACTGGTTGGAGTGGAATGACATATATGTAAATGAGAGCAAAATGTGGCCATTTTGTTTCATAACATAGCATACCCATATCACTTAGATCCTGAATAGCTGCAATCAGTCTCATCCAACTACCTATTCACTGTTCCTTCATACACCTTTTTTTTTCCTGGTGTCATAGATGATACATTTAGTCTCATTTAACATTTCAGTGTTTTTCTCCATAGTCTTGGGAAAGAGATATTGTTATTAAAAACTCATTTTATTCATATTTAGCCTACTTTGTAGTTGATAAATGTTACTTCATTTTGTTATTCATTTTTCTACTGATAACAGATCATATACTCCCAAACAGTTATGCAGAGACTTCTCTGTAAGGACCTGAGCAATCCTATTACATGGCCAGTGGATGTCCTTGGAGTTAAGGAAATGCTTTAATGTTTTGTTGGATCAGGACCTTAAACTTTATATATTTGGATCAGAATTGTAGASACCCAGATTTCTTTCAGGATTAAAAAGAAAAAAAAAATCTAGGTAATTTCTGCTCTTAAAGTCACCAAACTTCTCCAAGTCAAGAGTAAAGGGGTGAGATTTTCATYGAGAAACAAAATAAGAAAGTTCTTGTGATATAGGAGGAGGATGTGCCGTGCCTCTTCTCTCCATCTTCCCAGGAAAACTATGGACATGGTGTTATATGACATGCCACACCAAAGCAGTTGCCACCAAAGGGTCTTCCCACACCAGCAGTAACCTGCAGTGGTGTTGGTGGTACCACAACTTTTTGTCTACTTAAGAAACGAAAATTGGAGAGTGTGTGGTTTCTGTTAGCAAGCCTTGAGTTCTTTCTGGTGATCCTGSTCATGTTGATTTAAGTGGAGAATGGATCAACTGAAAAATCCTTCATAAGCAAAGTTTGTTCCTGGAGTTGTGGTGATGCCCYGTGGAGCCACCAGGACTAAAAATCTGTCAGCACACTAGGTATAAACTTTGTTTCRTGGTTCTCTAGCTCATATGAGTGAGATTAAATTGAATAAAGTCTTGGCGCATAGTTTGGCAGCCAAGAAGCATTCCTCAGTTTTTGTGTGTATATCTGTATGTGTGTGTGTGAGGGAGAGGGGCAGAGAGAGAGAGAAATTCAGCATCGTTTGTTTGGTATAAAATTCTCAGGTGTTCCTCAGGAGGAAGATCAGACACATCCTCTTCTGATGAAAGTTGTTCTCATTTAGATTTTAAAAAAGCATCTATCTCAATCAGTTTAACATGGTAAATAAAATCGTTGAAATTCTGTAGCCCACCTAAACTGTAGGTCAGACTCTGGTCTGGAAAGGAAGGCACTTGATGCTTGAGGTGAGCCCCRTACGCATGTGAGTGTTCCTACCCAGCTGCTAAGGCAGGAGAGCTTCAGACTGCTSTATTTAATGCCCAGATCTGTGACCTGCAGGACTATTCTCACAGCCAGGATCAGCCAAGTATCCATCAGTGTCTGCTCTCTAGTCATAAATACAATGTTTGGATTGGGAGAAAAGCAGGTTAGGAGTTGCATAACAGGACTGATCCTGAGATGGACTTTTTGTCTACCATCACCCAGTAAAGACACRTTAAAGCACAGGTATAACGTTGAAGGAGAGTATCACCCTTCTCTTCTAATACTGTGCAAACAGTCACAATATACCGATGTTTGAAAAGTATTTTAGTTTTCACAACAGAAATTGCTCAGARTGGTTTTTATTATCTTTATTTCACTTGCAGCTTTTTATTCTTATATGTCATGCATTAAACATATGAGGAATATAGCACACAGTAAGAGCTTGTGTTAGAAACTTTGCACCATTGTTGGATGTCTCTATAGGAAATGTCATTAATGATTACAGAAATTTTCACCAAAGAAGGAAATTAGATATGAAAAGTACTGTATGCCAACTTCTCCTTTCCAAGCCTTCTAAAATACCAGAGGGTCTGTGTGAACCCTAGTAAAAAGCCTGGGATTGGATTTCTACCTTCCTTACATCATCCCRTGTTGGAGCCAGAGCTAAGACACAAAGAAGACGATTCAAATCAAAATTCTTCCCATAGCTTCAAATTTTAAAATAACTATCCTGCATGAAAATATCAAATGATACTAACATGCATTAACGTCACCCAAATTTCAGCTAACAGATGTCCAGTGCATATTACTGTAAGCAGCTCAGTTCCTTCTTCTCAGAAGTCACATTTTTCTTTATTCCTGCATGTCTCTGTTAGGTTTCAGTTGTATTATTTGTATTACATTATGGTTCTTTTCATACTTGAAAATAGAAAGTAATTTGTTSTGTTTCAGATTTTCTCAATAGTATCAGACACTCAGTAACTCAGACCCTAGGTTTGTGTTATTATTATATAGGGACAGTTGTATGTATGTCCAACTGTAAAATGAAAAATGTTTCCCTGTGACCTGTGGAGTTACTTCTATCAAAACAGTGAAGCATATGCTAGCCTCTAAGTTTTGGTATTTGCCACTATTTTGTAACTCATTTCTGGATTTTTTATGATTTCCGTAGTTTACTTGATTCCATTATTTGCTGGTAGTTTGAGTTTTGCCCAAATTAAAAGGAGGCAAAAATATAGGCTTTCAAGTGACCTGAACCTAAGTGCAACATTCTGGTACTAAATAAATTAAAGAAAAAGAAAAAGAAAAAGAAAAAAGGAAAAAGGAGAAAAGAAAAAAAAAAACCCCTCATGTTGAAGAATATCTAGGCACAATAGCCTTCTGTCATAATAGTAATGTTGCTACCTTTTCACATAGTACAGTTTAATGCTGCTATTTCATAGATTTTTACACAAATATGACTTTTGCAAACCCAGAAAAACTTTACTCACTAATTAAGGGAAAGTGTGAATTAGAGGTTTATCACACAAAAGATGTGAGAGGTTTTAAAAGCAGTTCAATGGAATCTCATGTTTTTAATCATTATCGTTTCTTTAAATGTGTGCAATATACACTAGGAAAAATATAATATTATTAAATAGGAAAAATATAATATTATTAAATAATTATCTCTCTATATGAGTATAGATAGGTAGATACATCTTTTTATTATCACATTTATGTGTTTACTAGATAAGTAATTCTAAGAATTGCTTCTTATATGTACACTAAGTATGCTATATATGCATATGTATAGTTGGTATATATGYATATATATTGTTATCTTGTAAGAGCTACTGTGTTTTCCACACAGSCATGGACAGTAATACAGGTATTTGRTAGTGYGTCCTGGGCTGAAGATTCTAATTTTCACATATTTTCTCCCACTTACCCATAAAAGGCAAGCAGAAGGGTAGATGCCCACAGAATTACACAAAGAAATGAGCATTACCAATTGCAAACGAGAGCCTCAAGTCCCTGTTAAGCATCCAACTCCCCCAGCATATTCTTTCAATCAAGAACCCAGGACTGAGCCGGTCTGGTTTCTTAGAGCAAGAAACAGATCCCAACTGTTTGTGCAGTGCACCGAGTCCCCTGTGCGGAGGGGCCCTTATGGAGCTACCGAGGGACCACGGGAGGTTGCTGTGACTATTGTGCAGTTCCTTCTGCCCTGGGGAAGAGTTAAACTCTCCGTTCCCCTCCGTGCATCCRTGCAGCCCTGCTCGGCAGCTGGAGACGGTGTCTGCAGGAGGCTGGTTGGGCAGGACCTCCATGCTGAGGCATAGATGGGCAACCTCGATGCATCCCAGCTGCAATGTAAAAACGAGGCTCTTGGTGGCCAAGGAGAGCGTTGGGCCTATGCGGGCCCCCCAACTCTATCTGAAACACAAAGGATCCTCCCTTTGGGTAACCCTAGCCCAGCCACTGCCCTGAAAAACACCCACGTAGGCCAAGCAAAGGTAGCACAGAGCGTGAAACGCAAACTCCTTACCCATTTTGGCCGAGGGAGGTTACGTGTGCCCAAACGTGCAGTTCTTCCGCTCCCAACCGTTACAAGTCCAATGAGCAGCAGGGCCAGTCGGGACGGGGAGGTGACATTACTGAGGACTCACTTAATCCCTCAGTATTGTGAAAGACAGGAAAAGACTTTTTTTTGTTTTCTCCCTACTGTGCACTAAATTCCCTGTAAAGTCAGGACCGGGAGGAAGGGCGGCTTGGGCGGGTTGTATCTGCCCCTTAGCTTTTGACTGCAGCCCCTGCTCATGTCTGGGGACCTGACTGGAAGCACAAGCTCCTATGGGGAGAGTGAGCCCCACAAAGTGCCATTGCCCTTCATGTGGTGATGATACCGCTCAAAAAACACAGGCCTGATGGTGGTGATGATGGATTCCCAAATGAAGCGGAGCTCAGCCGGAGTGGGAGGATTTAGCAAAATGCATAAATTTCTTTTTTTTTCTTTACTTTTTTTTTTTTTTTTTTTTTTTTTTTTTTTTTTTGTTATATTTTTTTTTTTTTATTATTTTTAAATTTCTTTTTTTTTCTTCTTTTTTATTTTTTTGCATGCTACTGTCTGTAACACGCAGATCCGCAGCCAGTTTAAGCGAGCGTAAGTTACAGCTGGCTTTTGCTGGAATAGTTTATGCTCTTGACCCTCCTCAGTTGTATAGCCAATAGGGAGTTGTCAGGCTACATGTGTTTTTAAACTTCTTTCAGCTAAATCAGAAATCCAAAAGCAAAATACAGCTCTCAGCAGTATCATGTGGAGCTGTGACACTCCCTGGAGGGCTTGGGGTCCATAAACCAATGAATGGATTACAATGAGGCATAAATGTAGTATTTTCATCCATGACAGATATAATCTTGAGCCTGTGTTTTTCGTGTTACTTAACTCTTTCAGAACATAATGTGTGACAGAAAATGCCTTATAGTGCACGTTGCAGTAAATATCAGCCAAGTATGCTTTATTGCTGAGCTATACATGTTTCCAGAAGTTAACAGGCACAGCTGGGATATGAGAAATGGCAAAGTTGTGTATATTCCTTGAACATACAAAATACCTTGGCTCTGCTCTCCCCCTCCCGCCAYGCTCCATCCCCAGCTGTTCTGGTCGTGTCACAGCACGCGTGAGCTTTCCTGTCGCCAGCCAGCCCTGCAGTGACAACCTTTGCTCCGGCGCTCGTTCGACCCAAAATAAACTGCGTTATCCACATTGTCATCACGTTCAAATTGGACTATCGCAGTACATATTGCAGGCACAAAGTAACCGGTAGGAAGTAGCAACTTGCCTATCGGTAGCTAGACCTAGCAGAAAGTGCTTGCTGTGAGTATTCGAATATCTGTTGGTTTGCACACAAACACTCAAAATTCCCTACCTGAAATTCCCATTTCTCAGTCAGTGTCGTATAACCTCAGTGCTGGGCATATACAAATTGTAGGTTTTACATTTCTGAGGACATATGGCTGCTTATATGCTGAGAGCGAGGGTTGCTGGTGGGGGGCCACTCAGCCTTTGAAAACTCCTGATGCTCCTGAAAAACCGTTTGGACACCCGGTATACACGTACCTGATAAATTAGCAACAAACTGTATAAATGTATTCATTTCTTGCACAAAGGTTGAGTACCAGTCAGAACAGACTAACCTATAAGTGATAAGTAACCTATATATGTGAGAAGTATTGACTGCAGTAAATGGGAGCAAATAGGAGCGAGGAAAGAGGCATTAAGAAAGCAAACGAAAAACAAAACCCATAAATTAAATATTCAAAAAGCTAAATACTAATATGTTGAGAYATATAGTACTTAGATGTCAAAAAATACATATTTTCAAATGTTTGGTGATTTTAGCTATTAAACTATGCTGCATAAGGGAATACAATCSAGCATAAAGTAAGATAATGCTTTTTTTAATTATTTCATTCTTAAGCTGCCATTGCATTTAAACTAGGGAGCTGACATGTGTATTTGAGGTCTGTATTTGGTAATTTTTTTTTCTACCCTATATCATAAACCTTGTTGATTTAAAAAGTGAACAAAGATGAATCAGGTGGTAAATATATTCATGTAATCATTTTCATTAATAAGACGTTATAAATAATAGAGGGGAGGTTTTAAGTGTATAATTTTCTGTAACACAATTGAGATTTTTCCACATCTTCAGCAGTAAGTTAATTAAAATCACCTGCATTTTCTTGGGCGGACACCAAATGGATTGCAAACAAAAACAGATTAAAATAGCTGTAGCTCATGGCATACAGATGACAAGATTCACAAAGAGGACAATCAGGCAATGAAAACCTCCTCTTTTTCAAACATTTTTAAAAGAAATTCAGCTCTTGTGAGTCTCTGCGAAAAGACGTTTGTAAGTGTTTCGCTGAAAGACTAGAATGGCTTTGTTTCTGATCCCATGATGAGTGAAAGAAATGTTTAAGAAAGATCACTTTACAGAGAGATTCAGACTGAAATGTGATGACTGTGATTCAAGCCAAGCCAAAAATTACAGCTCAGAATTAAAGGGGATGGACGTGGCTTGGGAATCCATTTTCCCACATTCCTGAATCTCAATCATCCCGGCCAATGTTTAAAAGAAAATACAGTGGAAAACAATGAGGTCACTTTGTTTAGCTGCAAGTAATGGGCCGATCYGAATGGCAAAAGTATATTTTGGAGGTGGCTGCAGAATTGCAGCGAGCACGCTGCATGTTCGAGGGCTTCATTCAAAGCAAGTAGCTTCAAAGCTTAGTTTTGTTTCTTGTTTTTGTGATTCTTCGGCGCAAGCTTTGCTGTTTCTGAGGCTTTTAAACCAGAAACTGCTTGAATGCCAGAGACAGTGCAACACAATAGAGAAGAAGACGTAAGCCATGGCAAGCTTGATTTAGGCATTAAACAGAAGCCCTGCGTAGCGGTGAACTGTATACTAGCTTAAATTGCACTCGTTTTGTACTGTCACTACCCTTATTTATTTGTATATAAATATCTATGCAGAAATTCTACCATCAAATGATATGAAACAGAATAAAGTATATCATCCATCATCTTCACTTGTTACTTATTCTCAGAATGTAATGCTCGTATTCAATGTTGTAATTGCTTCCATTAAACAGTTTCTACAGGGTCTGGAAAACAATAAGATCTTAGTCAAGCTTTTCTCCTTTCATTGCATCTTGAAGTTATTACTGCAAGAAAAAAATTAGATTCTTTTTTTATGCAGAAATGCCCCTCATCTTCTTGAGACTATTGCAGTCAAACATGGAATTATTTCTCGTTAGCTAATTTCCTAAAGAGATTCACCCAACCTCATGTCASACACCTCATATAGAGTCATTTCTTAGCTTGTTAAGAACGTTCCTCCCTCCTTTCTTTCTCCCATTGCTTCTGCCGTTTCCCAAAGCTGATGCCGTGTTGGATTGCCACTAATAGTAGACAAAAGAAAATCTCATTCGTGTTGCTTTCAGTGTGGGCTCGTCTGCCCCAGTCCTGCAGCTGGGCAAGGTTGAGCCCATGAGTCTAGTACCTAGGTAGGAGTCATCTCTCCACCTTCTTTTCAAAATGATGCATATATTTTAAGCGTGTGTTATTTGCTTCATTATCCAGCAGTGTGTTCTACCAGGGCTCTTATCTGTGCTCTCTGAAGAGGTACAGTCTCTTTCCTGCTTCTGTTGAATATTGCCCTCTCTATAATGGTAGGGACACATTCGTCCTGTTTGTTAAAGCGCCAAACTGAGAGATCRTGTTAAGCTAATCCTCTAAGATAACGCCCATGTCCTTTATAGGCTACACCCAGAGATTCCACAAATATTGCCCTGTGTACTCTGTGTGAAAACTCATTTTACTGCCCTGTGACCACTCAAGGTGACAGTCCAGACCTTCTGTAACTTTACCTGTCCTCATCCTTGTTTAATACCATGCCGATCCTTGGGTCATCTGCTTACTTTGCCAGAAGAGATTTTCCATTATTGTCCAAATCCCTGGTAAAGGTATTGGATGGCATTGAACTGAGAGCTCCACTCTGGAGAATGCTGCCAGTAATGACCTTGTTAACTGATAGCTCCCATTAACTACCACATTTTGAGGTCTGTCACTGAGCCAGTTTTTAATCCATGTAATATATGCCCTGTTAATTTCATAAAATGCAAGTACTTTAATCAAAACGTCATGTGGTACTAAGTCAAAAAGCCTCACGGAAATCCAAATATACTATTTCAACACSGTTGCCTTTATCAACTAGACCTGTCAAAAATCCAATCCTATCAAAAAAATGCAACAAGTTTGCTTGACAAGGCCCTGATTTCCATGAAACCATTTTAGTTGGGATTAATTATACTTCCCTATGAATTATTTGTTCATAGAGTCCTGAATTAATTATTTAAGTAGACTGTCTGGGACTGAGGTCAGTCTAGCCAGTCTACAAGTGCATCCTTCTTACTGCTGTTTAAAAATCACARCTCTCCTGCCAGACTCTCAACCTCATCCATTTTCAAGTATTTCCCAATACTGCATTTTATTTGCTAACGAGACACACACCTATCGTGATCACTGATGGGTGAAAACAATATCTTTTTTTGTAATACTCTATCCTTCAGAGTGACTTGCAGTCTTACCTCCTGTTCAGTTTCCCAGATTTGTATATCCTTGGGCGGTGCTGCTATCTAACATGACATTTATTTTGCATCTTCTCCCATGGTGGCTGGGTACCCTCTCTGGCCTAGGAAGGGGACCGATCTGAGTGATACAAGCTCAGACACCCAAATGTAGGTCAGAGATGTCAGGGACACCAAAAGCCAAGCTCAGACCCTGCCACGTCCGGTGGAGCTGGTGTCCCCATGAGCTGCTGGAGCTGCATGCCACATGTCCCAGCTCGTCTCTTCAGCTCACCCAACCTTCCACATGGGTCCAACACTGCTGTTAATGCCTCCAGGTCCTTCTTCTCTCTGCAGCGTGACTTGTTTACTTGTTCCCTTGTCTCCCCTGTCATCTATTTCTCAGCCTTCCGTGACCTCAGATGAAAAGATTGCTGCTGTGCTCCTGCAGTCACCTGGAACTCTGGGCGCTTTGTCTAACCTAATCCAGACACAGAGTTTTTAATGCTTCCTTAATTCTTGAGCACTGCGTAATATTTAGAGTTTATAGCACTAGTTCCATGGACTTAACGTATTTAACATGCTGAACTTACCCATTAATACCCCTCATGATTTTTCTTCTCCCGACTTGCAAATATTGATCTTTCTGTGAAACATGATCTCTGCTGTACACTGTTTTGTGGTATTTATCTCATCAGACACAATATCTTGCCGTTGCTGTATTTGCTGCAGTCACACATTCCTGCTTCTTTAAATGACTTCATGCCTGCCTTTTGTGCCCTTAGTAAACTTTCTAAAAAAATGTTTATAAATCAGGTATTTATGGAAAGATATATATGAAAACAGGAGGAAAGAATTATAGTTTTAGGGAGAACATAGCCTGATAATGACCTCTTAAATATTTGTAAAGATAGCCCTGGGCATCTGAGCCCACAAAATAGTTTATAATACAACAGCTTGATTACATAATGATACTTTAGTTTTAAAACGTATGATCTTTCTGTTTATGGGAAGGCATAATAGACTCCTTTGAAATACAATATTTTTTGCCCTGAACATAACTAATTTTAAATGAAAGGACTAAGTAAAGAATGTCTTTCTTCAAGTTGTACTTCACTTTGTTGTTGAATCCAGCACAATGATTTTTGTCATAGAGCTCCTACCAGGGCCTCAGGACCACACCTATTTTGGGGTAGATTCATTGCAAAAGTTTCAGGGGTTCCTGTGCAGGAAGGTACCTGGTATAATTTATAATAGTTTCAACTTCCAAATCTTTTTTTTAAAAAAAGCTAGAGAGAGAGATCTGCCTATACACAYGCATACATGCAGAATTTCCTTCTATATTCAGTTTTAAGGTATTGTGAATTATAGATTAAGCTCAGGCAGAATGCAGTGTGATTTAGGAGAGGGATTTGTTCTGTGCAACAGAAAAGAATTAATGAGAGTGTTTCACACAAGGCTGTTCACCCAACATCAGAACTGCCCCAAATGATGTACACTCACATCCTATGTTTTAAGAGTTATGATGTATTTGGATAAATATATTACCTAAACTATTATTTTTAACTTGTTTTCAGTGTTCCTCTGCGCTACCAGGTTTCAGCTCAAATTGCTGCTGGAACTGACATTAAATTGCATGCATGGTTATTTTTACATTATTAGCAATTTGGCTAGAAGCTGGAGTGCCAGAAATGCTCTTAAATAAGTGTTGTTGTACGATCTTCAGTGCGGTTACACAGGGTGCCTATAATGTTGGTTGTTCATGAATCTCAATCAAGGCTCAATTCCGCTGCCTTTTAGCTCTCCCATCAGGAATACCTGTCTGATTATTTAACAAAAGGAGTGCTGTGTTGCCTGTATTTATCCTGCCAAACTGATGTACCCTTGAATCATTCCTTTTCCTAAATTTCTTGTTCTTTAGAAAATCTAAGGTAGAAATAATGGAAATGATGGCCAAATAATTGTGGAAATAATGGTGAATTAATTTTCACTCTGTTTGCTGGCTCTTTGCCTTTCTAATTGTGGGTCGATACTATTCTCTAGTTCCTCTTTAAAAAAAAAAAAAAAAAAAAAAAGGAAGAAAAGAAAACTGGAAATTGGGACACGAAACAAATAAAAGATTTGTTCTGCTTTAGGGCAAAGCCCAATGACTCAACGCAATGATAAACACCATTCTAAAACACAAAGCAGTCGCCATATAGTGAGCAAACAGTCAGACTTTATTACAATGAATATCTTTTTTCCTCTGAAATGTTCTTTACCGCTATACTTTAACACCAGCACCAGATAGGAAGCTCTTAAAGACTTTTGTTTCATCTTGTTCCCTAGGTATTTATAGCCTGCTGCGAAGAAACACTGACAGCAGCGCAGTGATGTTTTTCCTCTTCATAGAGGTGCCCTTAAAAGTGAATTTGCTTGGAAAATTGTTCAGAGAATCAGGACATCAGAACATTAAAGACATCTCTCGCTCTCTCTCCCCCSCTTTTGCACTTAATTGGCTAGCCAAAAGAAGTTGCTAACAATCCAGCTAAGATAATGTGGTCRTGAAAAGGATGTCCAAATCCACCAATTTACRTTGGTTTGGTTTGGCTTAACTTTCAAAGTTTTTGGAGCAGAAAGTTGATGGCACGTGAAYGCTGTAATTGGCTTGATATTCCTGSATCTTTTTTTCTCTCTGCCATATTGTCGAGTGTCCAAATGAAATGCTAATCAGACCTCATTCCAGGACCAAAGTAAATTTATAACAATAATAATTCACTTACATACTCCGGATCATTTTGCAAGATGCAATATCCTCCAATTCACAGCATAGTTTGTCATTTTCACTAGATCTGGATAATTTATATAGTTTGATACCAAGGGGGTTGAGCTATTCCAAATTGATGCTATTAATGTGAGACATTGCTGTTTCATGTATTGCTTTGACTTCCTTATACCCATAAAAGTTGAAACTGAACTGAGTTAGATCCAAATGAAAGTAAACATTCTCTTTAGGGGGTTTTGTTGTTGTTTGATATTTTGTTTTTCCTCTTTCTGGWTTAGACATTTCAATTTATGTGATTCAGTTCTTAATCTCTTAAGAACTGGAGACCCACATTCCTAACCTGGGAATTACTCTTACTCTCTTACTCTCCCCTTGCTAGGACAGAGTGAGACTCTTCAGTTTTAGCACAGAGTTGCATTACTTAAACATTTGAGTAATTTCCCTTTGCTCATATGTTATMTATCCTGTGGATGGATAACTTCCAAGTGTTCTTGATTACCAAATCCTTTTTGATTTCTCTTAAGTAAACTTTGTCTTTATCCCTCTGTAACCAAAGGAGATCTTCCTGAAATGAATCATCTCTTTCAGTATTAGATTGCAGAACACCCACAGGTGCAGGATGGAAAATTGTCTTCTGAGAAGGCCGGTATACYCAATGTGTAATACAGAATTCCTCTTTAAAATAAATAGATTATTTAAATGTAAACCAAATTGGGATGTTTCTAGCGGGATAACCATAAAATAAGACCTGTATTTTCTGGTGAGAGAGAGGAAAAAAAATGTTTATTTGATTTTAGTTTGCACCAAAAGGAAAAATAAGTCTTTAAAATCCTTCCTGATCAGGGAGGGACATCTCCAAACAGTTTAGTCCTCTTGCTAGGGTGCTCATCTGACAAGCAGTGATGAAAGTATCTTTGAAATGAGGACTTACTGCTTCCCAAGTTAAGTGTTTGGACAGCCGGGCTTCTGAGATGCTTTCTGATTTGTTTTCACTCTTTCCTATACTTTCAGTTTTTCTTTTTCCTCCACCCTGATTTGGGGGGAAAAAAAAAATCCCAATAGACAAATTACACACTGTCAAAACTGAAATATTTTTCTGACAATTTTTACTTTTGACAAATTAGCATTTTCCAAGAAAGAGGCTTTCTCTGAAATTGTTTGCCAAAAGCTAATTAAAACTTGTATTCCAAGTGATCAGTAGCCTTAAAAAAAAAAAAAAAAAAAAAGAAAGAAAGACCTGGAATCGGTGCAGATTCTCTTAGCTTCTTGTTTCCTTTGAAGTTGTGAGAGCGGAACGAGAATGTGCAGTTTTGTGATTTCAGCCTTTAAGCCTGCAGGTTTAGTTGCTGCAGGTTGAGAGCTCCTGCTCGCCGGGAAGGAGAGCAGTTCCCACGTGCTCTGCGAGGCTGCAGCTATGCAGCTTGGCCTGGAAGTGCTATTTTAAACAGTCATATCAGCAGAGCTTGCTGTGGGAGATAATATGTCACAAAAGGGAGTTTGACATCTAGTTTCACCTAGAAGATAAACCTTGAGTAGATATGCGGGGAGAAACAAGACTGTCAGGTTGTCCTTGAAAAGAATGGCCTATATTAATGGAGAAATTTTCTCCAGGGCATACGCTGTTTGGGATGTATAATTTCATCCTCGGACTCATCTGATCTGCTGTGAGGAATCTAGCAGAGAGGCTGCAGTTGCGTACGGTCTCACACATGTCATGATTTCTTCATGGGCATCTAACTGCTTTATTTTCCGAGGGGTCACAGCCTCATAAAATCATATCCGCCCAACCCAGGTCTCTGCCTGAGCAGTTTCGCTCGCAATATTAATGCCAACACTGCCCAGTTAAGCAGGGCTAACCTACTATCACCCTTCTGCATAAACTCAGGATCTAATACACCATCCTTTTTCCTAACAGCCCAAAATACCTTTACAGAACTGCGTTCTGCTGATAGAATTACAAGATAATTACAATTAGAGGTCTTGCATTCATTTAAGTTAATCTACTGCCTTTATTCTTCATKGCTTTAACCAGGCAGGAGGCACTTCAGTTTGTGTCAGGTGGATTATTTTTCAGTTGCTCGCTATACCGTTCTTCTTCATACTTGTTAGGAYGTTTATGGCTTCTTGACAGACACACAAAGAAAAATACTTATATGATCTAAAATGAAATATGTGCTTCTCTTTCAGGTCTAGATGTTGATGGAATATACAGAGTTAGCGGCAATCTGGCAACAATACAGAAGTTACGATTTGTTGTCAATCAGGGTAAGTGATTCCTCCACCCTGGTAATGTTTTGTTTAGTACTTAACTGTCTCAGATGACAGTATTTCAGAATCTGCTATGCATTAGTGGCAAAGAATGATGAGCCGTGTTTTGGAAAAGAGAGGAAAGGGAAGGTAGAAATATATTGCACAGAGGGAAATGTCAGKTTGGGAGAGAGGAAACGCAGCGCAGGAGGCAAAGGAAAATGATGGTTCAACAGGAGATGAGAAATAAAAAATAGGAGGAAGTGGATAAATGAAAGAAGGTGGCGAAAATAAAGCATAAGTAGAAATCAAAGCATCCAAATGAGAAAAAAAAATAATAAAAGGAAGAAATGAAGATTGTTTTGATGTTGAAAGTTAAACAAAACTGAAAGGGGAACAGGGATCCAAAGCAAACTTGAGAAAGAGGGAAAAGGTGGTGAAAAGAACTAAAAATGAAAAACTAAAACTGGAATATGACCTCTATSAAAGTTAATGGAAGATTTACCACTGATTTCCATAGGGCAAAGGTTTGATTCCCAGAAATGAAAAGAAAAATGACGGAAAACATGAGAAACACTGCATTACATTAAAAAACATTTTAATTTTCCACAGATATGATTTAAATCAATCTAACWTTGGTCACTAGATACTCTGTTACAGGTGTGAAAAACAGTATTGATGCATCACAAATGCTTCTGAACAACTTACAACTTTTGGCAAAGTCTAAGCATACCAGTGTCCATGTTTAATATCACTGATGACAGGGAACCTCAACATCTTGCTTCATTAAAAAAAAAAAAAACCAAAACAAAATGAAGCTGCTCAGAAATTAAGATCCTAGATCTTAAAATGCATTAAATACCTCATACAGTGTTGAATTAAATACGTATAAATGTTAAAGTGCAACAAATTTTTATCCTACTATTTCTGAACTCTTTCTAAGTTATCTGGAGGCTATTACCAGGACTCCTAAATATTGCATATTTATATGTTTTTTGGAGATGCCCTAGAGAACAACTTCTTTAATTGGTTTTATACTATAACTAAACTAAGATCTATACATAAACTGTGACCTGTGACTCAAAAACTCTTGCGATATTTGTGGTGGCGCATAATAATATTCCTGCCTTCAGACCTTTGGACCTCCGTTTACATTTATAACAGAGGTTTCAGGGCAGGGGTAGGTATTCACCACCTCTTTAGCTGCCCCAGATTATTCCAATCTTTAGCTGAAACTGCATGGATGCTGAGCTCCAATTGATGAAAAATTGATATTTATATCAACAATTTCGGTGAGACTGGCATCAGCCTCATGGTCTTTAATTTGTATTTGGGTCCCTTTGGATTTATAGTCGTTGGGTATTTGTGTCTTGATAGCGTTGTCTGATTTGGCATCCAAATCACTGTGCACTGTATTTTGCTTGAAGACGGAGASGCAAAACTAGGATTTTCTATCCTGTGCTCCCTGGGATTTTAGTTCAGGAAAAAAAGGTGCCATAAAAATAATGGTCCTGTCTATCATGCCTCATGGCCTCCAAAGGTTAACGTACTTGAGGTTAACAGTACTGCTCAAATTTTCACCTAAAACAGATGGGCTGATACTGTAAAAGCTGGATAGAAGTGTAGCTAGTTGGGGGGGTTTTTTGTTTTTTTTTTTTTTGTTTTTTTTTATTGCACAGGAATACAAAGCACTTTTTTTCCCCTGATTTATTCCATTGTGAAAAATGAATATATCAAGATGAAATTAATGGTAATGGTATATTAAAGACACTCCGATGTCATCTGCTTAGGGCATATGCAAGAAATCTGACTATTGAGTGTCCAAAGGAAATTCAGAGAAAAATAGTGCCTCTAGAGAACTATTTTATCTCTTTATCTGTTGTGATAATTATTGTTTCTTGTGTTAGTCTTTGTTGATACAACTAGGGCAGTCATGCGTTTTATATTATAAAGGAATAGATTTTCAATGGGAAGGGAAATTAGCCATTCGAACTCTTATATATCTTTAAAAATCTCAGCTATAAAAATATCTGCCCTAGTGTTTAGTGTTTACTCAAGAATAGACATGCAAAAGTGACGAACTTCTCCTAGAAACCCCACAACTGCAATCCTTGCAAGTGGCATGAGAAAATGAGACCGTTTAGTATTCCATCCCCAAAAGAAAAATCCAGTAATTTTTTAATTAGAACATTCGAGAAGCGGCACAGCCACAGAGAATGGCTTTAAAATATCAGGCCACGATTTCACTTGTTGAAGTAACATCCTTTCTTTGTGCGAGGTAGGAAGTTGCAGGTTGGGCACGCTCTGTCCATGGAGTCAGTATGGTTGTATGGAGGTGTGTGTATATATATATATGTGTGTGTGCGTGTGTGTTAGCATCCTGCCTAATATGACTCTGGCTCCCAGGCTGCAGACTGGAAGCTTTATGCCCAGTTCACAGTCCCTGCTAATCCCTAAATGGATTTTAGAACGGCTTGATCCACAGATTACCTGGGAGGCCCATCAGGCAACGGTGGCAAAGTTATAGGGGCAAAAAGTTGGTGAGGCAGCAAAAGTGACCGGAGCAAGGGGATCTCATCAGTTTTCTTCCCAGGGATTAGCTGTGATTCAGGAGCTTTGCTCGTCCCACCTACCCACAAAGCTGCCGCGGGGAGCTGGTGAGAACCAAACCAATTCCCTGGGCACTAGCAGCCTGCACAAGGTGTCYCCATTGATACAGCGATGAGGAGGACCGGGAGGAGGGAGAGAATGCCTTAGGTTTCTTTTGCATGTTCCCAAAAGTTACCAGGATAATGTGGTATCTGCTMATCATCTCCTTACTTGCCAATCTTCTAAAGTTCTCCAGCGGGAAGATGTTTAATAACGCCATTRCTGCCTATCACTTTTTCACTTGGTAATTATCCTTGGTAATTATTTCTTGGCTCAGTCTTGGCACTTGTGTTTTTCTGCAGTTTACACTGGAAAAGCAGTACTTTTATATGTGATTTTTTTTGGTAATCATTCCAGGATGGGATTTTTATTTAGGTGCAAGTTTAATTATGAATATAAGCAAATGTTCTAAAAGAGCCTATTTAGTTCGTAGAGCTTGACTGCATGATCAGTTCTTAAACAAGTAAAATACCTAAGGAGCTGTTTCTTTTAGCTCCTGCATTATACCTACCTTTATAGGGCATAAATAATATTTATAGCATTGAAAATGAAAAGTCATTGAATAGATTCTACTCTATCAAAATATTTGTATTAGAATAATCTGAGAGCAAAGCTGCTTTTCCCCCTCCTTTTTTTGTGTACTGTTTATATCTTCAGCAGCATCAAAAATTGAATAAGAGAAAACCAAGGGAAAAAGAAAAGAAGACAAATTAGCAAATGGCAGGTTTGTCATTACAGAAGCCTGAAGAAACAGCAAAAAAATCGAAAGACAACTTTCAAGTTTTAAACTGGGGAGGGAGTGCTATAAAAATCATTTCTCCTATCTGTACCATTTTTTAAATTCTCAGAATCTACTTTGTGCCTCATTATCATTTCTCAAGGTAGGCAGCTCCTGAAGAGGGCTTTGACCTTGCCACAAGAGCAACATCAGTACAAACTACCTTATTTACTTTTATCCCTTTTGCAGAGTTTTATTTTTCTATAAATGTCTATTGATATCACACCTTTTTTACTTCTCTGCAACAGGATTATCTTTTATCTATGATTTATTTTCCCATTAAGAGCTGAAAAGATCACTTGATCATGAGATGGCCGGGCTATAACATCCCTCAGCACTTTTGAAACTCTAAGTCATCATTTTTCAAACCACTGAATCAAGGCAGTAGGAGCTGTTTGGACCACTGTTGACATCAAGGCATTCATACTTTTCCTACTCTGTAAGTGCTAAAAGAATAGTGTTTGTAGAAATTAAATTAGCAATAGTTTTGCATTTCTGCCATTGAACCTGCCTATGTTTAAAGATTTCTTTAATAGCTAGAAACCTCAGAGAGGTTCATTCCTCTTATACTGTCCATATTATTGGYCTGGGAACTGCGTTTTAAAGAATATATTTAAAAAGGAGCCTTTTTTGGTGCTACTTGGAAATTTGGGGGAGATTTTAGGAAAAAAAATCTGAAAAACTTGGGCTGATTTTAAGCAGCTGAAGACTTCACTTTTTTTTTTTTTAAGATTATTCCTTTAATTCACACCTGTAAGAGAGGGGATGAGATACTGMAAATAGGTTCATTAAGTCATGAAAAATGTGGTGGTTTGAGAGTATAAGAGAGATGTCCCCAGCACCAGCTCTTTTGGTTCCCAAGCTGAGCTCCACTGGGCTCTTGACCCATAGGCAGGGTGTGGTGGAGACCCAGGTGGGACCATTAAAGACCATCAATGTCATCAGGACCCTGACAGCAGCATCTCTTGCACCTGGGGAGGTTGCTGTGCTGAGGAGCAAAGCATGGTGAGTGCAGGGGGACGGGGTGGGGATGTTGGTATGGGGAAAGTACAAGTGTRAGCTCCTGTTCTGGTCCTTGTATGGAGACTGGAGACACAGCAGTGAGGAGGTAGAAGCTGTCTTTATGCCTCCTGTGCTGATCTCCTGAGTGGCTGGCAAGGCATTCAATTTCTAGGACTGTCAAACAAGCAATTTTCATGAGTACTAAATTAACTGAAAAAATAGAGCTATAAAGGGTTCATAATACATTGCTGAAGCACTAGAATCCTATCCTAATGCWTATATGTTCAGGGAAACTAACCATAGAAATACAAATTTCAATACTTATTGGTTCATTCAGCAATTGTTGGYTCATACATAATACAAGAGAGTTCCTAATTGTCTTGATGTCCTACGCTTTGTTTGCAAAATGCTTGGTATTTGCAGAACAGATGACCTTTGGGTCCCGTTATTTCATTTGGAATACCTTGTGTGTTAACTGCAAAGCACTGCATGCCATCCAAAGGTCAATTACTGTGTTCTCACTGCTCAGTTACTATACTTATGTATCACGAGATAGGGGGGAGAAAGAAGAAATAGGAAGTAGGAGTTTTTTTCATAGGTAAATATTGTGTTATTGCAGARAGGTGCATTTTTTTATGGCCCATGTAAAAGGACAGGCGAAGGAATTTGAATTGGTAAACTGCCTTGGGGATGAAAGGGTACGTTTAGTCTGCCGTCATCTCAGGTTAACAAATAATATTTTAAAAATATTTCCATGATTTCTCTCTGTAACAATATCATCAAATATAATTCATTAAAAAAAGTAAAAAGTAAACCACAAATATGTGAACTGATTGTGAGTATTTATTAACTAAATAATTTAATAATAAAGAAAATGCCTATGTGATTAATTGTTACAGAGTAAAAATTACAATAAAACTGTCTTGATCAGTGCTTTGCAGAAGCACCATTACTGTCTGTGCAGTTGTTTAACAAGGATTTAATTGGAAAGATAAGTGAATGCACATTTAAAAGTATTGTTAATTTGCTTTATAATCACCCCATCCTTCACAGTATTGACAGCACCAGGCACAAACCCCTTTCTCTTTTACAAGTATTATTTTCCATATGTGCACAATAAATTCTGAAGCAGTAATTGGAAATTTTATGGATTTCAGCATACCTAGTGTTTTGAGTTTATAGGTGCTATATCCCCTCTCTAAAGGTAGCTCCTAGGTGGCATTGTAAGTAAAATCATTGCCTTTTTATTACTCATGGGATTTTTTTTTTTTCCTTAAGGACTGTCTAATTCCTATTTACTTTTCCATTTCAAATATTAGGAAAATCCTTAATGCAACATCATTTTTGATTTAATAAACAGTAGACTTCAAAATCGGTAATCTTCACTGTGTTTATATTCCATCTGTACATATATTTATTGTTCTAAAATGCCTTGGATTAATCTCGCTGACAAGTAAGAGTCTTGGACCATATGAGCAGCTAAGGATGATACCTTTAGCCAGCAGGAGTCTTCAGCCCTACTCAGTTCTTCAACGAGGAACTGTGAGAAAAAACGAATATAATATTAGGATTTAAATATATATATATATCCATATATATATAGTGACATATATATATATAGTGAGTTTGCTGGGATCATATGTCTGAGCCTTGCTTATGGGGAAATGAGAGGTTTTTCCGGCTGGGAAGTGCCTGGGAACCAGTAGAAGATAGAGGTTCCCTTTGAAGCTTGGCCGCCAGGTCAGCGCAAATGGGCTGGGTGGTTTGGAAGCAAGCATTTAGGCGAGGAGAAAAAGAGTAGAAGCAGACACTTTTCACAGGCTTATTTCTTTAAAATGAGAAGGAAAAAGAAATCCCCATTCAAAAATCTCCGGCTGTTTCTGGTGACCCAACATATCCATTTCAAAGGCAGCCGGCAGCTTGGGTCCTCCGCTGCTAACAAAGGCACCGTGGGCAGAGCGGGTCCTCCGCGAGCTGCCAACTTCCCGAGAGCAGCCATGGGCTGCCGTGGCCAACGGGATCAGCACAAGTCTTGATGTAAAACTGCAGCAAGGATCAATAGAGGGGGAGGAAAAGAAAAGAAGAAGGAAAAAATGTGCAAGGGAAACTCATTCTCTTCCAGTCATTTCCCTTTTTATTTGTGAGTCCGCCCCTTCCTATGCCTCTGCCTTAGTGATATTTCTCATTTTATTCTATCTTTTTCATGCGTTGTGGAAGACTTAGGAAGTTATTGATTATATTTTTCAAACATGTCTCTGGGTTAGTATCTATCCTTCAAATCCAACCTCAGCTTCAGACCTTATTGAGGTTCTCTATWGACCAGTCTATGTGATTAAATATGGCCCAGACAAGGAAAATCTTCCTTGCTTTTGCTTTGGCCACCACTTGTTCATGTAACTAGTCTTAGTGCAAAACCAGAAAAAGCGGTCCAAAGTTCACCTTGGAAATATCAGGATCAAGCTGGATTATTTGTTAGCTGAGAGCTTAAATGTCGTGAGTCAAAAATAACTTTTGGTTTTTTTTCTCCTCACACTTCTTAGGCAAGCATAGAAAATCAAATGGTTTTGAGCAATTTTCAGGAATAATTGTAAAACTACTTCTTCCTGGATTAAGACCTGCATATGCAAAGCTGTCGCCAAGAACTTTTTTTTCTTTCCCAAGCTGTAAAACTCTGACCTCAGAATATTGTAATAGGGCATGCAGTAGTTGTATCAATATGTGTATGTTACTGATATGGGTTCTTCCCTTTTTGTGCTTGAATATCATCTGAAGATGTGCTTTCCATATCTTATTCTCTTAAGTAAATATATATATATATGTATAGTAACAGAAACACTGATTTTGTAAATTAAAATCTCTGTAACCAGTTCCTTGTATTTTTGGGGGAATATAGTGCATCATATGCATAAAAGAGTATGATAGTGCCATAATTTTTTTTTTTCTTGAGTAGAGCTTATTTTGCTCAGTGGTGTTTTTGATTTCCCTTCTTTAACCCTAGACAGTATCATTTCTCCTAGCAGTAGTATTGTTGTGTACTTTCTTTTCAACACTTTGATGGATAAGTCTGTAGAATGGGGAAGTGGGGAAGAAGAGGCAGTAAACTAGGTTAGTGTGGTCAGCCACAATCATACCATGAATTTTATGGCACGTATTGTATGATCAAGCATTTAAGGCAGGCCTTTTATTTCTCTTCTGACTGCAGAATATTTGCGTTACAATACCTTTTTGCTTAGTAACACTTGAAGAAGTTGAAGAACTTCTCGATAACCCCTAAAGAGGTGTCATTTAGAAGCTGAGAAGGACTGGAGTTTTGACGAGCGTAGCAAGGGACTGCCCATTTTCAGGATGCTTGTAGTTGTCATGGGTSACTTTTTGTTTGGGTTTGTTGTCCTGATAGTAACACTAGAGGAAATACCATTACTAAGAGTCCCCAAATAACCAGGGAAAGAAATAATTTATTGAGTCATTTGTTAAAATTAGTAACAGAAAAAAATTCTAATTGTAACATTTTTAGGATGATGGAATAATCTCCAGGAGTTGGGGATTGCCAGGCATATTTATATGTAAACTGAACCAACTGTCAAAAGTATTATGAATGAGATGATCCCATGCTGGAGAGCGATGACTACCCCAGATAATAAGCTGTATAGTTCCTAATAAGAGTTGCTCATGCTCAGTGTCTTACAAGATCATAGTATGGCCTAATATGTTGGGTATTTTTCTCCCCTGTGGTTAATATCTGTAATTCTGTGGTGTGTATGTAATGGCAGCCAACACATACAAACTAGCAATGGAGGTCTGCAGCTAAAACGGGCAAGGTTGTGTGTGGATGTATGTTAGGTGATGTTATGCTGTGTGAAAGCAGTTTCCCCAGCATGGAATGAGACTTCACCACGATACTTGTGGTATTCAGTAGACTGAAAATGGGGAAAAGCTTAATAGTGTAGTAATCAAAACTGTTGTGAGTCGTGAGCAGTTTTGGGTGGGAAAAGATTTTGGTGAAGTGTTTCTGATCAATCTGGCACATGAGAGCGTGGATGGCATCACTGGGGCCAGTCTGGGAAACTGGAGTCTAAAGCACCTCTTACTGTGCTCCTTGGAAGGTTTTGCTTTTACGAGAAGCTGTGTGTGCTTTGCCTGGTCGTCTGAGTAGTGCACATGGTCTATCTTGGAACTATATTCCTGATAAGAATAAATTAGTGTCCTAAGGAAATCTTCAAATCACTCATTTCATCGTTGATGAAAAAATCCCMGTGGAATTTTCGCATGAGCTCACTCATGCTCCTGGGAAGACTCTTGTCTTAATGGCTTCTTTGGGCATTCTGGACTTGATTCAGTTCCCTAATCTTTGGCATCTTGTGGTATTTTAGAGGCTCTTGTGTGTTGGAGTGACCCTCACAAGATTGGGAGAGATGTTAGAGGATATATAGGAGACTTCTGCTCTTGAAGCCTGGCTGCTAGAGGCTGGACAAGAYGCCTTCAGGCATTTAAAAAGCATCACCTGCTTATACACAGGCAAACGAGTAAAGTTTTATTGACTGCATTGCTGGCTCTTATCCTAAAAACATACAAAAAAGCAAAATAAAAATCCTGCAGGCATGTATATTATAACTATGTATATTCAGTGTGCAAAACAAGTATCAAAAAAGCTTTGAGAAATTCCAGTACAAAAACCTGTGTACTCTGCTGTCCTGTGCTTRTATGTATTATATATGTGTATGCCCTTTCTTTCCCTTTCTCTCCCAAGTTTTAATTTTCAGTTTAGAGCTATTATTAACAGAATTATTAAGTATGTCAATCAAAACACTTTAAAAGGTAATCACGCTGTATTTTAATTTCAAAGTTTATGCCTGGTGCCGGAGTCTCGGAAGTGAGAACATGGCATAGCTCTCACTTGAGTTTTCAGCTCCCGTCGGAATGTTAGCACTGCTCAGGCTGCAGCATGCCTGTTGTCAGTAAGAGCAACAAGGGCCGTTCAGATCTCTTGAGATCAAAGGTCCCGCTTCCCAACTCTGCTGTGATAATCGGAGCCTAAATCACAATCCCTCATGTGGACAGACACGCCAGTAGAACTGCGTGTGACACTGCTGGAAATCAACCTGTAAATCTGTGGTCCTAATTTCRGTGCATTGTTATTTTGTTTATATAACATAATCATATAAAAAGTTGAAACAGTTAAGAGGCTCAAAACTAAATAGAATAAATACTACTTTTCTATTTTCCATTCTTGCCTTCTCTACCTTGTGAAGAGTGACAAGGATGCAGGCAAATTTGCTGGCCTATAATCTTTATTTCCCTGCTGCACATTCCTTGCTTCCCTCCTGCCAGCTGATATCATGGGGGAGATTTGGCTCAACCACGCGTTTCCCGCAGGCAGATGCTGGGGACATAATCGGGCAGGAGATGTTCAGAGCTGACAGCAGCCTGGAGACAGGTTACACCAGAAGCCAGCTGTATGTCTCGGGAGACTCTGAGCGTGGCACTCCTCGTGCCCGACAAACCGAGAAAGGAAGGATGATCTTCAACCTTGCTTTAAAGTGATGTAGCCCAACTTGGGTTGCAACTGGATTCCTCACACTTAAAATCACAGCAGGTGTAAAGACCAGATTGGGTAGATTGTGAATTGGTTAGAAAACCTCTCTAAAGAGAAAATGGTAGAGTGCTCTTGCACTGAATTTGTACTTACTGTAGTATAGCAGAGATCTCTGTGTGTGTGCAATCAGATAATTAAAAAACAAACAGGGTTTCAAAACACATTTCTATCAGCCAAYGTCATGTGCTTATGATGCAGAAGATTGAGAACGACTTAATTAAGTAGATAGCATCAGTGAGGAGGAGATGGATGGGAGGATGGGGAGATTCCTTGCTTCCGTGGAACTTTATTTAGTTGGTTTTGGAAGCCTTTCTCTAGAGATGGAATATCACATGGAGACTGAAAAGGAAAATGAGGGGGGGAAAAGGCCAGAAGATTCATTGTGATGCTGAGCTGGTTCTCACTGTAGGACATATTAGCTGCTTTCAAAGTGCATCATTTGTGATGAYGTTCGTGTCAGCTGAGAAGGCAGGATAAACAAATTTAAAATTAGTAGTAGCCAGTGCTCAGTAAGGGCATCAGAAAAACTTCAAGCAGAACTGCAGGCTGTCTGACTTCAAATCTGTATGAGCAGACAGGGGAGGAACTGATGGTTTGTAGGGGAAAAAAAATACACCTGAGAGGAGAGGAAAAGGAGACGTGAGTCTTCACAGAAGGATATCTGGGTTAAAGAGCGATAGCAAGCGGGTGTCTGCAGGGGCTGACGGAGCGATACTGCGGGCATCAGCTGTCCTGCTCCATCTGGGGAAAGGAGCTTACTTTTGTTTTTTCCCCATGTTTGAGCCTTTCCACAAATGGAGATGCTAAAGCGTCTTAGAGACATGTATTTTTGAATCAGAGCCACTTGATAAAGCATTTGAACATAATGCAAATAATTGCAAACTGATGTATCCAGCAGTTTTTTTAAAAAAATGAATAAATAATTTAGCTTTACACATGGGCAATCCTTGCTAAAAATTGCAAATCAGAACTCTTCTGTTTGAATGTATTTTATTTTGTTAATGGATTCACTAATATGAAAGGCATCTAATTGTATAATGTATTATTAGCCATTTTCTTTGGCATCCTATTAACTTTAAATAATTCTAATATTTAACATTTTATAACACGCACAACAAAGTTCTGCTATCTCCAGCAGAGGGAAAAAAATGCATTAATAAATTTTTCATAACTCTTTGCACTATGTATGTTGTGATACATATTTGAGCAGAAATACTGAAAATCGGAACATAAAATAACAAATCACATTACATGGTGTTTTTMTAGCCTTGTCCTGTAAATATGTACTCGTGTCCTGTGAATGCAAGAGCTGGAACATAATTCAGTACAATTAACKTATTTTAAATGTGAGTAATGTATAAAGTATGGGAGAATATAACTAAGTGCATCTACTGAATGTCTTGTCAGTGATAGCTGGAGCAGAGTGTATAAAAATGGTGATTAATGTCCACTAATGGAAGTGGTCTTCACCACAAGTTGTGAGCGCTGTGGTTGTGGCCGAGTGTTGCAACCACGCAGAAATACTGATAATCTCTAGCAAATCCTAAAGTTTTCCTGGGCTCRAAATAGGATGACAGCGTGTGTTAGAAATGTTGCCTTTACTGAGCGTTTTCTTTTGTTTTAGTAGGTCAGATCTTGTTCCCATGTATTGTGCAAGTATTAAGGGAATGAGCAGTGTCTAAGCTGCTTAACAAATGCGTACTTTCCCCACACCAATCTGTTTTCTGGGGACAGTCAGGCTCGTGCGACACAGCAGCCTCTCAGTTGGGTGCTATTAATGTTAATAAAATGCACTTAGCACTTAACATCTCTAGATCTCAAAAGAGCTTGCAGAGCAGCATCATTATCTTTACATTATGGGTACACAAAATGAGGGATAGGGAGAATAAGTTTCCATGCCCAAGTTTCCATGGTAAATCAGTGACAGAGTCAGGAGCGGAGCCAAAATCTGTTGATTTATAGTCGGTCTCCTCTGTAGTGCACTGTGCCATTTCACCAAACTCCATTTGCCAAGTCCCCATCGCGTTCAGAGCCTGCAGATAAGGCTGCTGTTGCCCTCCAAAATGCAGATTTGGGCTCAGGATAATGCAGAGGCAAATTAGACGTTCAAATGCATGGCTATGCTGAGATGCATCTCCAAGCAGAGAGCCACCTGTGCGAGGGGCTGCAGCGCCTGGGTCCATGGATAAGCTGCTTTACATTCCTCCATCCTCAGCTGCTTTGCATCCCTTTGCTGCAGCCAAGGGACCTAGTCCTTGAAGAGCAAGAGTCTGTTGAGCAAGAGTCCTTGAAGAGTCCACTTTACAAGKGAATGAGGTCCTGGTTTTCATTCCTGYRRTCATGGGGGTGCATGGCCAGGAGTTGTGTTTGCATGAMAGACTCGTSGAGCTCTGGGTTTGTATCCAATATTTCGTAGCCTTTTTCCAAATGACATCAAAATGACGTATGAACGGATACACRTGTTGAAGGGCTTGTGCTAGAAACCAAAATATTATGAACTATATTTGGTTAGTAGGAAAAATGAGGACGATTGAGTAACATGCTGAAGGAAGTCTGTGGTGGTTCAGGAATAYGCTCACCAGAATACATGTTTCCAGGCCCTCCTTGGCCCTCGATAATCCTCTTTTCAGACCAAAAGCTTCAAAGATTTGGCTGCCTTTTTGCTATCATGTGTCACAAGAACAAGCAGATAGACCAAAGTTATCTGTTGGCTATGTACTTTGATCTTTTCAGGCGTCCCTTCTTRCAGGAGAAGAATGTCTTCAGATTGACCCTTAGAGTTTAATGCCTCTCTCTATAGCAATTGTATCAGTGGTAATGGAAACGGCCGCGATTAATTTCTTCAGCGTGTTTGCATGTGCCAGTGTTTCAAGAAGCTGACCTTGGAGAACAACGGTATGCAGAAATCAGGGCAGCAAGGAGTTATTTATTTTAGACGACCATAAATTAAATGCCTCTCGAGTCCCTGATGGCCTTATTGGCATGCCTAGGGGGTGGCACGTCCCACCTGCCGAGAAGCTCTAGCTCGAGCAGAGCCCTCTCATTTTCAGATTAAACTTAATCCAAGGCGTTGATTGACATATTCTATGCAAGACGCTGAATGTGATCACTCCAGGCAGGCCTTCCCATCGTGTGGGCAGCATTCCTCCTGAATGCTTGCTCTTCCCTTATTAAACTTAAGCCAAGTCTGGAATTTCTGCAGTACTTGCTGCACCTAGTCCTRTGTGCTGCAGATGAAGCATCTGGGTCTTCAGTGTGCAATGAGTTTGGGACTCTGCCGTGAGCACATAGGGTCCARTAATGGACCTGATTTAATRTAAATACTGATTTAATATAAACTTRAGCTAGTGGATGGTTTCTTCTCTAATGGATTGGCTGCTTGTGGTTTTGGTATATAGGTGCAGATCTGATTTGCGTTTGGCTCTGCACAGCTCCACAAATGTGTGTGCACAAGTGCATTCAGCTTARCAGAGATGCCAGTGTCTAAATAGACCCTGCAAAAACCTGGCCTGTGCTTTCTCGCGTCGTGGTAAGTGATATYGGGGAGATTTGGGAGACTTCAGGCTTGCAGTGGAGCTTGCACTGCTAGGTAATTTTGTGTATCCGCGCTGTGGAAAATGAAGAATTTAGGTCAGTCTTTGTATGCAAAAGCTAACATAAGATGGACAACTTTGTTTTGCGTCCCTGTGTGTTTAGAAGTCCCAGATGGAAAAGAAAGCAAGATAGCAAGAAACACAAACATGTGTTGGATTATTTCTTGTTAAGCAAATGTAGTACTGTGAAAGACTGACAGCGCAGGAAACTGGAGTCCTCCATTTATCCACACTTCATTTCTATCCATTTATCCACACTTCATTTCTAATATCTGGCTTCAACAGCAGATTGTAACCATAGAAAGCCTATAGACTCGGGGTGAAATGGCACTCCCTTTTGGATCCAGTTTTATAAAAGAAAACAATTATTCACAGAATGCATGTCTTTATTCTTTATTGCACATTTCAAAGTCCCCATGAATACTCATTTGCATGTGACAGCTAATGCTGCATCTTGTATTGGCCAGTAAGAGGCATGATTGCACTAAATTGGAAGCAGCAGGCACAGGTTTTCTTTTAAGACTGGGGGTGGGGGCAGCCATCCACTCGTGCTGTTCTCAAGGCTTCAGTCAAGGCGATTTTAGAAACAGTTGCAAGTCTAGTTACTGGGATAATAAATCCCAAATTAACTGAATATGCAGATTTCACTTCCATTAGGTTACACTCTTTAAATTGACATACCCTTCACTTTATCTTTTGTTAACAACCGCAACTTTTAAAGCAATTGAGAAGTGGAGGATTGAGAAATACTAAACTTGCACTTTGGGAGTGAAAAATGAGGACGGTGACACTTCCCAAATTCGTATTATTGCTTTTTCATTCTTTTATTTTTTAATAAATCTAAATAAATACGTTTGCTCACTCTGCATAATTTTTTTCACTGATTATCTTGCTATSTGAATGACAGAGAGCATAGCAGAATCCCAGCAATGCAGAAACGCCGTCAATGCCRGCAACGCTTACAATAAAATCTGTGCAAGCAGCAGCAACAGAAAATATTTATTTGGTAACACATTCCTATCCCCTTTTGAAATGTGTGTAGTTTAGACTCAGAGGCACTAGAAGATACTGAGATAAATACTTCTATGGTTTCTATGTAATCCTTTTGAAAATTATCTAGAATATAATGGGGACAAAAGCAGCTCCTTGAAAACTACCCGAAACTCTCTCTTCTTGAATGTAATCTCCCAGTAAAATAAGAGAGCATAAGAACTAGCTGCTCATAAGAATGAGAAGATTAACAAAAACACCTTGAAAAGGCTTACTAGAGTAAACGCTGGATCAGGAGCAATTGTCTCTAAAAAGTTAAAATTCAAAGCTGCTTTTTTTTTTCCCTATTTCTCAAAGGCTGTAAGGCTTTCAGACTTTTTGTTAGCAAGCCCTGAAATGCCATGTGAATTGTAACCGAAACATCAGCAAGTTTTTGTTGTTGTTTTTATTAAGCATTCAGTTTAACATCTACGCTACCTGCAATGCGTTTTTCCCCAGTAAGAAAACTGCAAAAAAAAGCTCCTTGCATTCCAGTAATAGACGGGACTGACTTTGTAAGATGGATTTCAAAAGATCTGGAGGCTGCTGTTCCTTATAAAACTATGCCAAAGACTATTTAAGTGGCCAGTAATATAAACATTATGCTACTAACACTGAACAGTTTATCACATAAATATAATTGTCTTCTTTTAGAAGAATAATAAAAGTTGAATCCATATGTTACGCATTATTTAAAATTGTTTTCTGCAAGATGCATTAATCCCAGTGAAGAAGCAATTCTTCCACTATAGGAGTATAGCAGTTATGCTCCTATATATAGCATATAGCAGTTTTATTTTATTACATTGTCATTATTTAATTTGTTTGTTCCCAGTAGTAGTTCCACAGATTTTTATGAACTGTTACTTTTATGGAAAGTCAAGTTACAAATGATGGACGCTGTTTCTTTCAGGAAAAGAAGGGTCACAAAGSTAGATAATGTATTTATTTACTTCTTTACTGTACTTAACATTTTTTTAAAAAAAATCCCTCAAATCTGAACAGAAACTAAAATAACTTGTGGTTTTTTGACCCAAGAGGCACATATTTTGATATTGCTCCTCAACAACGCTGCGAGCTSTGCAGTCTATTCAAATTTGGGAGCAGGATTTAAAGCTCGGAGAAGCAGCGTTTGGTAGCAGTGGCTGTGCTGGGCTTGCAGCTTCTCTGTGCAGAGCCGTGATCATAAGCTAAATGTCTCTTTTCTACATTTGTTTTTATGAATCTGAACTGAGCACTATACCTGTATCTTACTTGCTTGAAAACACTCACATTTCTGCTTTGGACTGAGGTTTTTTTTCTTTTTTTTTTTTTTTTTTTTTTTTTTKTGAAAAAAAAAARATTATTTTTCTAGATAATAAGGCTTAATTTCCAATCCATCTGCTCTGGAATTTAAAATTATTAAATGGCACGTGTGAACCTGAATTCTAGATATTCTAGATTATTCTGAGTGTAGCTTAGTGGCAAGGTGAGACTTGAAATAAAAAAAAAGGCAATTTTAAACAATTGACTAAGTGTTTAAATGCAACTCAAGGGTTTAAGCTGCTGAAATATTTTGGGCATGTTCACATCTTTAAATGAGTCTGAAATATCTGGCCTATTTAAATCTGCACATCTAAAGTTTATTCCCTTAAAAAAATAATTATAGCAGCTGATAAAATTGCAAGGTACCTACAAAGTAAATGCAAGAGAAAGAACATAATATCAAGCACCAGAAGTGTTAAAAAACACAATAAAAATCCAAAGCACGGGGGTGGAAAGTGAAAAATGATAATCTCTTTTATTTCACACTTAACATATTATTAAATATGCAAAATACAAGAAAAGTTTGGTGAAGTTGGGTRCGTAACGATTGCTTCTAAGAGCTCAAAGAAATTCCCGTGTGCTGGAAGCTGCTCACTGTCTGCCTCCGACTAACCCGCGTCTCCATCAGCTGGAAAGGCACCAAGTTCCCTATTTGCTGTCCGCATCCCAGGAGGAAGTGCAGTGCCATTGCACRCAGGAATCACGATCAGCTCCTACCAACAGTTATTCTCATTATTTTTTTTTTTTTCCCTTTCTAATTGGCTGTGGTTTGAACAGTGCTCTGACCAAAGAGAGTCACCAGGAAAACTGCATCTCAGCCTTGCTCTGCGCTGTTTTCTGTCCAACTTTGATTAAGATGCATTTAACGGAAGAGGAAAAAAAGACATAGAACAGGGGGTTTTTTGCTTGTCCTTTTAATGCCTGTGCATGTTCTTCATGCTGCAATAAGTATTAATATCTATATGTTTGTATAGAGCATGTGTTTGAGAGGCTAATCGTGGATAGGAGCGTCTGCGTCTCGCCGTGCCCCTTCCCCACTGCACCTTTTGTCACTCCTGATTGCTTCRGTTATAAACTTTCCCTCGCCCCTACTATGTGTTTTATGGGGCTTAGATCATGTTAGGGCTTCTTGTCACTATTGTGCTTGTAATGACCCAGATGGTGATATTACCACTATTAATGCTACTACTCATAATAATAATAGTATAATTATTATGATGCCACCCCCACTAGATAATCATSGTTCTAGTGTGTTTTTCTAAGAGGAATTTTCATAGCCCTGATTGTGAAGCCTTCTTATTCTAAACTCCTGCAGAAAGASAGTAGAAGTTTTAATCAACTAAGTTTTAAACGTCTTTTTTATTTAGGTTTTGATGTAAAAATGTCCCTTTTATGTGCTGCAATTTTAGATCTAACAAGATGACTTCCAACACGGCCATGAAAATTCTAACTCATTATTTCACATTATCATATATATTGGCCTAGACATATATGTGTGACATTTTTGTTTTATTTTTGGTTTTGTTTTGTGTTTTTTTGCTGCCAAGGAAATTACAGCAACGCGTTTCTGTTTCTTTTGTCCGTGTGACAGAGAGGGAGATGCTTGGGTCAAACGTTGTGCTCCATACTGTATTATCAATACATTTTAGATTAGGGCATACTTTTTGCCTAAGTAAGTGGGATTATGAGGAGGTATTCCAGCCTGAGAATAGTTGTTGACACTTCATTAAAAGCTCTCTGGGATGTTTTTGACCTAGGTTGGTTCAGAAACCCTGTATACAATGCAGTTCCCCAGACTGTAGGTGCAATTCGAGGGGAATGGGAGAATGGGTTTGGAAAGAGGAAGCAGGAGATGCTGCAGGGCTGGTACCCTGCACCAACCCTGGGTGTCCTGGACGTTTTGCACATCTTCCCAGTATCCACATCTTGGTAGTAAATTAGTTGAGAAATAATTAATTTGTCATCAGCCCAAGCACCGGCCTCTGGTCTGCCCCTCACCTGCGGGTGTTGAGCAGCGCTGGCCGGGCGAGCAGAGCCCGCTGTGCTGGAGCAGCGCTCTGCCCAGCCCGAGCRCTCGTGCTCTCCGCTAGGAAACGCATTCCGAGCAGAAAGGAAAAGAAAAACAAACATGTTCTGCATTCGTAGCCCTGCTTTGCACRCAGAAGGCCAGAGTTCACATTTTATTCAAGGAAGAAGCCAAAGCTTTGGCTATTTCCTTCAACTTTATGGAGCCTTAATATCTTGCAGAACTGGACTTAAGGTTTTCCAAGAACAGAGTTTCCCAAGATGTTCTCTGTGCCTGCCTATCCTGGCAGGAGGTACCGTGAGAACAATCTTTCTTGTATTAGTTTGGCATTTTTGCTTTAAAGCAGGTTTTGTGAGTGGGAGACTGAAGGTGGAATTTAGATGCTTGAGAACTATTTGGCTCTGTAGCATTTTATTCCACAAATAGATAATTATTTGTTGGAATCCTTGAGTTTTTGCTTCTTTGGAACTCTCTTGCCGATCTCTACCAATTCCCATTTAAAAATAACCCCCAGGTTTAAGATGGACGTGATCCTGCGTGTTGTTGAATGTAGCCTTAGACTTAGGAATGTCTCAAATCGTTTCGAAGTCCACGCAGGCTGAGAACGTGCTGGAGGCCACCGAAGGCATCTAGCATCTGCCAGGCCTGATGCTCCGCGCTCKCTGGCAAGAGCCTAAATTCATACTGGCGTTGATCTGGAGACGATCTTTTGTCCTTTACAAATTTGGAACTCCCTTCCAAACTTCTATTTTTCTTTAAAAAAAGGGGGGAAAAATAAAACCTCACCAAAACTRTTTCAGAGTTTTTTTTTCTTATTTACTAAATAAGAAAGACGCATCACACTGTAACTCTCCCATTTCTGTCTGTCCTGTCCAGCTTAATTTGTCCACACTCTGAGTCCTTTCCTGACCCCCGAATCCCGAGAGGGAAAGGGATTAGGTGTGGAGGATGAGATTAAGATGTTCATTTAATATTGACATCAATAATATACCCTAGCAATGGAAAGATAACTTTTTTGTTATTCTCCTCCTAGAATTAAATGAGCACTTTTCSGTCTGCCRTATTACGTGSTTTAGAACAAAATGTGGAGCCAAGYCCCAGAGGTAGGAGCCCMAATAAAATAGAAATGTAGGAATCATTTAACATGAAGGAGAAATATCGGTACAGATACAAATGTTTTTATGGCTTCGTAAATATTTATTCCCAATGAAAATAATTCCCAATGGCAAAATGGTAAGGAAGCTCATTTGTTCGCCATGGTGTCAAATTTGTTCCTGAACTGAARGATTTCCCCTGTACTTAGCAACTGAGAGAAGTCTGATTAAGCCTAAGAATCTCTTGTTTAATTAAGCTTCTCAATACCCCTTGAGGCAAGCACTGCCTGCATTTTACATACAGGTAAACTGCACCGCAGCGAGGTAAGAGGCAATGCCTTTTCTTGAGCAGAACGTGCGAGCCTAGGACAAGGAGGGGTGGGGATGAGAGATCTGGGGAGGAAACCTCCCCTTCCTTCAGTTTTGTGGCACCAYAGGGATGCAGTGGACTTGCAAATGCAATATTCAGCTGCAGGCTTTGGATGGGTGGTGGCCGTATGTGGTCCTCTACAGGGCAGCAGAGTATTTGGGGAAGGTCCCTGGCAGGTCATCGGGCTCCTGGCACCAGTTCTTGGTATCTGGCCCTCAGCTGTTCTCAGCTCCGTTTGCTTCAGGAGGTGGCAAAGGAGCAGTTTGGGTGTCTCCATTGGCATCAGAAATCTCTGGCTCCCAAGAAGAGTCACCGTTCTCTCAAAAGGAAAAGCCCTGCGTGCAGTTTTGCTTAGTCCAACTTTAGCTGCTACTTAGAAATAAATGTTATTAGCAAACCTGTGTAATATTGCGGCTGTGATAAAATTGTTGGAAGTATTTGACATTATCTTTGTCTTTTCTGCCTTTGATACTGATATTTTTTTGTAGACATCTTCACACAGACTGCACTAATTACTGTGCCACATAATCCAGTGCCATCAAATAGACTTACACATTAGCTATTTTTCTGCCTCCGTCTCTTTGTGCTCTCTTTCTCTGTGAGTCACATCAGTACGAGCAGTTAAGTAAATCAAAGTTTATAAGACTGAAGGAAAAAAAAAAAATTGTCATAAACTACACACAAAACCAGCTACTGTATTTCAAAGTTTTGGTTGAAGCAACAATATCAAAGGGTCTCTGTCATATGGGAATCTTTTCCTCTCGCATTCCTGCTCTATATGCTGTTAAAAGGCTTCAGTAAGTGAAGCACAGTAAACCCAAAGTGCCTGTCTACCACTGGTTTAAAAAAATAACATAAAAAAGCAGAGTAGCAGCAGAGACAAACCAGAACCAARCTCATGCTTGCTGAGGAGGTGCCTCGCTCGTGTGTGTGCGAGTTCCCACTTGGCTGCCCTCTTCTGCCTCTCTAATAGCAACACTGCAAGAGCAAAAGGCGCTAGGGCAGAAATGTTTTGAGACRGTTTGTTTTGTTATTTTAATATGCACAGCTCAGGGGCTGGCACTAGCCAAAGAAAACCTTTCTCAGACCTTTCTTACCTGCTGGCTTCACGGTGTTTCTGTTGCTACCGGGTGTCCTGTAAAGAGGAGCGGAGTGAAACTCTGTCCTACTGTAGGTTGTTTTGCATAAGTTTACAGAAAGATTTTGTTTTCTCACTTTACTYTTTAGGGTTAGACATTTTAATCTGGGGGAGGAGAGGAAGGGTGGAAGGGTAATTTAAATGACTTTTTTTCCTTGACAAAAATGTTCCTTCRGAAAAGGCCATTGCTTTTGTCCGTAGTCAATAAATCACAGGAGGCCCCAACCTGCCTTGCACTGATGCTTTATAAGGATGTTGGAAGAGTARATAATCAGCATGTTGCCCTTCAGGGCAGCAGGGACCTGGGCAGGTGACGTTTTCTAGAAGGAGACAATGGCCAAACCCCATTGCAATCATCAAAAAGTTTCCTTTTAGTGACTTTCTGCCCCTGCGAGGAAAGAGCAGGAATGCTTGGGAGAGTGATGCTCCCCCAAAGTGTGCAAATTTAGCATCTAATTAGATCTCATTTGCTTTGTTTGCTTAATATTTGTGTGTTTATTTTCTTTGCTGTAAACGGGCTACTTAAGATGGCAAACCGTGAAGGGGAAAATGGAAACATTTATGGAATAATTTGCTGGAATCAGGGTATACGTTCTATGCCAACCACTGGCTTCAGTCAGTAGGAACATTATCACCTTTTGGTATGTCTCCAGTAAAATTGCACCTTTTACCAATCTCTGAGTTGATTTAATACTGGAAAAGGAATGTGAAGCTTTCAGGTTTCAGCTATTCTTTATGGTATATTTTCCCATGAAACAATGCAGCAAAAGGAGCTCTTGACAAGTCCCATTTTTCCACACAGTGATCTCTTGTTGGAGACCTGTGAGACTACTGTAATTTCCTTCCCATTACTTTCAATGAATTCCATGCACGGGAGAGGGAAAATGGGTAGTGGAGCYGGAGTTCCTGGATTACCCCAGCACGTAGGTAACGAAAGAAGGACTTGCCATGGGATTCTTTGCATTGCTCTTCTGCTATACATTAGCTTTAATCTTCCACTGAGCAAACTACAGGCATTTGTATTAGGAATAATGCGAGTTAGACCTTTGGAGACTATGTGGTATGAGTCAGATTTACCTTCCAGTATCCCGGTGTAAAACGCTGAGATCAGAGAAGCTACCCCAATGTAAAACAGGTGTGCACACGCACACATAAATATATATGTGAGGGTATAATATATATAAAGAGAGATGCGTRTTACTTCTCATTTTGCAAAYATACAARAYTCAGATCTTAACCTCTACTTCTTARCTTTAGATCTTTTAAGATGTAAGATCTTTAACTTAAAGATCTCAACTTTAAATTACTGTTTCTCTCAGGGTGGTCTCTAAGAGTGTCTTACCATTAATGCTAGTGAAGACAGAGATGATCAGTCAAACTCAGTGTCAGCACCCAAATCAGATCCCAGGTGGGACCATCCCAGCAGTGTAGATTCAGGGACTAAATTTCACAACAAACTTCCACTTAAAAAAAAAAGGAAACAACCACAATACACACAACCATTTCATGGAAAAAAAAAAATAAAAAAGGCATGGTTTTAGCTCTCACCTAGAAGGAGTAAAGACCCTTTTCTACCTTCCTGGACCAGCCAGCCCAGTAACTCTCTCTGGGCTCTTACCAATATTCTTGCTTCCGCAAGAAGGAATGCACTACTTTTTGTGTTTTCCTGAAATATTTSTAAACTATGAAATGTGGAGATTGGAATCATTGGGAGTGTTTAGTGAAAATCCTCTTCCCCACACCAAAAAAAGTAGACATTTGCAATAAAGAGATCTGMTTAAAAAGTTCTGCTTCGACCCAGGGGACGCTTTAGGGAGGTCTCTTGTCGACTGCAGCACTACCGTGTTACATCTGGGCGCTGGGTGCTGTGACCCCGCATGAAATGGAGCTTCTTTATGCCCAGTTTTCAGAGGAGCCTAAACTGGAGCGTTTCTGATAATGCCTCCGTAGTGTGTGTGAGTRTGTGTGTTCTCCGAGGCATTCATTTGGCTGGCACATTGGAAAATGGTTAACACAGTGAATGTGGGGTGTCATTTTTGTAGTGGAGAATGTGTGCCAGAAGAATTCAACTGTAACCACTAAATATTTGCTTAAAAACTAATTTTAACCATCTGGACTCCTCTTTTTTTTTTTCTCCCCTTATTATTCTTATTATTCTTATTCTTCTTTTGAGGTGGGGTGAGAAGGGAGCATTTTAATAGGAATGATTTGCGGTTGCAAAATGAATTTGGTTAATTTGGTTACCACCCCCATTTATATGATGACTACAAATAGTCCCTAACATCTGAAGTTTTAAAGAACCAGCAGATTTTTCTCTCTTGAGCTTCAGAAGCTGGAAATGAACTTACAAAAGACAATAAATTGTCCTTGATGGAATAAATAGTTTGTGGGGTTGCTATTGTTCCTCTCGACAATACACTAACATGTGCTAATAAAGGAAGAATTGAGGCGCTTGCGTAGTGCGGGCTGCTCTGCCAGGGGAAATTTTTCCACTTTCGGGCTTGGAATCAGGTTCCCCATTGCAGGACGGTGGAAACGCAGGGCTCGGATTCCCGGAGCACCCAGCACCTGCTGCCGTGCCGGTGGGAACGGCGCCTTCTTGCACAGGGCTTGCCCGAAACGGGTCCYCGTTTGCGGAGCAGAGCAAAAGAAAAGGGGGTAACTTCCAAATGGGAATTTAGGAGCGAGCCTGGATGAGCCGTGTCCGAGTTGGTGTTGCAGGGAGGGGGTTGCTGAGCCTGGGCCACAGGAAGGATGCTGGCCAAAAGCAGGATCAGAGTAAAGTTTTTCAGTTTCTCTAATAGTTAAGGAGAGGGAGTTGGTTTGTTTGCTGTGGTTTTGGTTTTCCAGATCTCGGAGCACTCACCTTGCTCTTTACAATTTTCAGTGATTTTTTTTTTTTTTTTTTTTGGTTGTGGATCCAGCCAGTGTTAAAAATAGTTGGTAGATGTACTTGTCTCTATGCTCTCTCTGTCTTGCCTCAGCATATTAAATGAATGTTTTACAGCTTCTGCTACAAATATATCCGTTAAAAAAAATTGCAATACTTGGAAATGGCTGAGTTTTAGCAGCTAACTCTATTTGAGAGTGATGTACTTGCAGACGTGCTCAGGACATAATCTAAGAGAAATAGGTAAACTTGGATGCAGCAGCCTGGCTTTAGCAACTCTCAAAGATACTCTGTTTTGCCATGTACTGCGGCACTGGTTTCATCAACCCATTGCACATTCGGAACAATTTAGTATCATTTCATTTAAAATATGCGGCTTTATATCAGGAGCAAATGTGTAGCCACAAGGTAAAATTAAAAAAAATATATATTAGTCTCATCATTAAAAAAAGCCTTTAAAGTTTCCATTATCCATTATGTCAGGTAGCAAATATCTTCTCAATGTAACTCCAGACATTAAATCTGTCAAGAGGCATGCAGTAAAATAAATGTCTGGGATACCTTCATAAACAAAAATCTTATTTCCATAATTCATACAGCTGGCTGGCATTTATTGGCACGTCAGGTGCAATGGGGACATTTCAGGAACATTAACATGTACAGCATCATTTGTCAACAAAGCAACAATGTAAGCAAATCGTTCAGAACTCATACAGATTTACAGCTTTCTCTGCCAGCTGCTAATTACGGTGTGCTCTGCCTATTTGGTATGGTCTTTTTTATTGGAAAATGACAAAGGGGTTATGGTATCCCAGTTTGGAATATAGATGCGCTTTTAGTAATAATATGAGTGGTAATATGACTACACAGCCTGGAGTTTTGATCTAGTTGCACGAGTCCTATAATTGACCGGC
Organism: Eudromia elegans; assembly: GCA_003342815.1. Taxonomy (NCBI): domain Eukaryota; kingdom Metazoa; phylum Chordata; class Aves; order Tinamiformes; family Tinamidae; genus Eudromia; species Eudromia elegans. The sequence goes on along the minus strand of PTEX01000128.1, from coordinate 114,175 downwards.
TTTGATTGATGAAGGACAAACAGAAATTCACAGTGGTATTTACTTACTGGTATAAGTAACCCCTGCAAACAAAGAAATAATAAAATATCAGGGAGCAAAGAGAAGAATCTTGGTCATAATGTTTTTATTTTTCCTGATGAACTTGACAGAGAAAATTCACTCCTCAGAAAATCTGATGTGCTTATGGGGCAATGCTTAGAAAACCCTGTACGTTGTGTATTAACAAATGTCCTTTGAAGGTTGCTGAATTTACTTTGGTGAAAGAAGGAATCAAACTTCCAGGATTTCAAAGATGACGGTACAGGTTAAATAAAAAGCTGGTAATGCATATGTAAGAACCAAAACACAAGTGCTAATTATCTGCCTCAGCCATCCTGTGTGTCAGTCTGTATTTCCCTCCCTCTTTGTGTATTTCTGTGCCTGCATGTGATTTTTCAAGTCAATTTTGGAAAGTCAATTTTACTTTTTATTTTCAGCCTTTGGCCAGTTTGCATTTCAGTCTCACAGAAATATAACTCATGCAGCTTTATACTTCAGTTGTATAAATTAAATATGCTTTCATAATTATTATACCTGTTATCCAGCCCAAGGTAAGAGGATTCTATTAACTAAATACATATTTAGACACCTAATAAAATTCATTATTCAGTTCTATTTCTTAGTTTCAGTTCATGAACAGTAGCCGCTATTCTGAGTTAAGATCTTGACCGTTTAATTTTTTTTAAGAAAAAAGTAATTAGACCATATTATGGATTAATCCCTTGCCAATTTTCATTTTTTAAATCAAAGTAATTTTAGACTTGGGAACTACATAATTTCATGCAAGGAAAGTATGTTTTGCCAACCTTATTAAAATCTTTAAAGACCATATTTTCTGTAGACTTCCAAAAATTATCCCACAAAAGTGTGTGGGTGCACCCATCTGTACACATGAATGGGCAGTTAGGAGTATAATTATCCAGTTTTGCATGTGTAAATGTGGGTGTTTAATCACAAATTAGCTGACCCACCGATTCTGTGGGTACATGTTCAAGAGTTGATTAATCTGATTTCCTTGAATCCTATAAAATATGCTAGTTTCCAAAGGCTTTTTAGGGACAATAACAACTTTTCTGCAAATTTTCTGAGATTCCTAAAGCAAATTAAAATGTTACTGATGTAACAGTAAAATGAGGCATAGCACAGTGCCAGYACTAAGGATGTTATTTTGGTTATAGCAACTACATGATCCTTTGAATACAATAAATTCCATTGCCTCCAGTTCCAGGAGCGATTCCTGTCTACCCCTGATTCTCCGGAAGGAAAACGCATGTGGTCCTAAAGGGAAAACCTGCACCCCAGGGTTGTAAAAACTGGCGATGGGGCCACGTCGGTGTGAGCAATCACAGCCACTTTCACATAAAAATTATTTTGTGTTAGCAGCAGCTTACCCATCTGGAAGGACGCAGATCCTCACAAATGGTTAAGGGATTGGATCCCTGTAGAATTCCARAAGAATTTGTTGTGAGCTTTTCTCAGGGGAAGAGAGGGGCTGGCTGGGGAAGGGCTGCACTGCAGGTACCAGCCTCTGGAGGTGTCAAGAGCAGGACAGGTGACAGTTTCTTGGACCAGAGGCTGAACAGGGTATTCAGGTTGTTCCAGGGGATAAGGCATCATTGAGGAATATGTCCCTTAGCCCAGAGCAAGGAAAGAAGGGTTAGTGATCCCACAGAAGTATGGTAAGTCCTGCTAGACCAGGACAAGTTTATAAAAAATTGAGTTTGTCCTGTCAAATGCTCAAATTGCTCAAATATATTTGTTTTTTGTTTGTATTTTTTCTCCATTTGTTTCTTTGGACATTTGAGGAGGAAGTGCAGGCATTTGTTGATCCATGAAGATTGCCTTTCTTCCTGCCGCCTTTGATTCCACTTGCCTAATAATAATGGGCATTATCTTATATCCATATTTAATTTTATTATGTCACCAGCGTTGCAAGAAAAGGATGTTCTTTTCAAACATTGTAATGCCTTTAGTATTTCACTAGTCATCAGTTAAATCAATTTTTCCCTTTATTGGATCTGAATTATAAATCAAGTAGTCATTGTATGGGATACTGTATATGAATGTACAGTATATCATTATGATGTATCCTATAATAATGTCTCTTAGACATGAAAACTAAAGATGGTGGTTTAAAGTGCTGAGAGAGAAAAAATTGGAAACATCTGTTAGTGGGAAGTAGAGAAGACTTTTTATTAAAGTTTGCCACGTGGATTTGATGGGGAGAACGCATGGAGCCGTATTCTGCCACCCCTTGCACTGCTGCGTTATTCCCATCGGGAGCAGAAAAAACAGAAGAGATGGGAGGCCCAGAGGAAAGGGTTTTGGCTTTGGCCAAGACGTGCATAGGGCAGATCAGGAAACACAAGTCCTGCGGCTGAGTCGGGATTCTTGACTTTTGGGGTTGTGTCAAGTGTTTGGAGGCACCCAGTTATCGGTTTTCATCTCTCAAGGTGCCATGGGGAAGCAAGTGAAAAAAACAGTAAAATCAGTAAAACCGTTTGCAGAGGGTCCTTTGAACCTGATTCCAGCGGCAAATGTTCCTAGAGGCAGGGGTATCAGTGAGCAGTGCTTTGCCCATCTCCCAGCCCCAGGTGACCATGCATGGTCGCCACAGTTGGACCGAAAGATCTCGAAGGTCGTTTCCAACCATAATGATTCTATGATTCTCTCTTCTGTGTCGCCTTCTGCTGCTCCTGCCTGGCCGTGCTGCAGCTCAAAACTGATATCKCGCCTGGTGCACACGACCCGTCTGCATTTCCTTCCGTGCTCAGCTCGCTCTGAGCCCCCTGGTTTCCGTGATGTTCTCCAGACCTGGAAAATCAGATGTAGATGTCCCAGTGCAATTTACCTTTTTTTTTTTTTTTTCTCAATAGAAAACATAATATTGCTTATTGATTCTTCTGCCTGGTGCACAGTCAATGGCRAGCGTGCTAATACAGATAAAATGAGTGCACTGGAAGCTGGCCCTGGGCCTCCATGAGTCATCTGAAGTAGGTTCCTCATATCTTTTATCATCACGCACAGCCCGGCAAACAAGAGCGCCACTGTCCTCTGCAGCACAGAGAGTTACCTCGGGCTATTCTGAGGGGGAAAAAAAAAAAAAAAGCTTTTCTTCTTTATTTTTAGACCTGAATTGGCCCATGCTAGTCAGTGTATTCTCACGAGCACAGACAGGACTTTGTTGCAATGCTTTTGGGCAGCGTAACCTGCCTGGATGCAGCTGCAGACCACCTGTAGCGAAAGTCACGTCAGGGAGGGACCTCCTGCTCTTTGCATTGCTGCTTTTTTTGTCCAGACTCCCCGTGGAGGCACAGAGCCCGTTTCAAGCCTTTCTGTCCCTTTAAGGCATCTGGGGATGGAAATAAGACTGCAATTTGAGAGACTCCAAAAGCTCCCCCGTTGACGGTGACTGATGCTGTGCAAAGGGTCTTAGCGCAGAGACCACGGATTTTCCTCGCGGCCTCCTTGCAGGCTTGGGGAGGTGCCACTTTAGGGGATTTTTGGAGGGTTGTTTTGATTCTTTGCACTTAAAGGACACTTTTAAATCTCCCTCCACTAATCTGCGTTTTAGAAGAATTTCCTAAGTTTTGCATAAAAAAAAAAAAAAAGTGGCTCCCGAGAACGAAAGCCCCAAGTTGCTGCAGTTGTCCCATTGTTTCTAAATAAAAGACACRGCAAACAAAAGAAGACAGAGCGAATCAAAATGCAATGCCTGCATGCCCCGCATATCCACATGAAAGTGGATATGATCGCGCTGATCCCATTTAATGATACTGGAATTCCCTTTAACTGCGGATTTATCTGGGCTTAGGCTGGATGGGCAACTCGGCACATAAACCGAGCAGTTTGGGGATATCGTGAGCGCTGGGTCTGGAAAGCAGCTGAAGCTGGCGGTTCCCTGGCGCTCTTGGTCGGGACGGCTCGAGGCTTCTGGCACCAAGAAATTCTCACTAGATTGAGCGGTAATTTGTTTACCAGGTAGTATTTTGTTGCATTCATACATTGCATGTGATACTCTTCTGAGCATGCAAATCTGCTGTACTGAAAATTTCTTGGAAATGCTGCTATTCACCCCGTTTCCTCACTCACAAATCCAAAAGTTTYGCCGATTCCTGCTTCACTAATAGTCGTGGAGCAGCGCTCCCTCATTTGAAATTCCTTCCTYTCCGTGGTATCAATGTTCGCCGCAAAGACACTGATGATACCGATTTTAATTGGTATTTATGCGTAGGGTCATGTGTACCCTCCGAGAAGTTTCTGTGCAACTTTTCCCTAATTGAAATTAGATTGAAGTGTTGCTGTGTACACTGCGACTTAATGGTGACAACGTTGAGCCAGCTTCGGAGCTCAGATGCATGGCACGCATCCCAAGAAATCTGCTATGATGCTCCCACATACATCTATGCATATTTTTATGGTACAAGAGACATAAGGTGTGGAAAAGGAGCAGTCTCTTTAAGGGGGATGTGGCAACCCTATCTGCCAGTCATCTTGCCTCTGCTGTTCTATTCCTTTTGCAGCCATTCTGCCTCTCCTGCATGGAGAGTGAGTGGCTTTGCTGACGTGCTCGCCACCTAAAACCCATCCCCAGGTGAGCGGCCAAAGGGCAAACGAACAGGGACCACCGGCCCCTTTGCAGAAATGCCCATGGTCTGCTCTGGGGATGAGTGTCTTCATGGGGAACGGCCATCACGTGCACCAGAAAATGTCATTTCTGGCCCATTTTTMTCATTGCTTTGCAATGGGAAGGCCCAGCTGCAGTGCTCTCCTTGGCCGTGCCTGTGTTGCTTCTTGCTCCTAGGAGTGTTTGGACTAGGAGCTTAAATCACAGCAKCTCATAGGACCATAATGTGTAATAAGAAATGCCCTTGAGCATTTTTTTCATGTGCTTCTAAGTGACTCTTATGATCCTTCTTTCCTTCTTTTTCCCTATGAACAATCATTAAACTTTTTTTTTTCTTTTTTTAAATAAGTAGTAGGCTAGGCTAGTAATCGTCGCACTTCTTTAAATACTAGTGGATAATTAGTGACACGACTCGTGTAAATGCATTTCAGGTATAAGAACAAAGTTGAAGAAAGTCACCAAGTATTAGCAAAGCTCCAAAATCTAACTACTTTGTGTTGCATGCTGTTTTAATGACTGCAATTTAAAAATGTGCATAATTCCAAAGAGATCACATGTTTCACATGATAAAAATTACTGTGACATAAAATATATATTTTCTTAAAAAGTACTTGTAATATCAAAAGGACTGTGAAGTATTAGCCATTTAATACAAATTTATCTTTTCTTGCAGATGATTACATTTTCATTTTAATTGCTCACATTTCCCATTCTGATCTCAGTGTTTTATAGTAGGCAAGACATGCCACAAAGAAAAAAAAAAAGAAAAAAATAGAAGAAGATTTTATTTGTTAGTTAACAGTCTTCAGAAGTCCTAATTTGGCCAATGTGTTCTGCTGTAAAGTCTTGGAATGCTGTCTTGCAGTTTCAAAAGTGATCTTATTTGGCTTCCCAGAAACTATTATGCCTGGAGGATGCCATGAGAACAAGGGCTGCCTTGTTAACAAGTAGAAAACTCTCAAAAACAAGATAGGATCCTGATATAAATCATAATTTAGATGCACAGAGCTATGTTCGCAACCACAGTAATGTAATTCATTTACATCTAGTTATTACTTATCTCCACCCGAACTCCTAAGTTCAGGAATGCAGCTGCCTTCTGCCTTGTGACTCGCGGGGGTTAGGCARGAATGACATCACCAAATTTAAGCACATTATCATGCTGACATAGTGGCACCTTGTTTTCCCTTGCACGGATAGAGCCAGGATTGTGCTCTGCCCCCCATTCTCCCAAAGAATACCTTTTTTTTCCCCTTTCAAGCAGCTGCTATATGAAGGGTTGCAAATGTCACTTCAACTAATGATGAATGATGCTTGACCCTGGGACCTGTTACTATGAATTTTATGCAATGCTAAATTAATACGAAAGATCTCTGTGAGAAGGCTTCAGCTATTATGCATGCAGCATAAATGATATGTTAAACAATCCAAATTTTTTTCCCTCTTTCTCAGAGCCGTGGTAAAACGCAGAGCTGCTTTCACGTTTTGATGTGCGTTTCCACTTAAGATTAGTATCTTTTAATTCTAAAAATATTTTTGGTAAGCAAATCGGTTTGCAAAAAACATTGTCAAAAGGGCAACTGGCCCACGTCTTTGTTGTTTGCATTTGAATATAATTAATTATGTAAAGGAATAGTTAGTGGGAGCTTAACAATTAGTAGAGTCTGTCAAATAGTCACACGGAAATTACTAACTAATTGAACTACTTGTCTTTTATTGTTTCAGGAAGCAGTACAGAGTGCCAGTCTTTTATCTCATAACTTTGTTATTATCATGCATCCCATTTTTTGAGGACTATTTGCTTCCTACTAGGCTAATACATAAATAACCCTCCTGGTAATGTCACAGTGTGCAGAAGTGTTTGAAATAAAAACACCTGTTTTAATTAATATTCAGATTTGTGCAGTTTAAAAAATGATAATCCGCTCGCAGTTATATGACATTTTTAAAGCTTTGAATTTCCATCTGTATCTTATATTATGATGTTTCGGGATTGTCGGGAGTTAATTATGTTAACTTGGGAAACATTGCTCGCATTTAGCATGAAAAACTTCAGCTTGAATAGCCAGAAAAGCAGATGCTATCTTTCTTGTCAAAAGCTTTGTTGTGCACTGCCTTGAAACTTTTTATAAGATTCTGTATCCAAAAGGAAGTATAAATCTCTATTTATTTGAGTCGGTTCCCTAGTCTAATCAATATTTTAATACATCTCTTGAGGGGAGGGACCTACATATATCTCAAGGAACCAAAGCTGTGAAAATCTCTTATTTTATACTGAAATCRTCATGCTATTGCAAGCTCATTCACAAGACTGAATTGAAGAACTGAAAAAAAAAAATCCCTGCAAAAAGTTGAAAAATTATTTCTGATACACACCTTTCCCTCTAGAAACAGATATTTTTGTATAGTTTCACCAAAAAAAAAAAAAAAAAGGAGAAATAGCAGAGCTAGAGGAAGGGTTATGGATAGTGTTGACCATGTTTGCACGTGCCCTTGATGTATTTATGTGTGTTCTGAGGCTGGACAGATGAGAGGAGCCCCGTGCATTGCACGTGGCCCTGTGGAAAGGGGAGTGGGGTTTTGYTTTTAAGCGTGCTGTCCCCCCTGCCCCTGAAATGTCCTTCTTTTGGTAGRACAGAACTTATGAAAAGGCACACTTAGCGAGCATCTTCCCCGTCCAAGGTAACATGTGGTTTTCCAAATGCACAAAAATATTTGAGAAATCCTGTTATTATTAGCACTATTATTATCAAAGGACATTTCGTTAACATTTGAAAGTCTTTCAGTGTACTTGAAGATGTATTTGTTTTAGCAACTTATATAATCCCCTCCTATTAAAAGTTTTGTTTTAAACACATACAATTATCATCTCATATGCCCTGATTCAGTAGGCACTTAGAAGCATTCCTATCTTTAACAGCATAGCTAGTCTTGCTAATATCCAGGGAATGGAATTAGAGCTTCAGATATTAGCAAAAAGTAATGCAAATGTGAATTAAGCAACATGGTTTTGAAGTAAGTTGGCTGAGCATTTTTTAATGTCTTTGACTGAATGCAAAAGTTTGACAAAAAAATATTAAAGCAAGTATTACAGATATTACTAATAATTATTTTTAAAAGCATCTAAAGTCACTCATTTGAGGCTAGTAACTATTTAGGCACTCAAATTACCTTCCAGTAAGGATGGGGAAGAAAAAATTCTAGCGGTTTTTAGACAGAACCATCAGCAGTGATGTGGTCTCTGCAGTACCCAGGATCCAGATGTGATAACCTAGAAACTCAATTGAACCTCATTTTYCTCTCCTTTTGTAGAATTCTGGGTTGTCGACTTTGATTATTTCCAAGCTAATGGGTTGTTTGGGTATATCAAATGTATATTCCTACCTTTGCCTTTCCCATGCACGTAAATCTGACTTTAGCTTTGGAAAACTCTTGATGCTTTCKGTCTCGGCAGCAATCTATGTGAAATGACTCTGATCTTCTGTGTCCTGTATCTTGTCACCCTTAATGTGCTTGATAGTAAATTGTCAGTTTAGGTGACAATTCCAGCCAAAATTTCATTAACTTAACTGGGGTATATGAATATAAATCATTCTTATGATCCAAACCCGAGCCTGCCTTCTCTGACTTGCACTTTGTCTCACTTTGCTGCTAATTGAGTAAATAACTGATGTTAAGAAAAGGCGAGGTGCAAAAAGTGCGAGTCTGAAAGTATTTAAGAAAAGTGTCCTTTCTGYTTGAATAACTTGAAGAAAGTGTCTAAATGACCTCTTCCTAACCAGAAGAGAATATAGAGAAGAAATTAAGCTTTATTGGTAAATTAAAGCTCAAATCCCATGGCTGATGAGAGATATGGTCCGTTTGAAATAGTTACAGTTTTAGACTTTCTCTTCTACAATCAGCGGGTGGAGACCAACATAATCCAATTAATTGTAATTCCCTTTTGTGGCACTGGTACAGTGGTGAGTGATATAGTAAGTCCATTGAAGTCTTATCTTTGGTCAGATAATCCAAATGGATTCGTATTATGAAACAGCCCTTTATAAAAGTTCTTATGAACAGAAGTATTTTGACTTTAGTGAACCAAAAGATAAATTATGTACAAAATAAAGTGTTTTGTCCTTGACGTACACARGGCTTGTATATACCTGATTTCATGTAAGAATATTTCTTTCAGCAGGCCTATTTCAAAGAACCCTTTTATTAAAAAAAAAAAAAATCCAGAATTTGTTGTAGGGTTGTCTGGACACCCTACAAACCAATGTGTGAGAACAGAGATTTATACTCACATCTTTACTTTCATGAATAATCCCATTAAAATAAATATGATAATAAAATACGAGTAATCTTTTGAGCATCAAGTTTGTATTTTTATTTTTCTAATACTACAACAAACTAGTAATKCATTGATAGTCCTTATAACTTKAAASAAACTATRTATAAATATATATTTCTTTTCAATACTGCAGGTGGRCAACGGGAATTGCTTAATTTTAGCTCAAGCTTTGATCTATTTACATTTGGAASTCATTTACATAAAGGAAGTCATAACAATCTTTATTGTTTTGTTAATTATTTCCTTTGATTATTGAAACTCGYTCACTGAGGCACAAGCTTATTGTTAGTGGGGTCAGTCCCAGTAATATATTTGGCTCACCAAGCAAGGCTTGGGTGAGAATCTTGGTTTTTGAGGAGCTTTTCTTACATAATCTCTTACTTTAACAATCATGGGAGGCAGATCTGATTTAATGGACCAGRGCCACACATTTCTATATATCTTGTTTCTTTTGAATTTGTCCATATTAACCCCAAGTTTTATTACTTGTAGGATTTTGACATCTAATATTTACTAAATAATACTGAGATACTATTTGTGGGGACAACACACTAGACAATATATTGAGGTCAGTTCTTTACAGAGTGTCTCAAAAATGTTTTCTTCTTCTTTTTGCCCCTTTTAAATCATATGGTTGAAATTTAATACAAAGGATTTTTTACCCTTTGGGGTTCATTACATATGAAATAATTTATGACCATGAATCACAAGAAGGCAGTGAATTAGGTTTCAGATAAGTCTGCCAAATATTACRAAACATTGTGTACAGATTTTTGGACTATGAAAAGGCTTTTGATGAGCATGGAAATAGAAGCAGTGTTAGAAACAGCGAGAAGGGGAAGAACAGAAGAGCTATATGTCAGAATCCTAAAGCGTTCTGAGTTAGCAGCACARTTAAAAAGATAGGGGTTTGAACATATTTTTGATGTATGAATCTGGGACAGAGAGTCATTGTCCAGTCCCCCTCTTTATTAGATCATGAGAGTTTTCCATTTGCTGAAATGTAGATTTAGGGATGCTGATACATATGATTCTGGTGCAGACCTGGCTGTAAATGACAGAAGAAAGAAAAAAATGATAGAATTAGATTGCAGAGGCATTTACCAGAGAGCTATTGCATAACAGAAGAATATGAACACCAGATTTGAAGTTGAAGGGAGATATTTACCCTGACTAATGTGCATAAACATAATGTGAYGCGAAGTGAGGAAGACCAAGTGGAAAGCAAAATTCAGAATGGACGTTTACCTTTGAATAGTAAAATGTATCATGAAATTTAAGTTCTTTACCTAAGAAAGTGTTTGATGTTTGTGCTTCTTTGCCTGGGTATATGAAATAGAAATGCTAAGAACCACCTAGAAGTCAGAATCAAGTCTATTAGTGACACATAGAAATGGGCAGGACATTAGTCTGGTGTTGAATGATGGAGAGAGAGAGAGAAGAATAGAAGCAGAAAGGAAACCGAAGTRAACTGCACCTTGGATACTGTGAAGAACCTGAAGTTTTGGTACCATAAAAAAAAAAAAAAAAAAAAAAAAAAAAAGAGAGAGAGAATCAGAGAACTTAAAAATAAATGTAGTTTTCACTTAGCATAGCAATTTTATTTTTATGAGCTGCAGGAATTCTTCCTAGTGCTTCACCCTGGCACTCGGGCTGTCTTTGGGATCTGAGGCCACGCGGAGAGCTTGAGCTCGCCCTTCGGAGATGCTCTAGGTCACCCCGGCAGGACCAGCAGGCACCATCTCTGGTCCTCCAGGGTGCTATTTCCTAGCCAATTTCTCCAAACCCTTTGGGCTACCTCAGTATTTTCTTGACCCCAAAAGAAGAAGGGATTTGGCCCTGCAGTTTGGAAGACCGAGGTTAGAGAGCTGATATTACCTGTGTGTACCCATGGTTCACTTCCTCCCAACTTACAGAACAGTGTTGCAATGCGGTCTGTTTATTCTTGGGGAGCTTTCAGCCGTATGRGGTGGAAATACTTTATATTTAAAGTCACCTCCACCCCCCCCCATATGGAATAGTCCATTCAGCTTAAATTAATGAGTTTTAAAAGTACTTGTAATTATAAACCTATTACAGTAATTATTGCCTCAGATCACAGCGATAACAATCGTTAGGTTACAAACTGCAGGAACCTGTTGTCTAACCCTGTAGCAAATATTTGCAGCCAGAGGTATTTAAAGGAATCACGGTGATACGACTCGGTGCTGGGCACCGACTGGAGTTCTTTCAGGACCACTATATATTTTTGTGCTTCCAACAGCACTTAATGGGGTAGAAGCTGCCTCGATGCAATGGATGCGATGCTAGCTGGCCATATCTCCAAGCCCTTGAGCTCCTTTGTTTTCGTGGGGTACCATTCCTGAACTGCTGGAATATACTGGATCTTTTTCACAGGAACAATGAGGTAGTTCATCCCTCTTCCACTCCATGGACTTCTGCGGAATTATGCCGAGGATGAATGTGACCCAGTGTGCCCRAGCACAGAAATCTTTTATTTTTCTGGAACACATTGAGATTTAGGTTAGCAGTACTTGGTTGTTCCACCATGCCCTTAGGTCAGCGGCCTGTCATTTCAGAGAAGTGGAATAAACAGCACTCTGGGTGCATATCGAGGCATTTTGCTTTTTAGTTAAAGTTGCTCAGTAATTTGTGCCTAGACACCAGGGTAATGGGCCCTCTAATAATAAACAAATGCTCAGACATGCTAAGATCCTGGCTTGAAAGGACATTCCATTTTYCTCACCGCAGAAGGAGTAATAAATGCAGGTTTTGTTTTGCTCACTGTATCCCTGATAATCCGTCAACAGTAGCATTGGATGGATTCAGCAAAAGCCACTTAAAAATACATTGTAAATAAACTCCAATGTTTTGCTCAGCTGACATTTTCAAAGCTTTTGATTTGCTTAGATATCCTTGGAAGCAAAGGACCATACATAGATGGCAGGCAAGACTGGGAATCTCCCAAACCTTGCGAGGGAGAGAGGAAGAAAGAGCCTTCACCACCTCCCAGCCCCTCATCACCCGGAGGCTCCAGACATCTCTGCATCTGATTACGGCTCGAAATGGAGTGTGGTCATGTTGAAAGGAACGGTTTGCTCCGCTATAGCAATCCTTTACAATAGTTTTTGCAATCCTGTCATCCCAGCGTGGTCAGGAGGTTGCTGCCTCCTGGAATTACTCACAGGAGAAGCTGTGCCTTCAAAATGCATGCACAGCTATTGGGCACGCATCCCTATGTCTGTGTAAGTTAATATTTGTATACTATAGAAAGCATACAGTGGTGAAGGACCGTGCTGAGGACTCAGYGAGTGAAGCAGTTCTGCTCGAGTCTTTTTCTCTCTTTACCATTGAAGAACACAAGCAACCTGCAAACTGTTTTTGAAGAATGTATCTGTACAAAAGAGGTGTCTTTAAGTTTGGGAGAGAAGAGGAATGACATTTGACACTTGGTCGTTTCTCAGTATGGTGCAAGAGAGCTTTTCTTCCTCTCCTTCAACCACAGGGCTCTGTTTTGGAGCTCTCACTACTAAACTGCCTATTGGGAAGTGCAAGTCCAGCAAGTTTCCCAAGCTTTTAGTCARCTGGGAATGCATTGTGTACTCCCATTTTTTTTTTTTTTTTTATTCTGTTAAGACTTTGATGTGAGAGAAATAGAGGGAATTAATAAATCCTGCTGTGCTGGGCTTTCTCGGAGGGAGATCTCCCTTGGAATATGGGCTGGCCGCTGGGGCTGAAGGCTCCGGCGCTCAGAGGCTTCGTGCAGCAGAGCCCTGGGACTGAGGCTTGGTCCCCGAATGCCCAGGCTTTGGAGGGGGATGCAGCCGTGGTGGCTGTGGTGTCTCAGAGCACGGCCCTCGCAATTCTGCTGCGTGCACCGGGAAACCRTAAAGACATAGAGTGAGGCTCGGTAGGATGTATCTCACAATTTGGAAAGAAAAATGCTGAATAAGATCTCTGGTTTTGCTTTTCTGTTCATAAAGTAGATAATAACCTCTCCTGATAATGCCAAAGCAGCTCAGTCAGAGAGTGAGAGATGTCCTCATGGTCTGAGTTCACAACAAGATCTTGGCGACCTCTGCTCCCTTATGCAACCGTGCTTGGGAACAGTGACCCCGGGCACCATGGTACCAGGTACCACGGCTGTGGGACAGTATTACCCAGCAATTCTCTATCTCTCTCTCTTTTTCCCTTTTCTTCTATGCTTTTATTCCCTTTCTGTTACATACMTGTCCTAGATCCTTCCTTTCTCTATCATCACCATCTCTATATCATTCACTGAGCATTCTATTTTGTATTCTCCCTCTCCATGTTGTCTCTTTGGGTGGGACTGGCTTCGCTAAGATTTATCTTAAGCATCTTTTTCATAGACATCTGATATTCTTATATGGTTCTGTTCTTCCTCTCTTCAACTCACTTCATCAGCCAGTTCCTGGAAGGACCTTACCGATGCTGTCATGGTTCTTCCTCCTGTGTGGCACCAGGGAAGCAGCCCACCCAGAGAAGACAGTCTGAATTTGTTTAATTCTTGTGAAAGAGGTGATTTCTGGGCCTTGAAAGCACAGTCTGCACAGCATAGGCCAGGTTCTGCGAGCTGCATTTGCTGGAAATTGCTTTCTGTGGGATTCAGGGCAGTCCATGGGAGCACTTGCGAGGAGATACAATATCTAATGYGAATTAGGACGTCAGAGTGTGCTGCTCCGGGATTTAAAAGCAGCGTGAGCTGAGGACAATACATAGCTGGGGAACCAGTTGTATAAATTATCTTAAAAGAGAAAACAACCAAAAAAAAGGAAAAAACTAGAAGTGGTCTCAAATGACTACATTTTGCTTCCAGAGGCGAGTTCTACATGCAGGGCAGGGCATGTGGTTAGAGAAATCATTCTCTCGCAGAACTGAGCGCTCTCTGCTGCCTTGCTTGATTTTTTTTTCCTTTTTTCTTCTTTTTTGGTTATTGTTTTTTTTTCAATTGTTCAATGATCATCTTATGGCCTTATTAAAGGAGAAGAACCTTATGGTATCATGCACAAATGAGGCACACACTCCAGTTCTACTGCAAATGTTTGTGAAAGGATGCAACCACAGGACAGACTAGTATACTACCTTCTCCGGGAGTAATAGCACAGTAAAGCCCACACTCCCTTCACCCCTGTATTATATGTYATTCTTTTTTCTTTTTTTTTTTTTAAGTAATAACCTTGACAGGTGCCCCACTATTTTTTCTTCTTTAATGTGGTCCTTATATTTTCATCCTGCGTATTAGCATAAATTTTAGGGGATTTTCTAGGCATATCTGTGTCTCTATCTCAGATATCTGATATCAACTGGCAGCGATAGTTGAACTAATCAAATGCTACTGACAAGTTAGAGCAAATTTTTAGGACTGTGAGATTTCTGACTGGCTTCCCAGGTTCAGTGTTTCTTGACTGAGCACGGTCCTTGACTGGCAAATTGAAATACCAGATTTAGGACTTAAGCAAAACACCTCCAAAAGAAAAATACMCAAGTAAAGTTAAAAGAGCTCATGTGAAATAAATGAGTGTGTGTGCCTGCGTGTTTGTTTGTGGCCCAATGGCCACGGTATGTGGCCAGCAGGAGCCCACGGAGGACCTTGCGGCGAATGGACTTGCATTTGCTTTTTTTTCTTTTTTTTTGACTTGGCATTTGTTCCTCCTAGCAAACATTTTTGAAAAATCTCTTATTGCTAGAGGGGAAATTGACACCCTGTGCTTTCACGATGATACATTCCTAACACGTTTCCTTGAAGAGCTGGAAATGGTGCAAAAATCTGGTAAGAAAAGTCTCTGCAAAGCCTTAGAAGTCAGGCTTTCCACTTTAGACATTTAAGACAAATGCATGGCAAAAACAAGTTGTGTGTGTTGTTTTTTTTTTTTTTTAAGGTTTCTACTTAAAGTTCTGTGCCAAAACTACAGTACTTATACATTTTCTAAATGTGTTTTAAGCAATAAGTTGTACAACATTTTTAGAACATGTGTTAAGCTATTTCTCTAAGAATGAAGCTCTTAACAAACATAAGCACTCTGCATGAGATCTTAGCAGCAAAGTGCTTAAAAGATAAAGTAAGAATTGGTACCATGGGAAGAACACCAGCTGTAGAGCACACAGGTCCATTATGAGAAGTATGGTAGTGGGTAGGGAGAAAATGATTTAATCAGGAGTAAAACCAATTTTATTATAAGGGCACGCAGGGGGTGTGGCACCATAGTGAGAGGGACATTTCAAAATATCTGACAGATTTCAACAATGTGAAAACCCACCCTGTTCTTTAAAGTGACAGTAAACCCCATCAGGTCTCTCTTTTTGATGCTATTGTTAACAGTTGACTGTTTAAAGCTGGCCCGCTAAGACGCTGTCGATCTAGTTGAATGGTGTGTGGCAAAATAAAAGGCTAATTGTTGAAATACGATCAATCAAATATGATCTCAGAGTCTAAAAGAAGATCCCCTCCGCTAAGAGATCAAATCAGTACTTTTATGATTGAGGTAACTCAATGGGGGAGGAAAAAAGAAAGAAAGAGAAAAGGAGCTCGCAGGCAAAGAAACGAGCAAGTCAACTAGACAAAATGCACAGGGGTGYCTTTGTTCCAGCCTCGTGTCCCGTTGCTCCCCGTTCAGGAATTGGGCCCRTTCCGTTGTTTGTATACATTCCCCAAATCCAGATATTTGAAAAGCATTTAATAACAGTTAGACTCCAAAACAAACTCTGTTTTGGGTAAGATTTTCTATCCAGACGTAACCTCTATGGTGAGAAAACTTTCTCATTGACARCTAGGGACCTGGCGTTGCAGGGTCCATGCAACTCCAAGAATTTCACCATTCTGTTTAACAGCAGCTCAGTAAAGAGGCTGCTCTTGAAGGCTGCTAACACCACATTTCAGTGACTTTATAGTAAAAACTCCCAGGATTATGTTGCTTTTAATTATTTTTTTTTCAGGGAGTGTTCATAGTCAGCTCCTGATTTGAATTCAGTCTGAAATTTTCTAAAAATGAAAATCATATCACACAAATGTAAAACTCAAAATCCATTTTAGGAATAACAGAATTTGTAGAAAGCCTGCATCCTTTAGATTTGGACTAACAAAGATTTACACTTTCCCAGAGTGGATTTGGTTCCCGTTGCTTACTGCATTCTAATGGTATCACACTATCAGAATAAAAAAGACAAAGAAAAATAGAATAATYGGCCAATCTTGCTTTATTTTTATTAGAAACTCTATTATAGCACTTAGTTTCTTTTATATTTAAATTCCTTAGCTCAGCCAAGCTTCAAAGAAAACATTTTTTTTTGTTTGCAAAACAGTTTTGTAAGCACTTGTGGTTTGTCTTTCGCGTGTTATCATTTTTGACAGCTTTGCATAGCCTAGGTAGGCCAACAGGGGTCTGTCTAATATTGTTGCTGGGCAAATCTTCCTCCCAGAGATGAAAACCAAACAAAATATTTTTGAAGCAGTACGAAAGAATTAATATCCTTTCTCTCACAGCACTCTATTCCTTGCTGACATTACATTCAGGCGAAAAAAAGGAGAAAAGCGTTACCCATTATTCCCTTGTACATAGCACGGCTAACACATGTAAAGCAATAACTCATTTTCTATTGCCATGTTTAGCATATGTCTCCTGTTGGCTCGGCAAGGCCTTTAGGCCGGTCCCTTGAGCCGGCCATCGTTGGCAACTCTTAGCCCCTCGGCCTCGAAACCAAATAGCTTTGAATCATGTTGAGCCGGGATGCTAATTTTCCTCCTGATGCATGACGGGAATAAACGTATCTGACATCCTGTGTCAATGGTGCCGTCTCTTTGTGCCTCTTGTTTTTTTGT
This sequence comes from Eudromia elegans, assembly GCA_003342815.1. Lineage (NCBI taxonomy): Eukaryota > Metazoa > Chordata > Aves > Tinamiformes > Tinamidae > Eudromia > Eudromia elegans. Next base: position 97,336 of record PTEX01000128.1, on the reverse strand, counting down.
TCGCTGCATTCCTACAGATGGTATTCCATTGAAAACGCTCCCTTCCTACAGGAAAAAAAAAAAAGGGGGGGAAAAAAAAAGAGGGAAAAAAAAAAAAACATGCACAGCACCAAACCTCTAGGTGCAGAAGGYTGTTAACGGTTGCTGATGATAGTAGGCAAACATTAACATAATAATTAGTGTCTTGTAATTGTTTCATTAAAACCAGTTGTTCCATTTCTCCTCGTGTTTTCCCAGAAGAGAAGCTGAATTTGGACGACAGCCAGTGGGAGGACATCCACGTTGTCACCGGAGCACTCAAGATGTTTTTCAGAGAGCTGCCTGAGCCGCTGTTCCCATACTGCTTCTTTGAACAGTTTGTGGAGGCGATAAGTAAGTACATCAGATACAGTAGAAGCTAGTGAAATAGCCTGTTATATAAAAATAATAATAAACTTAAAAAGAGAGGAACAGAGGCATCTCAAATCTGATTTACCTTCCATTATCCATGATCCTGTCTTTTTATTGTTTTTGATTGCCTTTTATCTCCTTTAGCGTTTAGTTATTTAACTATAAAACATATCAAATTATTGGTCTATAAATATTATATATGYGATTTGAACTTTAGTGCCTAAAATGGTTTTGGAAAGAAATTAAAATGTGTAGATATTCAAAATACGCTAGGCTGATAATCCATATATCCCCAAACACGAGAGAGAGAGACTAATAATTGTGAATCATGTGTGAAGGGGCTGTCTTTATGTTAATCAGAGTGAAATGCATGTGTTTTGTTCCACAAGGTTGTAGGCTCTTGCCTTACAGTGATCATAAAAAGAATGCAAAAACAGTCATGTTCTCGCTTTCATACTTACCTCTGCTCTATTCTTTTTTAAAGTTTGCAGGCAGTAAAAGTGTTTTCAAAGTGCAAGGCATTTATTCTGTTACGTGTCTCTGTGGCTTGTATGGTGCAAATCATCACTGCATAATCGTCAGGTGCATTTTGCAGAACTGTAGCTGCTTGGGAAAACTTGCCTAAAAAAGCACAGCAACTTGGAGTCTTATTCCCCTTGAAAAGGTATATGTGTGCATGGGAGGGGGTAGATTAAAGGGAAGAAGCCTACTAGGAGCTTAATTGAAGGTCCAATAGAGAAAAATCTCCAGGAACAAAACCAGTAAGGAACTTAGAGGTCTGTTTTCTGAATGACGAGCATGTGTATTTGCCATTGCTGCTAAAGAGAGCTGTGAGTGCACATGCGCAGCTGTCAGAGAGTATGAAGCCCTGAATGTGCAGCTCACTTTGATTTTATATTCATAAGAGTCTTTAGTTTGACTAAAGCTTTTCAAGACCAGCATCAGATATAATGAAGTTAAATGCACCTCACAAGATCCTTCCCTTCTCGGTTATTTAGAGATGTCATGTAGTTAAATACACAATGTAATGAAACACATTACCTGAAAGTTTACTCTTGTCAGCTGATTCTCTCCTCCTTTCAAGGCACGAGGAAACTAGAACAAGAACATTATTCTTTAAGTTCCTTTCTCATAGTCTACAGTATTAAGAGGGGAAAAACAGTAAAGTATTTCTTACTATTCAGCTTGAGCTTCTGTGCTGCCTTGGGATGAGAAGGTCTTTTGAAGCCCTGTGGTTTGAGCATGCCCTTCAGGTGGTTCTCCATCCATCTGTGATGCCCCCTTGGAGGGGAAGAGCTGTGGTGCCTTTGCTAGAGATGGTCAGTCTTATCTCCTGCACATCATTCTGTGGTCAAATGTTTTATTCCATATCCTCCCACTTTATCTCCTTCCCTTTCTGATAGTCCACCATTGCACTGGTCTTCTGAGGATAAGTATAGTCTTCCCCCTAATCACTGCGTTTCATTGCCTTTTGGTGTAAGCTTTGGTTCAGCAAACAGTACTGTGTTCTAAAGAGCATTATCATGACACCATGATCTCATCCTTCCTGCCATCTTCTGTTCTCACCCTCTGTGCTAGCTTCCAAGTGAAGGCAATGTGAAATCTTCTGGTTGCTCAGTGGGGAGATTTTGGGTAGCAAAAATAACAGGTAACTGGCAATAGACTTGTGAATTTGAGTTTGAAAGCATGTTGGGAACATACTCTCTACTGAAGCATTAATATGCATGTGTGAAAAATTAATGTCCCTTTCTGATATTTGAACTATTTTTAATGCTCATTGTGATTTTGAGAACCATTATACACAATGATAGACTAATGAGCGGTCACTTATAGAGGGATTTTAAGGYGGTTTATTCCTACAAAGGAAATACTAGAGCTCTAAGACATCTTTTTCACTTTTTCAAATCTCCAGTTCCAGTGGTTTTCTTTGCTGCACATCAGGGTGATTTCTCCTTAATCCAGCTGCTTAGTGTAATCTATGAAGTCCAGTCAATCTTCTCTTTATCTGGCCTTTGCTGCCATAGTATCTACAAATCCACATTCTGATCAACTCTACTTAAAAAATGTCTATAAACAACAATTAGGTGTTTTCAGCMATCTCCTCTACATGCTAATAGGACTCCTGAGCTGTAGTGAAATATCTCTTGTCTTCAGTATCATTACCAGAGTAGCTGATTCTTTGATTAACTTCTGTTTGCTACTTTGCCAGGTCAATGCTGACTTGCTAGGAAATCTCCTTCCTGGACTCCTCTCTGCCTCAAGATGTTACAAAAAGAGACTCTTGTACCTCTGGCTCTTCTCTCTATTTTTCCAAAATGGATGGTATTAGCATACTGGAGATGGGTGTGAAGGACAGTTAAAAAGAGTGCTTAGTGAGACCAGAAATAAGTCGACCAAGACTGGTGGGGAAAAAAAAAAAAAAAGGCTAATTTGACTATCCCTATGCAGTCGTGATTATTGCATCCTTGTTCCACTGCTTGTTTGGAGACATACATTTGGTAGGGAGGATGAGCTGCTCTAAGAACCCATCTGTAGTGGGCAGTAAAAATTTGTCAATCATATTTCTTGAAGATTTAGCCATTTAGCTAGAAATTCCAAAGGAACAAGTAACCATGAGGACTCCTTATGCTGATGCTATTTTAAAGATTAAGTGAAAAATTCCATAGCAAACTTATGTGTATTACTTTTCCTGGATGAAGCCTCTTTATTTAGCATCRGCTATTATGTGCATAGGAACGGAATGTACAGTGCTGTGTATTAGTCAAAGTGCTTGGTCTCTACCTTCAGTATCCTGCCTAAATGACTCTAGAAATGACCGCAGTATTAGAACAATTTAGATATGACTATGATATCAGTGAATAACTCAGGGTATTATAGAATCTTTGAAATTTGCTTGCCTGGCTGAAATTGGATAATTACTCTGCATATAGTTTATCCTGGAGAATTTATAAATGATAAATGGAAGGCCACAAGACCTCTGACCTCATACTAATTTTGTTCTTTACCATGGAAAGCAGGTTTTTCTAGGACTTTGTCTGGTATATTAGCAGCAAGTCGTTTTTGATGGAATATGCACTTCTAACGCATGCCCAAATGCTCCATAAAGTCAGGTTCAGTCACAAATTACTTAGAACCACAAACAGTTCCACTGGTTGTCTGCAAGATCAGGGAAACCTGTGCAACATTTACTCTCAGCGTGTTGCTTGATATCCTTTCAAATAGTGAGTAGTTCTCCCAGATACAGAGAATGATGTATAAGTAGTGTCTCTCCAATCATAGTTTAAAACTATGAAAACACAGTTGAAATAGAGCTATAGCGTTTTGTAAAGCGTCTGATCTGGTTGGTGTGTGACTTAGGATCCGACARCCCCATGGGATCAAGATTCCCCAGACACTTAGGAGAAGAAATAGCTGATTTTTGGAGCTTGAGTCACTGAGCTTTTCAGCTCTAGTGGAAAAGAAATAATTTCTGGGCATGGAGAGAAGTAGAGCCACAGAAATAACAAGTAATTTCAAGGTCACAATTGCACCATCTAATTAGCTTGTGCACCTTAAGAGTTATGTGGTGGCTGAGTATTCTTTTTTTCAGAATTATAATGGCAATTTTAAGTGTCTAGATACTGCATAAGACCCATGTTAGGTCTTCATAGCACTTTTATTTTTTTAAGATCTGGATCTTTTTTTTTTTTTCCTTTGGTTTCTCTGATGGACCATTAACACTTTTTTTTCAACTGATTTCACACATATCCTTTCAATATATCAATTAGGGTCTCCTTGTGCATGCTAAGCAGAATTTACAATGTCATTACTATCAATCTTATCATGGCTTGTGTTACCTTTTAATATAGAAACTGATGAAGATTTTTTTTAGGATCTTGTACATGATAGGGTTTTGTAACTTTTTTTGGTTACTGAAAGATGTTGGAATTAAAATTCATTACAATTTTGCCTAGATGAGATACTGGTCTTCACAGGTCCTGTCTGACAAAATCCACAAAGTCATGGTCTTGTAAAACACGGTGGTTATATAAGAAAGCAGTAAGATAAATCACCTGTTTTCAACACCTATAGAATAGGTGTTTTGCAACACTTGCCTGACAGTTTGCAAWAGCTGTAGCTCAGTCTCATTTTGCTCTTTAAGTAACTTGAGCAAAATTCTCATTTCACTGATGCCAATGGGACTTTCACTTTTTGGCCTCCRTAGGGTCAGATTTCCCTCACAGACTTGGAAAGACACCATGGGCTAATAAACTCTTCCTTCATTGGAACAAGAGACTTGTGTTGGTGAGACCACAGAACGTACCAACACAAGGAGGAGTTTGCAAGGAGTCCTCTCCGTGTGAGTCAGTTGTGTTTCTGTGGTTGCTGGCCTCTCTATAAAGGTTTAATCTGAGCCTGGGCTCTGTTTTGGCTCCAAAGGTCTTCTCAGCTGCCCAAGTGGCCCGGGAAAAGGTGTTTCAGGAAACCAGGTCCAAGGCACTGTGTGGACAATGATCACCCTTCGGTCCTATGCAGGCCATGGCAAAGTTTGTGCTGAGCAATACAGCTCTTGAGAAGCTTCCATGGAAGCTGTCTTGAGTAAAATCAGGAGAAAAACTATGTCAGGAGACAATAGACAAATGTAGTCATCAGTACAAAATCTGAATCGAAGAGCTAAGCCACTTCGGTGGAAAACACAGTGTAACAAGGCCTGCTTTGAGCCACTATGCAGTGTTATGAAAATAGTAGCTGGGAAACAGAAATGAAGGAAATACATTCATTTATTCTGACAGTCATAACATCCTTGTATCATCTTGGTGGAAAGTTATAAAAGATGTCTAAAGAAATTTTCAAAAGACATCTAAAGAAACCTCACTTGAGGCTTACAAAGAACAAGGCTCAAGGCCAACTCGTCTTGGAAAGACAAGTCAGCATATTGCACTGTAAGAAATCCATGACAGTCTCTTAACATCATCACGTAATAGGTTCCTGAGAAACCAAATCTTATCAGTCTCTGGCATTATTTAAATTTCTGTCATAATCTCAATCTGTAGGCTTCAATTCCTAATCAAACTGCTTTCAGTTTCACAGTTGGTGAGCCTGTTGCTGAAACGATTCTCCTATTCTCCATTTACTTGTCCAAGGAAGCTTTGAAGCTTGGCACAGCATCAGAAAAAMCTCAGTTTTTATGTGAACGTGAGGATTTGTAACCAAAACCAAGGTCATCACAACATACCAGACATAAAAGGTTCCATACTAGTACCTTTTTGGTTGAATCGAAACATCAGAAGAAGGTCCAAGGCCAAACTAAGTGTGAACAGAGGGAAATTAATAATAGTAACAATAATAATAATAATAATAATAAAAGGTAGAAACAAGAAGTGTTTGAAAGCTGAAGTGCGACCTCTTAGATTTTTGTGTACTCTTAAAAAAAGGAAATATTTTGTGCATAACAATTGCAGGAATAGCCTGCAATTATCCATGTAGTTGTAATTATCCATGTAAAGTATGAGTGCACATATGTGGATGTATACMATCTCTCAAGCACAATAGAACTCATCTAAGAGGGGATATTAAAGATGATAATAGATCATGGAAGAAGTGGTACTAGGCATTTTGAGTAGGGGTTGAAAACTGTTAACTCCATTTTTCCCATAAGGACAAAAACAAGGCTGAGGGAAAAGGGTGGTTTAAGTTAAAGAAAAGTATCCACTATATCCAATATAAAGACTGGATATGAAGTTGTAGCATTTTCMTACATTAAATGGTTGCAGAAGGGTCTCCACACCAGCCTAGGCGGGTAAGAAAGCACACCTGCATTGAAGGAATCTGAGAGATGTATTTGTAAGAGCAGCAAAGTGGTGACTAAAGAGGTTCATTCCAGGCTTTTTGTTCCCAAGGGGTGTTAAGGAACAACATGCCCCAGTAACCTTCTAGCTCTCTTTCGATGACCTTCTCTTTGCAKTTGCAAACTGTTTCTGTTCAACAGCATTTTTAAATAGAACTTCCCAGGTCTAGAAGCAAGTGTTTTACGGGGGAAAAAAGAAAAAAAAAAACTTTTGGAGGGCAGGTCTATGAATAGATTTGCCTTTTGAGGTGGAAAATAGCCTAACATGGTTAGAGATAAGGGATACTGCAAAGAAAATTAGCAGCTATAACATTTCTTTGCTCTTTTTTTTATTTTTCTTCTCACACAGAAAGTTTTAACTAAATGAAGAGAAAACCTAGATGTGAATGTGAAGGAAGCCAAGGTAGCACTTGCCCACGGGAAATGAGATTGTAGATTGACCTTGACTTCYTTTCTGAATATATCTTCAAAAGAGATCTGTTATAATATTTGTTAATTTGTTATATCTATTAATCCTTTTCTTTAGTTAAAAAACAATTTTGTTGCTTTGCAAATAGAATTCTCTACCTGTGCACTGAATCAAGCGTTTTCGCAGTTTTACAGCTTTTCATTCATGAAGTCTACTTAAAACAGTGTTTCAGTAGCACCGTCAAAGCGTGTCATTCAGCTTGAGGAGGGCAGGGGAAACTGAGGAGCCGTACTGAAAGAATTGCTACACCAGTGATGAAAATTGCCTTGAAATTATAGAGATAGCAACAATGACCAAAAAAAAAAAAATCTGTAGCTTGGGCTTATAGATATGGTAGAACATTAAAATTATCATGAAATCAAATGGAAAAGTTCTGAAATAATTTACACTTGGCTTTTGTGGACATGTAAAAGTTTTTTTCAGCAGGGATGTATTCCCCAATTTAGTAGAGGGTTTTTTTGTTTTGTTATGATAGTTAYAATTTTTTTTAGCATAGTGGAAATTTTACTGCAGATGCCTGGCCTGTCTCTTAACTCATGCTAATTATATTCATAATTAAATGTTAAACAAGAATTGACTAGGCCAACTGGCTTGCACAGGTGTTTGTGATATGAATGGTTTAACGCTTACACAGTAAATTATAGGATCTGAGTCTGCAGTAATCTGCTCCGTGAGAACCTTTTGCAGGAAGAACTTCCCTGGACGTGGTAGGTCCAGGACTTTGAAACTGGGACTTGCAAGCAAGTTGGAAGCCGGCGTTGGGCCAAGGCTGTGGTTTGCCCTCGTGGTCTGGAGGGTTTTCGTAAGGAAGGGAAAGGGCAGAAGCAAAAAGAGCAGCCAATTTAAGGGTTTAAGATTGGAATATTGCAAGAGAAGCAAAGGAAATAAAGAAAGGTATTGTAGCCTTGCAGAAGGAATTGATGCTTACTACATAACTTATGGAAGGACATGGAAACAAACAAAAAGAAAACAGTGAAATAAGTAAGCGTGATCTTTGGACACAGCTAAGTATTACGCAGGGTAGGCCCAATGAAAAATTCTGTGGCTCCTAAAGACTTCGGTTGGATTCGGCCCTTGAAAAATTGAAGTTGTGCTCATTCATAGCAGCAATAGCATCCCTCCAGGGACCATATACATCACCAAGACATCTCCAGCACTGAAGTGCTCTGAGCAAATGGCCAAAGAGTCTTCATGAGGCAACGTCTACCCCAGTTATGTACCTTGATGACTCTGGACACYACGACCTCAGAGATTTATAAAATGTCCTCTATAACGGGGAAGAGTGTATCTAGCAACATGGCATCAGGAAGACCTCTTTACAGTTTCAGAAAAGAGTCCTAATAGTAATGCATTAAATGAGCTGGAAGAAAATGTGTAACTTCAGCCTTTGCACTTAGGACCGTGACAAATCTTTGGCTGGAAATCATGTAAAAGTACATTTGAATAGTTCAGAGAAAGGTCTAGGTGTACTTTTACTGCCTGAGAGCAAGAATCAGCCCAGGGGAAATACAACAGCATATTTTTTCTGGAAATGTTGTTCTRGAAATGGTGTGAAAATGCTATGGGGAAAGAAAGGGGGGAAAAAAACTAGCTTTAAAAATCCCTTCCCTTAAAGTGCCTTTTTGACCAGATCTTTGTCCAACACTGGTGGGAAGATGGCAAACTAAAATAGTGGGAAAAAGGAATGATGTCTAAATGTGAGGGGAGGCTGGTATTCCTACTAAGGCTGGGCCAAGAGTTCAAAGTTAATGTGATTTATGATGTCTCTGGAGGGACACAAATTGTGAAAAAATAGGGTTGGAGACCTGGGTAATGTGGCTAAGGAAAAGCATCTTCAGCAGCTGTGCTGTGACCAGCTGTGCCACATAACAGTGACCAAGGGGAGTCAAGAAAAGTAGGAAATAGTGTGGGAAGGGAAGAAATGAGGAGTGCTGCAAGTCCTCCTCTTCTAAACGGGTGTCAGTGAGCACGCAGCATGGAGGCAATCTCATCCACAGAAGGTTCATTGAACTTTTCTCTTTAGGGATGTTTCCTTAGATGTAGAGACATTCCTGTAATCCGCTGCCTTGTGCTTGTCGGGTAGGTATCAAATTTGAAATGTTGGCAGTTTCAAAATGAAATGAGGCCCATCCTGCTTCCTGGAAAGTCAAACCACTCCCTTTGACTCCCTTTTGCACAAAACCCAGAGCCCCGTTAACCCTTGTGGCTCAGGCAGAATACTATATGACATTAATGCACTAAGCCTTTAATTGCTGGGGATGGTCAGATCAGGAGCACAGTTAAGTTCATCGAAAACTCACAGTTTGGCTCGTTGGGGCAGGGTGTGTTTTTTATCAGCACCCACTGCGAGTATCCCTGGAAAGCAGAGACCAGGAGGAGCAATCGCCTTGGTGGCCCTGCACGTACCCAGGCTGAGCGGAGGAAGCCTGCAAGCTGGAGGCACTTTCCCTGCCTTTCCCTTTCCCTTTTCCTTCTTTTCCAGCAAACAAAAAATGAAGCAGGAGAAGCGGGAAGGGCTGCCCAGCAGGCAGGGTTATGTTCGCTTCCTCAGCTCCAACCCTGGGCAATCAAAGTGCCACTTTCAGAAGAGCATTTTCCTCTGCTCCTCTTTGATTTGCAGCTGCAGCCTCACATTCACCCAGCACCAGCCCGCACTCCGTGTCTGAGATCCTTCGGAGAATTATTATGGTTGGAAAAGACCCTCCAGATCATCAAGTCCTTCCTTGCTTCTCCGTGCTCCYGGTTGCAAGTTGAAGTGTGTTAACATATTAAAAAAAAATTAGCCCACTGTGTGGATATAAATCCTCTGCAGAGAAGTCTCAAAGCTGTAAGAGTAACCACTTTATGAAATGTTAGTAGAATCTGATCCAAGATATGTGTTTTTGCTTTGAAGCTGTAGCTGTCCTTTAGTTCAGATGGTATTTGTGAATCACTGCCTCAGAAAAGGGGTCTTTTGGCACATGCTTTAGGCTGATGACAGGCAAAATGAAGTAGATTCTGTCTCAGAAATCTCCAAAAATAATCTTAGGTTTGACATAACACACCATGTCATRAAGTGATATAAGCCACATAAGCACAAACCAGACTTTAAATTTAAAGGGGAATAATCCTATTTTCAGATGGGATACTTTCCATCAATTTGGATAACAAATATCTGATTGGGAATATAGGCAGTTAATGCCGAGAGATCTCAAAGGCTGCAGTTCCTGGTCGGGAGTAGCTGTGGCAGCATCCTTGCTCCTGCTCTTATCTGATGGTGTCACAGAAAACTCGCACAAGGACAGGGCAAGGGGGCCCAGGGAAGATTGCTATCTGGAAACAAAGTTCTGGTCTGGCTGTCTTTAACCCTTCCGCCCCGGTGAGCCGGCATTCCCCGTGCTAAGGAGTGATGCAAAATGCATTAGTGCTCGGCACTGGGAAATCCCAACTCCTGGTGCCAAGAGGTTCATAAATATAGTAATGAAACCTCTTGACTCAAAGTGAGCACTATTTAACAGAACAAGCATGAACAGCCTTCAGGAGATTTTGCAGCTGGATTTGTTCCACTGTGTCAGAGCTGAACCTCCGTGATAGTAGTTTTTAAACCTGTGCAAGGCTACGTGACACAGTTTAAGGAAGCCAAGCCGGGAAGGAAAAAGAAAAATCTGTGCAAAGAGAAAGTGAATAGATTGGTGGACTGGACAGGCACGAAGTATCTCAAAGTGCAAATTCGGTGACAGATGTCAAGGTCTTTGGGAAGTGTCCACCAAGCTTTATTTAACACATGTTCCTGAACAACTAAAATGAGGGCTTTGTGTGATAATTTACTAGCAAATCAGTATCAATAAATCAGAATCATGTAAGCAGTCATGTTTATTATATCCTTGTTGCTTAATATTCATGATAGTAATTTATTTTTATAGTACAGTTTCACTGTTATCTCCTCCAGTGCTGTAACTTTGAGTCAGGCAAGCTGCAGAAGTAGAAGGTCAGGTAACCCTTTGAAGGCTGTAAAAGTTTGTTCACTCAGTGCAATTTGCTCGTATTTTTGAAAATACTGTCATAGCTCCCTAAAATAGTTACACTGCRGTTTCTAACCTTTCCCAGAACAGCCTATTTAGTAGATATCACTGCAAAAAAAAAGTGGCAAATCTGTAAAAGAATATTTTAGAATGTCCAGAAATAAATGTGCAATCAAAAATAGCCATGAAATCTGATRTTACTATCTATATTTTAATTGAAGCTCTTTTTTTGTCAAAAATATAAGCCCCACAGTTATCTAAAACTTCCAAAAATTTGCTCTACAATAGCAAAAGTGAAAGRAAAATTAAGCCAATATTTTAAAAAAAGAAGAATCTTAGAAATAGAAATGAATTTGAGCCACATTTCACCAAGGTGTTTTGCTGTATTCTGTCAGCTTAAAGGCAGCTTGAAGTGGAAGCAAATGAAATTTCCATTTCAGGCTACTTTCCACTTCAAGGGAAGCACAAAGGATTTATAATGTAAGTGGAAATCAAGACCAAACATGCAGCACTTGTTAAACAGGTTGACAACAATAGAAACAGGAGTTCTTTGTCCACAGGACATGTAGAGTACAATAAACTACAACTTCTACCTGTCACTCCTACCAAAACACCTCAGTTCTGGTTTCATTGTCACTTAAGTCTTCAGTAATTTAAGAAGGATTTTTTTTAAAGCAATGTTCAACAGATTCAACTGAGTGCCTGTTGTTTCTTCTTTTTAATGGAAAAATGGATTTTAGCTCTACCAGCATAGATACAGGGACTAATAGCCTTTCTGTTAGTATTAAGGCATAATTAGGTTACATGAAAAAAGGTACATATTAAAAGATACTGTAGATGTCAAGTTCTTCTGCATAGCCTGTACTAAGAACTCAGCATATCACATGCATGCTGAATGCTTCCAGTGTCCAGAAATTCTCTGTCCTACGTGGAGCTAGAAGGAGAGGAGGAGATGCTCCTTGGGAATATATCCAATATAAGGGACCAGTTCTTTCTTCTGCTATCAGAAGCCAATGGTGTGATGAAATCTCATGTTGTCAGATTAGGCTGTGGTGTGTTTGTGGTGACCTGGGTGACATCAGGACATTGCTCATGCCATGGCAGGTGTAGGTAGCAGCTCTCCATTCCTACTAAGGAGTCCATGGCCTTTATAATTTTTTTTTTTTTTTTTGTATAAAACTAGGTAATGGCACTATCTTGAAAATACTTCATCTCTACTCTCTCTATATACTTTTTTTTTCCCAGTCTGCATATTTGGGGAGAATTCTTAAGTTTAGGGAGGTTTTATTTTGTTTTCTTTGGTTTACTTTGGCTAATACTTTTCTGTGCTGCTGGTTTGTTTTAGCTTTTTACCTTAGGCTGGGTTTATATGGCAGAGGAAGCACTCCGTGTGCAAAGGCCTTTTGCACAAAGGCAGTCTATAACTGCACAATAGCCATACTGGTATGTCTCCTGGTCTTTCATTTAAGGATGAGCTTTTAATGAAGCTGTATTGGTTATTACACATAATCAATTATTTCTCATCTAGGAACACATTTTTCGTTAGACAGGAGGTGGACGCCACAAAAAAAAAAATACATTGCTGATGAGCTGAGCAAAATATAAACCTACCTCATCACAGAGATAATATCACAAAAAAACTCAGGTTTATTTATGGRAAACAACAACAACAAAAAAGAGACCAAGATTCAAGAAATAAAGAAGATAAGCAGACATAAAAGAACATTTTCATTCTAAGTGTAAACTATCATTAAATGTATTTAAATTTACACCCTATAATTATTATGATTGTAGCAATTAATCAATCAACTGATTAACATGTGGGGTCAGCAGGACACAGTGATCTTATCTTGAAGCKTGAATTAATTAATTATTCCTTACCCTACGTTATTATTTTCTACTTTTCTGTGCTTGCTCAAAGTGTCCCTATTGACAACATATATCTTATTTTGTCTATTTATTGAGTCAAGCACAGGAAGTTACTGCTGTACGTTTACTAATTTGCCTTCAGAATTCCAAATTAATTAAAAAGATTTTTTAAAGCGTTGCATAATTTTTAACTACTTGTTATATTCTAATTAGCCAGGTTCAATTAAAATGTTTGCAACGTAGCAACTTAAGAGCTCTCGTCTCCTCAAGTGGAGTCAAATTCAGCGGGTCTGTATTGCTGCAGTGATACAAGTCCGTGTTCGTTGCGCTACAAGGCAGCGAAGCCCTTATGTGCAGTGTCCTTGTTTTCGAGCTCCGTAGGCACCCTCGCTGTCTGGAGGTCTTCCCGAAGCTCAGCTATGTTTTAATTTGCTYTATGCAAAAGCTTTATGCCTCTCCTACCCCCTTGGCTGTGCCGAGCGTTCCCTCTGTCTCCTCGTGGCAGAGCTCGGGTCGCGCCGCAGTCAGCAGCAAAGTCCCGCTGGCCACGGGGAGGATGGGGTCGTAGCCCCGGGGTCCGCGTCCTTGGAGTGCTCACAGTTCATTGCCATTCCTCCCSCATCCTCAGGCACAACTTAACCCTGCTTATTTATCTCCTGTTCATCTCACTACATATATCATTGCTGCTGCTATCCAAGGATTTATTTGGCTGGACTTGGGTTTAGWTTTGAAGGGGTTGTGAGTATCCTGAACATCTTCGGGGTCTATCTCAGAGGAGGATGTTTTCCTGCGTGCCTTATTGCGCTGTCAGTCTGTCTGCTTTCCTCCCGCTTATCAGTCCCAAGCTTGTTTGACATTCCTGGTTCTTAAGAACTTGGACTTGGGATTTTTTTTTYCACTTTTGATATCTTGCATTTTCTTATCTTCTTCTTTTATTCCATAGCTGATAGTTTAAAGCAAGCCTAGTAAGCCCTGATGGTGTTGAAGAAAGAAATAAGCTCTCTGTCAGATAGCACCTAATTCAATGGCTTGTCCAAAAACATTCAGATGGTCTGTGTACATAAACCCACATTTCTGTTGGGTTATCACCCACTGATGGGCGCTTTGCTTGTGCTTCCATGAGTCCTCTCTCTTCTCGTGGGCTGCCTTTGAGCGTCGTGACTTGGTGGCTCCCTGCAGGCTACGCGGTGCTCTGGGATCATTTTAGATGTCCAGACTCATCCCGACTAGATTCCCAACATGGATAAAAAATCTATAGATCTTCCCCAGACCTGTATTCTAGTGTACTTCTCAACATCAGTCCCACAAAGGCTTCTTGGTCACTCTAAAGCATACAGAATGGCATTGGATTGGGCAGATAATATGTAAGGTGCTGGATCATTCCTTGAGTGTCCAGTGTTCTTTATCATAGGGCCTGGGCTTTTGCTCTCCTTGGGGCTTTTAAGGCTGCCTCTCATGTGGGCACACCTCTGCTGCTGCCTTCCTCTCCCATAAAGGGCATCCAAAGCACTCCCCAACCTTGCAATCCTTCTTGTTGCCTCTATCGGCTCTTTCACCAAAATAGCTCGAAACAGCGTCAAGTCTGAGCCTGGATGAAATACTGCATCCTTGCACATGCCTCTCACTCTTTATTTTATTTATTTATTTTTTGCACCTCACAAGGTGAAAAAGCATCAGTCTTTTGGGAACCACGTTCCTAGACTGTACCTGGCAGTACCTAAATTCCCATCCTTGTCTTGCTTAYGCCTTCTTCCTCCTTCTCCTCCTCATTTGCATCCTGCAGCCCAATGCAATTGTCTTCTCTACATATATATATATATATGTATGTATATGTATTTTAACCTCTAACTTTGTCTGTCTTTCCAATACACCGTCCCTCCAGGTCTCACAAGCCTYCATGAAGGCTGCTATAGTGAGGCTGTGTCCTGGCTAGAGCCCTTGGGTGCTGCCGCCCTCTTTATAATCAGAAATAAAACAGATGATAAAAATGCAGCTGCAGCCTCTCTTGCTGAGTTGTCAGGGAGATTCTTAGCCCAGCCTCTGGATTTTTTGGTTGATGACGTACAAAATAGCAGGAATAGCAATAGGTTTGGGGGCCCTAAGTAGAAAGGGTAGGAGAAGCAGTTATCATCCAGCTTTTGCTTTGAAATGTAAACTTAGCAAAGATGGAGCCTGGCTCGCGCCGTTSAAGTATACATATGGAACCACAAAATGCCACTTTTTATCCATTTGTTTTCCTGACCATAACCACGTTTTCACACTGTCAGCATTTTCATTAGAAGCTCTTTTTGTCAGAGGTTTATAACGAGAATGTAAAGATTTGCTATGGGCTAAATCTCAATCCAARAGCAAATGTTTATACCAATTCTGAAAACAATCAGCTTGCCCATTTGTAGTTATGCATGTGTTCATCATCTGTTACTGCTTGTCCAATGCTCTGCAACTTCTGGAAGGAAAAAGAGACATCTGGAGGAAAAAAAAAATGCTTTCCTGCAGATAGCGTACTGTATGGTCTCCAGAGTTACTGAATAAGGTACTACGTAAATGCATGCTTTGCAGCTGATCTTTTTTCCTGAAGCTAGTCAAATGTACTGCAGAGAGTATTTCAGACTTTTTTCCATTTGTGCATTATTTACGTGGAACTTGCATTAAAAACTTGGTGAAGATTATTCATGTTCCTGACAGCAGCCACAATGAATGCAGTCAGGGTGTTTTAGCTTCCTGCGTCTGCGTGGCACCAGAGTTCTCCTGCCCTTCACTCCTACCATGGATCAGTCATTAAGTCACCTAAGTTCTGGGCATATGATGGACATAAAAAATCATTTTTATTCTCCTATGACTATATTATTTCAACATATGATTATTTGAAGACATAGATAGGGACTCATATTATGGGCACATGCATTGACATGAAGATAAATTTGCACATTAAATGGGCACTTAGGATTTGACTCACACATTTATTTATGTAAGTTTGGAGACCTGTCTCCAACCTAGATCTACATAAAGTTTATCTGGATATAGATAAGAAAAGCAAGTTTATATAAACATATTTTTTTATTTAAAAAAATATACATTCAGGATAGAATATATCTGGATAAACTATGCAACTAGATAGAGATTAGCCAGGTGCTAATCCTAATGTTGCCTCGAGTGCCAAAGTTCTGTTTTAGAGCAAACAGAGAAGTTTTGCAATACTGAATATTTACACACAATGCTTAGCATTGTAAGTATTTACTTTATAGTGCTATTAAAGTGATATTGGGAAAGCAAGTATCTTTGCTGAGTCGGCTGCTTTGTGACAGGCCTGTATGTTAAAGTTGAGCTCTATAAGCAATTCTGGTGCCCACTGGAGCTGTGTTTGAGGGGCTCAGAATACAGTAGGGACTTCACCCTGTTTACTCCTAAAAATCCCCAGCCTCTCCAGATATGGACACATCTCCAACTGCAACCTGGCAGCATTAGTTTCTAAAATGCTAGAGTTAAAGTAGTTTAAAAAGTGCATATAGCCCAGCCTTTAGAGACATTAGAGAATTTATTCTTTTTTTTTTTTTTCCGTCGGCAAATAATTCATGAGCAGTTATAACGCGTTGACAAATCATTGTGCAAACAATGAAAAGAGTTTTTCAGAGCGGTYGTGAGCGCACATCTGGTATGAATGTTCTCAGAAACACTTAGCCCTGCTGGCATGAGCCACGCTTTTGTCTCGGGGATGTTTCTAGCGAAGAAAAACACTCACCTGAAAGTCTGTGGCCATGCAGGCGCCAGCGCATCGGCAGGTCTGGTTTGCAAAAAAGAAAAATCAATGATAAAATTGCAATATTTTAGCGCTTTTGACTTTATTCGCCCAGCTCTGCTTTCATGCAGGAAGCTTTAAGAACCTAATTAATTATGAGCTAATTAACTGAGCTTAACAAAATCACTGTGCAATGGGGAGTGTTATTATAAATATCTCACGGCCAGTAAACTGAGGCAGGCAGAGTAAACCAAGTGGCAGCACCCGCAGGCCTGCAGTCCTTGCAGCCCCCCTCTCTCTAGGCACTTTTCCTGCATCTTATGCCCTTTCCAAGCACCTGAAGGGTTAAAAGATTTAAAATCCTATCCGAAATCTGTGCAAATATGTGTTCTGCATAAATCTGGGCCACAAAATTAATATACTTGTATACATTTTCCCCATCTGCTATATTGCTGACACATCCAGCTTGTGGCCCAGAACGTTTTCGGGAAGAAAGGGACTCTCTATGTTTAGTGCAATAGTTCATGTGGAGTAATCCACTTACGGGTGCGCTCAACTTCTCCACTAAATATAGTAAATAGCTTGGAAACTTTGCCTCAAAAAGCATAAAAACCACTGGGTTTTGGTGCAGTGCATGTGTGTCTTTTCCTTCCTTCCTTCCTTCCTTCCTTCCTTCCTTCCTTCCTTCCTTCCTTCCTTCCTT
>PTEX01000128.1:25758-80198 GCA_003342815.1 Eudromia elegans | reverse complement strand
TCTTTCTTTCTTTCTTTCTTTCTTTCTTTCTTTCTTTCTCTCTCTCTCTCTCTCTCTCTCTCTCTTTCTGTCTGTCTGTCTGTCTGTCTGTCTTGGAAATAAATTGCACATTTAGTCAAGAAATAAGAAGTTAACCTCATGTTGTCTCCCTCTGAAATCTCTGATTTGTACCACTTAGAGTAATGATTTAGCTTGGAAGCATTGCCAAATTATGTAGACTTATATACAATATATAAGCAATATGTATACGTATATGAGCTATATATAATATTATATGTAGTATTTATATACTATGTGTGTATACACTAATTTYTTTTTATATATATGCCACAACACCATGTTCCCCCATGCACAGCCAGCACGTGCTACAGATACACACTCTTCTTTCCCTCCTCTTTCCCATTGGTTGCCTATGCTTGGAAGGGAAGTTGGCCTTTTCTTAAAATTTATTTTCTGACTCAGACATTGTTGGCACATTTTTGTTTATTTTAATGTACAGATGTACATTAGATCCCCCAAACACAGTGCAGTTTTTAATTTACATGTCTTAACTGATGGTAGGACAACAATTAGAGTTTATTAGTAACGCAAATAGCCACATGGAGTTGGATTGGGAAGAATGATTAGATGCTGTTTAAAAGAATAATTTATTAATAGCAGTACAAATACTGTATTCAAGTGCTTTTGAGATTGAAAATAAATATATCTGAAAATATAGGCAGAGGTAAATTTCAAAGATATCAGTGATATCAACATAAATTAACTTTTGGTTTTTTGGGGATACCGTATAAGCAAATAATAACAGCATTCTAGGGGTAGTATTTAGACTGTGCTTCCTATTTTTAAGTTCTCCAGTAGGTCAGAGAGCACCAAATTTACCCTGTAAAGTGCACTGTGTAATTGCATGAGTTCCCACGTTTTGGTTCACAGCCCCCTAAATTCACCTAATTGTGTCCTCCTCTTTCCTTTGGTAATTAGTAGGCTGCCAAAACAGTCCTCCAACCCCCTCAAAATAATAGTTGTGATTCTAGCATTTTATATCTGTAGTTTTAATCTGCATTTTATGGGTTGCAATCAGTAGCAAGTCTTCAAGCTATGAAAGTTTGGGGATTGTGTGATAGTCGTGTGSTGGTAAACCTGCAGTTATTTCCCATACATCAGGTCTTAGGCAACTAAATTAAAATTTCATAAATGTTATGTCTGGATAAAATATTCTGATCTTGTGTATATTGCAGTGCTGGCTGAATCTCTAAACTAAGTTAAATGTTAGGGATCTGGATTTGTCAAGGACTGGTCCTCCTCTAATCTAAATTATTGGCTTTCCAGACACTTTCGTGCTAACCCTAAGCAAAAAGGACTTCCTTCTGAAGCAAAAAGGACTTCATCATTCTGCATTAAGCTTCCTCTTTATAAAGACCACTCTATCTAGTCTTTGTAATTTCTGTTGTGTTACACTTAGATTATGGGAAAAAATAATAAAGATAAAATAAGATAAAATATAATAAGATAAAATGAGGTATCTTCATCTTTTTCCAGCCAAAATAGCCACAGTGCCATTTAAACTGGGAATCTTGCCTCATGTTTTGACTGTAGACCCCATTCTGAGCCCAAAATATGTCCTTTGGTTGTCATCCTGTATGAGGTTTTAGTTTAGCCATAGCAAGATCAGCAGGAGATGTTAACAGCAACTACTTGGGTAGTAAGTTACTCAGTCACCCGTCTTGGTAAAGCAATACTGTCTTCCATAAGACAGTGACCTCAATATTCCTCTTTTCCACACATCAGTCAAAGGGGAAAGTGAGACAAGAAGTTGGTGGAACAGGAGGCTTGTAAGAGATGACAGAGTGGATGTGAGAACTGAAGGACAGAGTGGAGAAACGGAAAGTCTTGAGGAGCTTTAGTGGCATAAGCTGCAGTGGAAACTGTTCCATTCCCTGAAYGAGAGAGCTTGGGAGGATTAGGGAGAGTTTCATCTGAAGACGACCAAGGGGTTTGGGTGGACAATTTCGAAACCAGTTTTCGAATTATTTACATATTACAGAAATACTAGCATCCCTTTCTGTTTCTCCCTCTGCAGCAGCTTAATCTGTGTTTAAAGGCACTAACTTGAAGCTAGAAAGACCTTTTAGGGCTCGGTTTCTGTTATGCCAGGTACAGAAACCAGCCGAGAGCAAGGAATGCCATGTCTCACATAGTCTCAGCATTTGCTGGGGCTCTTTTCTGTAGCTTTCCATCTTTTCATACCGTTTTCCACAGCCCAGAGCAAGGACGGCTCTGCTCTGCTCCATGTCATCTTCCCTTTGGCTGAATCCCACTTCCAGCTGTCCAACCTCTCTCCCCCTTGAAACGCAGAACATGACACATGGGAAAATTCACAAGAGCTGCAGCTCACCCGTATTTGTTTCAAAAGGAGGAAACAGGCCTTAATACACTCACCTAACCCTTCCTGGGGTTCCTTCTGCACATCTCCTCCTCACATGCTGGTTATGGAGATGGTGAGTGGAGATAAAAAGAGGCACAGCGTGGCCGGGGCTGCAGTTTGTTCCGTGTTCCAAGGCAAAAAACAAAGCGAGCGTTCCCAGTGAGGGCACAACAAATGCTTTGCTGGGCTCTCAGTTGTGCCATGAGTGTTGCAGGAGGGGGCTAGATAAGCCATTACCCAGTGATGTGACTTTATTCTTTTCCTGTGCATTCTTTACCCCGCGGTATGTAAGCAGAGAAGGGTGAAGAAGCACCAAAAATAGAGGGAGAAACCCAGGTGCACAAGTTCACGTGCCATGTGAAACAGGGAGGAAGCTTAAATGGCAGCCAACTGGATGATTTAGGTGCACAAACTTAAAACTAATAGTAAACTATTCACATGCAATTTTTTTGGCAAAGCCAAGACCCCCTCCATTTGTCCAGAGTCGTATAGTGTGCGAATGGCTTTGCACGGGAAATGATTCTGAACTTTGCAAATAGCTTTTATTATAGCTCCTCTGTGACACTGCTAGAAAACAGATTAGATCATAGCTCATTTCTCTTTTATTATTCTGACAGTGATTTCATTTGTTCAGAACTTCCATTTTGCCTTTAATATCTCATATGCGGTCACATTTTGGGAGCTTTAGGATRTGTTGGTTCAGTGTTCAGTGCTACATGCCTCACACCTTAGCCAACTCATTACCGAGAAGCTGCTTCCCTAAATAACAAATATTAGAGCAAACACGTATGAACTTCAGGCGATACAACTCCCAGTTTGCYTCCCGGGCTCCAGCCCTGCCAGTGGAGGATCAGAAAGGGAGCCTGCCTTATCCCTAAAATAAAGCTTGCTATTTTATACTTACAAGCGGGAAAATATATTAAACCCTGACCACATTCAGCAAAACAAGCTCTTCGGCCAGACATTCCCTTCTGCAACATATTACGCTCCTGCCCTCAAAAGTCAACAGCATTGAGGCATTTGCACCACATTTTGAAGGCGTTTTCAAAAAGAACGAGGCTGGCGAGGGACTCGGTGCTTCCCTGCTCTCCTAATGCTGTGGTGCCCGTCCTCGGCACTGCTGCCACAGACTTCAGCCTGCTCCAAAGTTATGTTGGGCACCCGTCCAACAGAAATCGGCTCGTTGGAAAAGCATAAAGGTCACTTTTGCACATGTGATAATCTCACTCACCTGGTCCATGGGCAGCAATTAATKATTTAAGCCTAAAAGACAGCTAAAGTCGAATCCAGTAGAAATACACCTTCTGAATACCTGTACTTTCCATTAAAAAAATACATCCTGCAGGTCTAGCTAGGTTCGTGATAGTTAGCTAATTTTTGGATGTAATATCACAGCAACACAAGCCCCATCATTTTCTTTCCTACATTTCCCTCTGCGACATCATGAAGTTTTTTTTTTTTGTCTCCCACCCGCATCCTTTACCTAGGGAAGCCAACCGAGGCTTGTCTCCGAATCCCAGCAAGATTTATTGCTGCGGCCGCAGCTATTTTAAAATAAAATGTATTTGCCGTGTTTCCTATTATTCCCTCCTCCTGCTSCCCGCACATGCTAGGATCCCTCCGGAGCGCAGGGGCCCTGCAAAGGAGGTGCAAAGAGCCCCGTGGTTTGCCCGGGGCCGGTTCTCGGCGAGGCGTCGCGTGGGGAYGGTTGTTGCACGCGCGTGTGCCCAYGTGTGCCCGCCGAGTCCTCAGGTGGAACGGCGGCTCCTGCGCGCTCGTGCTCGGAGCTGTTATTCTGGAAGGGAACGGAGGCAGCTGTGTTTACAGCTCAAGTCTTGGCATACATTTACCAGAATCTATTATTCATATCGTTCAGTATCAGGGAGAGATCTCAGGCCACCTGTCTATCTGACAAATTCACCCTTTTGTGAGCTTTCTGTTCATAGCAAATTATGTTCACATTGATGAATTGAGTTTTTATGAGCATTGCTAACTAACATTCTCACAGAAGGCCAGGGGCAATAGACTGCAAGTGTTTCTGGTCCACAAGTAAATGTTAAAAGGAAAAAACTGCCAGTGTTTAAAGACGATTTGCCATGGAGGGATAGTTAAAATATTTGGCAGAGCYTTGATATTTATAAATTCAAGAATTTCCATAAATTATTGCAAATAGTGTGCTTATAACAAATAAAAATAATAATAATTCTGCACTGTCCCCTGCCGTGGCAGACTACCATCGTCTGCATTATGTGCATTAACAGGTAGTAAGCCATCCRAGAATGCAGAAATTTCTGTGGGGCATCTCCTAGAGACTCCTTAATGCAAAGAGAGGGKCTGTTTAACATAATTTCACAAAGAGACTCTTCTTCCCCATTCCTCTCAGTGTTTATGTCTTCGGAAGGCTGGAAGTCTTGCAGAAAAAACAGTGGGACAAGGCTCTCCGTGAARTGGTGGCTTACCTGGGCTCTTCAGCAGGCACTGCTCCATGTCCCAGATGAGGCACCAGTCACGGCACCAGCTGTGCCCTGTGCTGCCGTATGGATCGCAGTGTCTCTGTAACGTGTGATTTTGGCAAGGTGTAGTGGGGAAGGGCTTCCTATGCTCACCCATTTTCTTCCCAGCTCTTTGGTCATGGGAGGCAATGTCAGGAGCAGAGTCTGACCCATCTGCARTGCTGCAAATACAGACATTGACACATGTATGTATATATATTTATGAGTACAGCTAAGTATGCATAGGTGCCATAATCAAATAARTCAGGTAAACGTATTTCCCTGTCTTCAGTGGTCCCAGTGCCATCCTGGATGCTCRAGATGCGCAATGCATCCACACTGTTGGGTCAGCTGCAGTCTAGTGTAGCTGGTTGGAGCCTAGTGTAGCTRGTTGGAGTCCAGTGTAGCTCTACACTGGTCCAGTATAGCTGGGGATCCCAAATCTCTTTAGGTGCTGGCATTTAAGCACCTGAATCCGTCCCATAACTATTGTAGGGAACACCTTACGATCCCACGAAATGAGAAGGGTGATACTTCAGCAAGACACCAGAGAGGGGCCATATCATAAGATCAGATTTCCAAAAGGGAGAAATGAAATAAAAAGGGGAAGAGCTTCTTGAACAGGAAAAGATTTTCAAGGGAGAAAAATAATACTTGAGAGCCTCTGCTTGAAACATCCTGAAGCGCAGGATGGGTCAAGTGGTTGGACTCGAGGAGCGGCCCCGTCCTGTCCTGTGTGGTCATGGCGTGAATTTAAGCACAGCCAAAAGCCTCCAAGAGTTGGCCACTCTTTAATGGGAGAACATTGTTCTCCTTTCCTCATTTTCACCCGGGTGGGTGATAGGTATCTTCAGCAGTGTCAAACAAATTTGTAGAGCTGGTGATTAGTTGCCCAAAGAGCATAATATATGCATTATTAATTATAGAAGGTAAGTTTGGCTAATTGTCATTTCTATACAGTAGCACTGCACTACGATACATTTTAACAATCTATAAATAATTGATAATTTTTTTTCTTTCATCTTCGTTCCTAGTTTGCATAAAACTAATGACTTGGTAAATGTTACTCACTTCAAAATATTCCACTTCTCCTATGAAAATTAAACTAACACCGTAACCTTAGCAAATAAGGAGCTTTTGCTCTTTATTGTAGGCTGAGAAAGAGGGGARATACACTTGTATCAAAAATCTGAGTCTGTGAAATCCAAATGAAAATCCTGAGTAAGATAAAAAGTGAATAGTAAGAGGGCTACTCTAATAAATAGATTTGACTTTTAAAACAGCCCAAAAATTTAGAAAAGTTGTGATTTTACTTTATTTTTCAAGTCCTTAAAATGGTGAGGAGCAGTGTTTTTTAAGCTTTAAACAGGATAAGACTATGACACACACACAAAAAGATAGATCAAGGAAGCCTTCAGTGTGAAGTGGTAGTATTTTCAATACTTATCAAATAACTGCATGCATAATCCCATAAATCAGGTTAGCTGAAGACTCAAAATTCTTCTTAAATGAGGTGTTTTGGTATAGTTTCTGGCTGCTTTGTTAATATGATTACAGTACCTTCCTGGTTCCTTGAAATGAAGGATTTGCTGCAGCAAAAGTACAGGCTTTTCCTGAGTTCTCTGTTATTTCTACAAATCCACAATCTGTCARTCTCCGGCGTTATTGCACCGAGGCTTACGCTCTAATTTTCAGTGCAACTGAATACATTTCCAGAGTTATTGATGATACTATAATTTCACATTTATTTGGCTTGGCTCTGCCGTCTAAAAAAAAAAGAAAAAAATAAGGGRAAAAAAAAAGGAAAAAGACTCACAAACTAAGTATTGTCTACAATATCAATATGTTGTCGTTTAAACCTACATAGATACTTACATATGCTTCATTATAATAATAATAATAAAAAAAACAGGTTGTAAGGACTGCCTCTGTGACCTTTTTTCTCATTTTAACCCTACTGATATGTCACCCATGGCAACCTTAAACCGATTTTAATAGAGTCTATCCTATTATTCATTTAAATTGAGGTGCAAGAGCACTTAGACCAGAGAAATTTGCATTCAGCAAATGGGGATTTGATGAGCAAAAATGATAAGATATATGTTGTATAACATGCCCTATTTTGCCAGCAAATAAACAGCTCTTGAAATTGATAAACTTCAGAATATTTTATCTTCAAATGTTTATACATAAATGATTAAAATGCATTAGCAATTCTGCTTTTGAAAAAAAAACATATTGGGAAAACAACACAGTTGTGTTGCTTAAATTTGTAATTAACAAATTTATTACTAATTCTGTTCAGTTCTTTAATATGCTGCATTCCTGAAGAAGAACATTAATACACAATGGCAGAAAGAAGCTAATTTTAAGACTTTGGAGAAATGAATGTCTTTTAATGCTGTGTGTTTCTCTTATCTACATGCCACATTATTGTAATAAGTACATTCAGGAATAATTTCTTTTCAAATATTTTTACAAATCTTGCTCTTATTTGCATGCAAGTAAGTTGTCAGCTTAAATCTTTGAAATGCAAAATATATCTCATTTCTATATTTCATCAAGGAGCCTTTCATGTTTAATAAATTACAACTTAGATCCTCCAAGACTTTGTTTTTCATTAACTAAAAGCAAAAGGATACATTTAAAATCTTAATCACAACCTGCAAGGGTATTTGCATGTTGCTGATATTTGTCTTGATGGGACTTTTAATATTTGCAAACTAATCAGGATAGCAAGGTTATACCAATAATTTCTTCAGACAATGAAAGTTTCTGTGTTTTAGTCTCCCTGAGCAGYGTGTGCAACTTGGGTGAAACTTTAAGTGCATCAGCACCGGTGTGATGTAGGGACGGATCACGCTCTAAGGGGCACGCGTGCAGGGACGGGCACATCTGGATGAGGAGCAGAAATTCCAGCTGTTTGATCGTGCCCCGGGCAGACCCCGACAGGACAGCACGAGTTAGGTGACCCCCCCTGCGCTCCGGACCCTCGTGCAGCGGGGCCCGAGGAGCATCTGTCTCCTGTACGACGTGACCCTCGGTTTAGCCCCGAGTTTTAATAAACATCCGAGTTCATCCCGCGGAGGGTCCGTTGCTGCTCCCTGCGTAATAAGGTGGGTCATCTCATCTTATCAGGGACGGGAATCCTGACAGCTGGCACCGCTTCCTGATCCCGGTGGTCTCCGGGGACRGCAGCAGGATGGTGTTACAGAAAAGGCAAACTTCTGCTGAACTTGCTGCTCTGAGACCCCCCCCRTTAATCTTTTTGGTTTGTTTGTTTGTTTTTGGTGGAGTTGGAGATCTTAAAAAAAAAAAAAAAAAAAGGATAAGGAAGAAGCTGAAACGATTCAAAATATGCAACTAAAATGGTGCAGTTAAACTGATGTAGCATGCATGTTGTTTTGCGAGCTAACAGGTTAAATATGGCTTTGCTTTAAGATTCCCATCAAATTTCGTTTTTTATAGAGAAATCTCTGAAAGCAGAAGGGGGTTGAGGGAGGGTGAGGTAAAAAGAAATAAATCATTGTAGTCTCAGGAACAGTAATCCTTGTTGAGGATTTTGGCTGATTGATATAAATAACATCGTCCCCGCCATCTGTCCGAAGAGGGACCTTTCCAGTTAGTGTTAAGCTGCAACGGCAGAATAATTAATGAATGGTGTCCTTTGTGCTGGTAATAAAGACAAGACAAATTATGTTATAATCCAACTGCTGCTCATTTGTCACAGCCAAATAAAATGTCAAATAAAAGTGAGGGGGGCACTGTGTTTGTTTAATGGACTGCGAGCTACCTGTTCGTGTTGGTGACAGACAACTACAGGGCAAGTTGTGCATGCGGAAGGCAGCGAAATGCCGGGCATCTAATTCAAATTTCTTTTCCTTTTTCCTTTTTTTTTTCCCCCGTTTTTATTTCCCCCCCCCTTTTTTTTTTCTGGAGGTGGGGAGTTAGGAGGGAGGAGAGCAAGGCTCACCGGCTAGCGTGAATGCAAGTTTTAATTATACAGCCATAATACCGCTCTCCCCTCGGAGGAAGGTTGCTTCAGATTACATGGTGCAAAGGCAAATTGCAGAAAATAACAACTTGSAAAGAGCCGCGGCGGCGGCGGCGCTGCCGCTTCGCGAGGCTCCGGTGGCGTCCGCGCCGCGCGTTCGCGAGGCAGCCGCATTCATCCAGTTGCTAGGAAAAGCAAATAATGAAAACATAGCTGGGATTTAGCGAGTTCCGCGGGGAATTACCTATGATAGAGGGCAGGGCTGCACTTCCTCAGAACATGCTCCTGCTGTAAAAATTCACAAACCTGGCATTCATACAGGCATCTGTCGCTTGCTCTAATGCCAGTTCATAGTATACATACAAACATCTGCTTCCATGCACAAAGGGATACAGAACGCTTGACAGGTCTGTGTTAGCAGGGCTCGCAATGCCAGTTCTTTATGCAAAAACCCTAATGCTTCCCGTCAAGCCATTAGAAGTGATACAATCAGCCCAGGCCCCATTAAGCCATCAGTGTCCACCTGTGATAAAGATGGCCATTTGTTTTCTTAAAGCCCACTTAATGTCTGCTTAACTCAATTTGTCAGGAAATGTAGAACAATTTCCTCACAGCCTGAAATTTGGTAGTGGTTCAAAGTCAAAAGGCCAGGTCTAGTCTTATTCAAATGATATAATGAACAGTCTTCAAATCTAAATCTCCCTTGGGGAGATGCTGTTTACTTTTTTTTTTTTTTTATGTTAGGAAAAAAAAAAAAGGAAAGAATAAAATGTATGCTTTTCTTTGATTACTGAAAATACTGAATCCTTTTAACCCCTTCRTATGGGTCATCTGAGAAATCAACTTCCTTGCTGCCTTCGTTTGCGGAGGGTTAATATGCTAAAGGTCTGACATAGCCGAGCAAAAAAAAATGTATATATGAGGGTGAATATTTTATTTTCAGCACAGTTAAAAACAGAACTCCTTTTCAGCGTGTAATTTGACGTGTTTTACACCTCASACGTGTCCCTCGTCTTCGCTGTATTTACGGGTCCGCTCCCGCCGTCCTGCCCCGGGCCCGATCCTCGTGCTYGGGGGTGAAGCCGGCGGCGACGTTCCCAGCCAGCCCGGCGAGGYTGCTCGAGACCTTTGCCGGGAATCTCGCCCAGGGGAGGAATGGGCAGCAGCTGAATAAATACTGTGGGATCCGGCCCCGGCTTTGCAGGCGTTTAGGGGGGTTTCGGGAGCCAGYGGAGAGCTCCGAAAGCCACCGGCGAGGGCAGCAAGATGCCCAGTTGCCCAAAGAGGAAAAACCCCGCRTAGAAAGCAAGCAGGGTCCCTGGTTTCAAAAACAGGCACCAAGCGATTAAGCGGGAATGGGTGGCCTTGGAGAATCCCCCCTGATTTTGGGATGTGGTTTTCCGAAGCAGCTCCCAGCGCTCAGTGCAAAGGCGCAAGGGGCAGGGGCTGCGGCGCAGTGTTGGCTGCACCTGCAGGGGAACCATCGTGTTGTCCAGATGCTCCCCGTGCCCCCAGAGCCCCGTAGAGCAGCAGAGCCCCATGCACTGAATGGCCGAGAGCTCAGCCCCATTGCCCCGCACTCCAGAGCGGCRCACGGGGAAGCGGAGCATCCCAGCGGAGCTCAGCCTGCAGCATCCAGCAGAACTCAGGGCCCAACCAACCCCCAAAGCAACCAGCCCCAGATTTCCCCCTTTCTTGTTTTCTATTTATTTTTTTTTATTTCTTTTTGCAACGCCGAAGCGGGTGGCGTGCGCCGCTTGGCTATAATTAGGGCAGCAAATTTTGCTCTCCGTCTTGGTGCTTGCTGTTACATATTGCATGTAATGTATGGCGCTGTTAAGGGAAAAAAATTGGAGTCAAAGTGCCGGGAAAGTTCGGTCTGCTCTGTAGCACTGTGAGATTGTTGACATCTGCCGAGGTTGGAGAGCTCAGTAAGCAGGAAATGGGGTGTCACTCTGAGTGGTAGTTTACCATTATCCTGGCATCCTAATGAAGTGTCTGCAGTGCACAGAGCTTCTGGATGGCATCTTAACGCACGGCTAAGCAAAAGCACTTCTCTCCTTGTCACTGTCATCCATCTGCCTGCACCCTACTGCAGCCAATGGGATGGAACCATGCTACAATGTGCTATAAGCCATTTAGAGTTGCACATTGCATAATCAGGCCCATCAAATATGTAAAAAATGACTATTATTGGTTATTTCCCTCCAACTCTGGCACCTGGAGTTCGAGGCATTAAAGTTTAACTTTTGGAAGTGCTGCCATTGTTTTGATTTTTTTTCTTTCTTTCCCCATTAATTCCAAATATATTCTTGCTAAATAGGACCAAGTTGCAAACTCATTGTCTGAGGTCTTGCTAACGGATTGCAAAAGTTGTATGAATATTCATTGAAAACTCCACTTTATATAACACGTAGGGTGAATTTATCAATTGCCCATACAGAAGGCTTCACACAATTCTCATTTTCTTTAGCAACGTCTATTTCTGAGGCATGAATAAAAAGTAAAAATCAATTCCGATCACAAATTGGTTGTTTTCCTTATAGCAAACATTAGTTAGTTTGAGCACTTCTTATAGATTTTTTTTAAAAAGAAAAAACAGGAGAGTATTACACAATGCATCTTCACAAAAAGATTGCCATAGTGTAGCATGAGTGATTAAGACTGGGACCTTTATGCCGCATGTAGTAACATTAAAATATCCTGACATTAAAAGCGGCATAAGGAATTTTTTTTAATACGTGTGTTTGTGCATGTGTATTTTAAGCAGCTTGATTGCCACAATATGAAGACCAACGGAATGAAAAGAGAGTTTTGGCACAGTTGACATTAAAATTAAAAAAAAAAAAAAAAAAAAAAAGGAATCGAGCCCAAAGTGTGTTCTCTTTGAAGCAAGTTTGCATTTTCTGGTAGCACCAAAGCCATGGAGGAGCCCTGTGACAGGGCGCGCTTCAGCACTGGGCAAGAGGAAGACGAATTGGCTAAGTTGGGTGTTTATTTATACCGCGGAGAGGGCAGAACATAATTTAGTTGCATCAGGAATTTTTCACAGACATTAAAACTATAGCAAACATAACAGCGGGGATGCTTGCACAGCAGCACAGTGGGGAGGCGCGCGGAGCGTCTGCCCACACTCCGGCTGGCTGTAGCCAGCGCCATAAGTCTCACAATTTCATTARCGCTCGAAAATCCACCTAACTCCGTTCCCAGTTTWAAAAAAAAAAAATTAAAAAAAWAAGCAAACCAAAAAAAGCCCCAAACAAGACCTGTCTTCCYCTCAACAGCCAAATCGGTCAGGAATTGTTGGAGGGGAAAAAAATAAAATAAAAAACTCTTGGCAGGCAGGCTTTGCTGCAGCAACAGTGTGTGACGTTTTAACCACAGCAGAAATCATATCCAAAAAAGCAAAATAAGGTGAAAAGAGCCGGGAAAGAAAATCAGAGGAAAGTGTGCTTAAAAAGAAAAAGAGAAAAAAAAAATACAGATCAATAGGCTGATGTTTTATGCAGAATCATAAATCAGTGTTTTTTCAGCAATTCAGCCCTGAGAGCAAGAAAAAAAAGAAACCGTGGCTCGTGATAAAATTAGGCATTAATGTGAGCTATAAATGCCGTTTAACATTRAACATGCCCACGCAAGTGCAGTGCCCGGTGAAGGGAAATGGGTCCTCGAGTAAAACTACACAAAGTGAGTCAGACATGAATAATGCAGCGGGTCCGAGGGGGGCCGGGGGTCAGGCTGCGCTACCTTGCAAAATAATGAATGCGTGTCGGGTTAGAGACATTCAGCCCTGCCCCGCAAACGTGAGTTATTGGAGATAAACCTGGCGCTTCCTGCTCGGAAACAAAGTGGCTTGTTGTAAACATCCCCGTCCATTTAAAATTAATGATTAAAAGAAAGATTCAGTGGGATTTGCTTAAGTATTCTTTATGGACACGGGTGCTAAAGGTTACTTTCTTCATTCATTTTTACCAGCCACTGTTAATGTTGCAGACACATCATGGCTTTTTTTTTTTTTTTTTCCCCCCTATGCTCAAATGTTTATTCAAGCTCATTTACAAAAGAGCTTATGTAATATTAAGTGATTTTTCTCAATGCATTCTTCATTTAAATATAAACAAGAGAGCATCTCCACAGCTCTGCTCCGCTAAAAGGGAGGCAGCCCTATTTTTAAAGACAGTAACCCAAATTCTAAATATACGTTCTATGAAAATATTGCATAGACTACCATCTGTGACTCGCTGCAGAGTATCTTCATCTGCTGAAATTATCACCTACATCTTCCATATTTTTCCCAGAATGTAAAAAAAAAAATAAAAATTTAAACATCCTCTTGCTCTTTATTTGATATACGTGATTCCGATGACTTTATTCCTTCTGAAATTCATTCAAGGAAAAGATGGTCTAACTTTCTCAAATGTGAATCATCTCCCTAGATTCCCTGCAGTTTYCACGACTGAAAAAGTGTTTATCAGATTTGGCCTTTTTCATTTTCTAGATCTCGCTAGAATTTCACACACACACAGAGAAATCTTCCTATTTAGGAATCCAAGGGAGAAAAATTCTACGAAAGCAGAATTCCAGGCTTTTCTGCAGCAAAGCAAATACATAGGTATTGCAATGGAAACATAAGATCTTGCATCTGATCTGTTAAATATTCCATCAACAAGGTCAAGAGTAAAGACAAGCCCAGCCACTAAAACTGAAGCAGGAGGAAGCTTTAAAAAAAAAGAACAGTTTATCCTCTTCACTTTCTCGAGGGGAAAAATGAATTCTTTTATACTYGAAAAAAGGAGGGGAAAAAAAAGTGTATATAGTATTTTTTAAAAAAAAAACCCACAATATGAACCATTTTAATGAAAGAGTGCCCAATATTTTCATGGAACTATAAAAGGGAGTGAGAGTAAGTGTTATGGCAAAAAGCCTGGGCTCAGCAGCTTTGTGTGGGAAATGGTGAAATGTGACTGTGATTTATAATGAGAAAAGGTATCTACAACATACAATTTTCTACCTAGCTGCAAATAATAATTCATAGTGATGTCCCTTCCAGATAAAATACCTTTGCAATGTAGGACTCATGTGGTAAAATGATCATGATAAATGTCAGACCAGTGCAGGTAACGGCTTTACAAACCATTAAGATTAGCTGGCTCTTTTCTTTTTTTCTTCTTCTTCTTCTTTTTTTTTTTTTTTTGATGATAACAGTAACCATGCTGTGACTCTACGTGGTAATAATATCTCTGTACTGATAAATGCCAGAGCCAGGCAGAGGTGTTTATCATTCCCGCTCAGAAATGCTGACTAAAGTTACCACATGTTGCCTGTTTTTTCTTCTTTTACAATAGACTAACAATTAGCAAATAGGATGATTCGCCCCATAATTTTATGCACAGTTTCAAGGATTTTTCTGCTGTAGCACCTCTCTCAGCTTCCCTTCTCCTGCATGTTGGTACCCAGGGCTTCGGAAACCCTAAAACAAAGGTTTATATCCATGCAATTTTCTCAAAAAATTGTTTTCCTTGTGAATTAACACCTTGTGATTTCCTTGTGAATTACCTTCTTTATTTGCTTGTTTTCTAAATATACCTTAGGAGGACCCAGGGTCTCGGCAAGGTGGCAATGCTCTTTTTCCCCTGAGGGATTGAAGTCCATTGAACCCTCTGGAGAAAAGAGAATTAAAAATGGAGCAGAGGAGCTTTGTTTGAAAAGTTGGGGGCATTCCCTGATCAACGTAAATAGGACTGTCAACCTAAGTATGGTAGGATCATGCACTTCATGCAGGTCAAGCCAAAATGCCTACAGCAGCTGTACTTCCTTCTTTCCATAGATCCATTTCTGCAAATTTCAGATCATTTTGATTTGTAGCATTTCTGCTGAGTGATTATCTCTTTAAAGGACAAAAAAAAAAAAAAATCAATAGAATTGACATGTACGTAAAAGTCAAGAGATTCCTGGGTTTCATGACTTGGGTGCTGTACAGAAGTTAAGGGTCTGCATTAGGTCAAAACAGARTAAAATACTTGGAAATGTTATTCTTCATTTGTATGCAACTTCATTACTGCTATTGACACCTGCACTACTTTTGTGGAATAAATCCTTATGACATGGTTCTTCTCACTGGAAAATAATGCCTATTCATCACCTACTTCTTTGAACTTTAGTCTRCACATATGAAGGATTAACCTCAACAGGAGTTAGGAATACATACTGAAGCAAGAATACCATCCTATTAATAATTTTAATTTTTAAAGGAATTTGAGCTGCCAGAAATTTTTGTTTGATAATTTTTTCTTTGTAAAATTTTGAATTAAGACACTAATCATCATGCCTATTTATGCAGCACCTACTGTAACTAAGATTCAATCCTGATGGAGATCTCAGGGTGTGAGGGCAATATGAATATTAAAAACTAAGATATCTGAAGAATGATAGGTGATAATTAAATCATAGATGATAAGATCAGAAAAGAATTCTCAGGTTATCTAGGGCATGTAACAAGCAAGATGTTTTCCCTACGTCAGACCTACTGGCACCTTATCTAATCTGTTCCTAAATGAATGCACAGTTGTACACGACTTTAGTTCAGTTGCAACATCATATACAAATTGATGCAAATATCAGAGCCAAACCTTTCCCCAAAACAATGAATCGTGCTAAAACCTGAAGGTTTAACTGAGCAAAAGAGATAGCCATGAAAAGTTCACCTCGAAAGAAACATTAAAGGCCAGAGTTCAACTTTTTTGCTTATTAATTGAAAGTTTGAAATACTAAGCGTTCCCTAGAAAAATTACAGTTGAGAGATGCTACAGGTACACCTGGAGTTAGAAAATAGYTGTGGTGGAGTAATTCCCCAAAAGAATTGATCAAGGTACAAACAGAAGGTACAACATGTTCTGGTCTTCACCATATACTAATTGTGACTTTTCTTGCTAAGATAGCTGCTATAGCACTGGTCAAAGTAATATGCTAATGTGGCACTCAAATGTATTTTTTCTGTATGTTTTTCCTTAGAAATCCCGGACAACGCCATCTGCATTAAATCCATAAGGAATCTGGTAAAAAAGCTCCCCAGACCAAACTATGAGACAATGAAAATCCTCTTTGAACACCTGAAAAAGTAAGTGAAACTGGAGTACTAAAACATCAGTAACATTAAAAGCACTTCCGAGTGTGGAGTCCAAGTCCTATTGGAAGCGTAATCCAAAATACCAAAAATAATTATTTTCTGTGGCAAAACTGAAGATGATTTATGGTATCTGTGTACRTCCTACTTCTGCTCAAGAGTCAGTATGTATAAGCGAAAACATTAGTTTTACCTCTATTAGAAAACCAAATAGTAAGTTTCTTTGCWTGCTGTTAGACCCTGGTATTGGTTAAGAACACGTACATTGAACTGAACAAATATGACATGTTCCAGTGCATGTCTGGCTTTTTCTAAACACACGGATTTTGTTCTGAAAAAAAGCCATCGTGAGGTTCCAACTCTTGCCATCTCCCCRTGGTTTCTACACTCGCCATGTGTAGTTCGTAGATGTTGGCTCCCMAAATCAACCTCATGCCTCACGTTCACGTGGGGCTTTCTGCTCTTGTTCCTGGCATTAGCTGCAAATAAAATAGGCCAAAAGTAGGCCGAAAGATTGCTCTAAAACAAACCCGTGGCTGTTTTATTTGCAAAACAACCAGGCAACAGTAAGGGACCAGAGGACAGGGGCATCCAGAGGGCATGATCTGGTTCCCGCCTCTTCTTGCTGTRCTGGCGTAGGGGCTAACTGCTGCCATTTTGCACAGCCACTTTTCAGCCAAATTACCCTTAAAATTGAAAGGACTAAGTAGTATCTAGGGCCCCATGCAGGCTCTGTACACAGAGGAGTATTTCATCCCGGGAATGATATATTGACCCCGGTGAATGAATAATAATGACTCCTAGTAAAAGACTACTCCCAGCCTACAATGAATGATGCCTTTATACTGACCATTCCAGCAGCATTCTCCTGACATATATATATATRTATAATGGATGTAGATCCTTTATCTTCTTCTACAACTGCCAGACGAAACTGCARAACRAAGTGTATATATAGTGGTGGGAATGTCCCCATTTAATTAGCACGGAAGGATTTTAAACAGTCTATAAAATGACCGAGTTTGGCCTCAAAGCAGACCATTTTCCCATGTATTCATCTGACGTACCCTGTGCATATATCCTGTCCTTCAGAGGGTTGTCTAGAGAAGGATAACAATGTCTTGTTGTCAATGGAAGAATAGTAAGGGAAATTATTTCCCGGGAAGGACCCTCGTGCAAGAAGCAGGTACATGCTCTCCAAACAGATACGCCATTTATAAAACTAAACACATTGTACCTGACATTGAGCCTAAGCTGAAGAAACTTTTATTRCCATGTCTTAGGGGAATGACATCAGGTACACCCGATAAGTCTTTGATCTTAGAGTTAAATCACTTTTTTCTGAGACTCAGGAGACCTGGGTTCAGTTCGTGGCTTTGGCCGGATGTTCTGCGTGACCTTGGGTAAATCATCTAATCTCTCTGTGCCTTGACTCCCTGTTTACAAAATGGTGATAAATACTTCCTTTGTCTGCCTTGTATCTTCAGAGCATACTCACTTCAGGACAGCAATAGTTTCCTGCTGTATATATAGAAAAACTGGCAAAACTGGACCAAGACTGAAACTTAGGAGGGGGAAAATAAAAACTAAAATAGAAATAAGTAGCGATATTTAGTAATGTATGTGAGTACAATACCAGGACATGTGCTTATGCTAGGGTCCCTGCAGAAATACCACAGATTCCCAGAATGGTTGAGGTTGGAAGGGACCTCTAGAGATCATCTAGTCCAACCCCCTGCTCCAGCAGGGACACCCAGAGCACAAGGCACAGGGTGGCATCCAGGTGGGTCTGGAAGATCTCCAGGTATCTCCACAGCCTCTCCGGGAAGGAAGGGATTATCCTGCGAACCCATAACAGCAAAAACTTGAGAAATCTGGCATGTTCTCATGAACTTGTCAAGGGGACAAAAAAAGGCCAGTCCAAGTGGGCAGTCCAAATAGGTTGAGCTCAACTGGCAATATGTGAGATGCACTWCCAGTGGGTCCTTACTATAGACATCTGGGCAAAGCAGTTGGTGGAACAGCCTGGCAGAAAGCCCTGGCAGCAACCATAGCAGCAGGGATTAACGCTGACACCCTACCTGTGCTGTGCACTTCCTTAAATCAAGGCCAAGGAAGCTGCAAGATCAGTGTTGTGTACAAAGCCCATGGAAGAGACATTAAAAGCAAAGCTCAGGGTTGCGGTATCTGCACTTTTAAGTATTTTATATTTGTATTTGATGAAAAGAAACCTGTCCTCCTACTCATCTTTGCATGAAATGTATTCAACTACAAACATAATGCATGAGCAAAAGAGACAAAATATACAGCTGAATAGACATATCACATAGCTCCTTCCAGTCTAACATCATAACAAATTGCYTTATATTGAAAATTGTTTTATATCTTCATACTGAAAATTGTCGAGCACAATGACTATTAGGTTTTTCATACTTCTTCCCAAGATGAGCAAGCCAAGCATATATTTTACACATAAAAGAAAAAACAGTCTGAGTAGGGAGTTTTCCAAATAAATGGCTACAGAAAGCAGCCTGTCCTACTTGAGCATGTTTAGAGATACTCACTTGCTGTATATACCCCCTCTATTTATGTTTCTTGCACTTATGAAAACAGGGCCCCCAGCTCCTCAGCTCCTTCCAGCTCCTTATTTACGTGTGAATTTTACTCTTAGCCAGGCCAAACAAAACCCAAGGAGCTCCTAAACCTGCTATACCAGGCAGRTCTTGCTGTGCAAGGGTGCAAGGTGCTGAGAAACCTCTTGGCCCTTTGGAGCCAACTCCTTCCCATCCGACCCAAGGAAGGGGCTCACTCTCCGGCCCAAGTTCTTGATAATCGCTGCTTGTCTCCCTTTCCCTGGGAATAAACTGCTCATCCAGAGCTGTTTATCCGACAYAGACCTGCTGACGTGGAGGGAAAACGGGGAAACACTGTCAAAGTGTGGCATCTTGCAASGCTGAAACGCCTGCAGAGTTTTATTTTATTTTTTTTTAAGTTGATGGAGGAGAGATGGAGCAAACATATGTGATTTTCACATACTATACTATGTGTCATATCAGCGATTTCAGGCAGCCTTACATATTAAGTCTAGGCTCAGGAGAACCCTCCTTTTTTTGCACAGCAGAGGAACAGATTATGGTAAAAACTGTACAAGTAGTTTAAAAGAGGAAAWAAAAAGTGTATGTATATTTAAATGAGAAAAGAGCTCCCAACAGAAGTGCCATAAGACAGATTTCTCTTCAGAAAACCTCAAAAAGCCCGTGGGAAATCAAAGTTTTCATCGGGAAAAGTGTCCAGATTCAGGAATGCTCATAAACTCCTAAGTCCTTGACTGAGGGCACTAGGAATTAAGAATATGTGCTCAGATGATTTCCGAATCAAGGCCTTTCCTCGACACTTCTGAGCTGTTCTCACTCCTAAGCAACAAGGGGGAGGATTTTAACGCTATTACTGCAAACTTTGGGAGCGGCTGCTGGACGCATCCACCCCCCTCTCTCTATGACAAACACTTAAAAATGTGCATGAAGAGCAAGGCACGTATATAGCAAGACATGCTCTTATGCACACGCGTTACGCTCTGTGGACTATATAAAAGTTTTAGAGAGAAGCTGGCCTGATGCCAACACTTGTCGCGTTCAGCRAAGCTGCTTCTGGCTTGTTTTGGGGCAGGAAAGAAGGAAATAAACCTATTTCTGTCCACTGAAGTACACTTTGCTCTGCTCAGTTCTCCCCCTCTCAGAGCACTGAGATGTGTGCACAAGATTGTTAAGAGTTACTGGATTAAAGGAAGAAATCAAACCCGAGTGCCCTAGAGCCCCTCAATGTGTTTATMCCATGCTTACTTTGGTTGGTTTTGCAGTCATAGCTGGTCCCTCCTGTTGTGGAATAAGAGTYTTCAAGGCTCACCATGGATAACTTCCAGCTCAGCAGGTTCAACACCAACAAAGACGAGGAGTTAAAGCTGCATTTCCACCTGTGTTTAGATACACTTCCTATTTGAACGCAGTATTTAAAAATACAAACCCTAATTCTCATAAGAATTGGGCAAATTCAGCACTATTGAGCTCCAAAATGCACTGCACTGGTGCAGCAGCAAATAACAGAACCATAAATATCATTAACTTAGTTTTAATATAAATATTTATGATATGGCTGTGTGGCTGCAGCAGACTGCTGTGCTGGGTGTAGGACACAAACTTGAGCAGTCAGTCACTATTTCCAAACTTGGCTGCTGTTCCTTCCATATTACTCAATATCAAACSGTCTCAAACAGCATTTCAGCCATTAATTAAGCCTCACAACTGGCGTTTCAGGTCAGTAAGTTTTATTATCCGGGCCGCGCGGGTGGAGAAGGCGGGTGCTGCTCTGGGCCGGCCGGGCAGGCGGGGAGCAGCGCGTCCCGGGGAGGCCGCTCGCGCCGCCGRCGCGGCTGCTGATGGGGACCGTGTGAGCGCCCTGCCTCTGCTCTGCACCCGCACGCGTTTCAGGAACGTAGCACTGGCGAGGTTGATCTGTGTGACTTTGCAGCCTCTTAGTTTTGCTGCGGGTTAGTACTCCTTTCAACTCTTTTTTTTTTTTTCTTTTTGGTGGTAAAAATCAAGAATGTTCAACTCATTACAAAAGTTTTGCATTTTTTTTTTTGTTCCCTCCCCCTCCTTTTTTTTTTTAAACCATTTTGGGATATTGAATCCTGATGCATAATGTCCAGAACCAGATCGCTAAGAGGTAAAGTCATTTTTCTGACTAAAGATATGGGACATTTTTTTCTCAGAATAAAGCTGTAAAATGACTTAAAGGATTGAAGTTTCTTAAGATATTCATTGAAACTTTAAAAAAAAAAAAAAGCTTTAATGCCAAAATGTCAGTGTTCTGTGCAAAATAATTAATATAACACAATAGGATCTATTCTACTATCGATTGAAAGGGAATTTATGCAGGTAATTCATTAAGGCTAGTGGGAGTTTGACATGTAAATCCCCTGGCACTTTGATGGGAAAACAGACCCTGATGATTTGATTTTTATTTTTTTATAAGCTATAAAATACTTGATTTGCAGTGACAAATATTAAAAATATATTATATATGTTATACATATATACGGCCAACTAGGGCAATGGATGACCCTGCTTTGGAGACTTCTGAAATGACCTTACATCAGATCATTTTTCACACATTGCAAAAGACGCAACAATCATTTCAATCACTGTGCTAAGAGAATCAATTTTTCCTTTTTTTTTTTTTTTTTTTTTTTTTTTCAGATATATTTTTCAGCTCTGGCCTTTTCAAACAGTTTGAATTGTCTTGAACACTGAGTGACTCAAAGTGGTATATTTTGCTCTTTCTATAATTTTCAGCTGTACAGGCCACCTTTATTCAGAGTAGGTGAATACTGTAGTAACTGACCTTTGAGGACAAATGCTTATTATCTTGTTTACACAAGTGCTGTGGTGGTAGCTTGTAAATCACATTCTGCACAGCAGTCTGACATCATTTTGACAGGTGTTTCTGTAATTAAAAGAAGGCAACCTAATCCGCAGGGTTGCTATGTTTTTTAGAAACTAGAAGTAATAAATTAAAGCATAGGCTTTGTGAACAAAGGAAGAATATCACAAGCTTATGAATTATATATTCATCACCTCCTGCCAGGAAATATAATTGTGCTGACCCTTTGAAAGAGGCACCCGATTACAGTTGAATGTATTTTTCTCTGTCAGTGATACCCTTAAACCACCACCTGGTCTTAAAATTTGTATTCACAATGCTAATTTTTGTTCCCATACAGCCACTTAGGTGCCTGTAGGCGCCTGCTGGCTTAAGTGGTACCAGTTAGAATACACTTAAGCCACTCAGGTTATAAGATTTTTATCTCCAGGCCTTCAGAAATCTCAGTTTAGTGGTACAAGACTATATTTCAAGAGCATTTAGGATGAGCATAATAGGGCTAACAGAAAAGCATATGTGTGTTAGCTATCTACTTCTCAGCCTATACTGGAGTCATACCTTAAGTGCTGAGACGCTTTTGAAAGCTCATTCTCACTATGTTCTGAGATGCCTCTTTGGACATTTAGATTCTTCTGAATACCTGGAACATAGATAGCTAAAATTTCCATGCTCAAAAATCACACTCTATTTAGATACAGTTTTCATGGCTTAGGAAAACATTTATTTCAAAATTTATTTCTAAACTTTTAAAAGTGAAAGTACAATTAATAGGACAGAACCTGAACCATTATGAGATGTCCATACGGAAAATAAAGAACTCTATTTAGAAGAACCATCATAAAGTATTTAAACACATTCATGCCTTTTTTTTCACTGTAATTCTTGACAGAGACTTTAGATATAAGTTTATGAAAAGTATTGGTTACAGTAATGGCAGTGGATATAAATTCATTGAAATTGGGAGTGAATGTGTATATGCATGCATGTACATAAACATTTGTAAACACGTGCATGCACATATAAAGTGTTCACTCCCTTCACTCCCACCCAATGAAATTATCTCCATTATGCATATAGATGTTTGTGAAGAACAAGAAAAATAATTATTCCTATGGGAGTATCTGTGTATTGGCACAGGAAATTGCTTGTAGAGAAATTAGAATGTATTGGGTGCGTTATGCAAGATAAATTTTAGTATCCTGTTAAGAAGGCTGAGTGAGTGAGAAATAGATGATATGAAAGATTGAAGGAAAATATCTTTTTTTCCTTTTTCTACCCTTTTTAATTTTATTGCAGACTAAATTCTGTTTCTATCTGTCCCCCAAGCCTGTCTCAATTCCTTTCCATCATGCCCACTTGCCATGTTTTCTCTGCTAGTGCTTCTTTGCCTTCTCTACAGCAGTTTGGTAACATAAAGAGCAAGAAGAATGGAAGAGGTAAAAACAGTGAACGGAGAAAGAGTGCTTCATATTTTAGCTTACTCAAAGAGAGTTCAGAATGTGCTGCAGCCCTGGTGAGAGGCAAAGATCTGGCACTCTTGATGATGATCCAGGGACCCTCATCCCCTTTCCAGGATACATGGTTGCAGTACTCTTCAGAAGATGCATAGTCAGAAACCCTCCACACTTTAAACATCTGCAGTGGTGACRCTTTTACCTGCATTTAAAAATTTTTCCTCGCTTTTCAGTTTTCTTAAACATTGTCAAATTTCTTGCAAATTATCATTGGACTTTCTGTGCTTTGTACATTTTCACATTTTTGCAGGTATGGCAGTTTCTGCAGACTCAAATGTGACCTAAAATTCACATAGGATGCAGGATATACCARTGTATAGAAAAATAAAGGCAGCTATGGTGTTTGTCATGATGACAGACTGTAAGAAATGTCAGAATAATAATAGATAGTATATTTTGGGGCTTGTCTGACCCTTTAAAAAATGGTCAGATTATTTGTCTGGAGTTGTAACAGTTCCTGCTGTTTACGCTTTGCTCTGTTTTCTGCTTTTTTTTAATATATTATTATTTAAAAAAAAAACTTTACATGCAATAAATTAGGGCCAAAGAGAGGTTTGCAGAAACACAATTTGCTGTTTTTCTCAGATTTGTAAGTTTACAGAGGCAGAAATCTTATTGTATTCTTACCTTCCTAATGTTTCCCTAAGAGACTCTAGGCATAACTTAACAATATTCTGGAAAGCTTGTTGCATGTAATCTTTACTTAGGTATCTTTTTGGATAATGAACATACAAAAGAACAAGCAAACTGAAAACAAGGCAGAATACTGCTTTGCTCTTTTGGATTATTCCACAAAACAATGTTTTTTGTCTAGACATCTGTCCTATTTTTATAAAAAACATCGTTTAAAAGTGTAACTCTGTTTGAATAGTTGTGGAAAATACAGAATTGCATTTTTGCTTTTTCTATTGCATGCCATTCTCTTTGTATGAAATGAAATAGTGCAAAAAATACAGATAGCCACCGTAATCATAACTGATAGAATGCCAAGTCTGGATGCAAAGGTATGCCAAAGTGGGTAAAAATAYAAATAAATATATAAATAAACAGCAAAAAAGGGAAAGCTGGCAAGCATTTTCATGATTGCAAAAGAGAATTTAATGAAATAGATAAAGTAAAAGAAAGRGAAAATCTAATTTTAGATATTCTTCCAAATTGAATGCCTGAATGAGGCATTATCTGTCTCAATTTTATTTTCATTCACTCTACATGACAGTATTAACTTCAGATCAGAGACTAGTGCTGGCTTAAAACTGCAGGATTTC
Source organism: Eudromia elegans (assembly GCA_003342815.1). Taxonomy (NCBI): domain Eukaryota; kingdom Metazoa; phylum Chordata; class Aves; order Tinamiformes; family Tinamidae; genus Eudromia; species Eudromia elegans. The sequence goes on along the minus strand of PTEX01000128.1, from coordinate 55,949 downwards.
CTCTGCTTTCAAATAAACAGTCACACAGAAAGGTAGGCAGAGCAGAATCTTAAACACTGCTCCTTTTAAGCCACTAACCCATTTACCAGGGAAAGCTGATTCACCTGACGATATCCTAAGTCAGAGAACCTACCTCAGGCATTTCAGGAAGMCAATTCTCATGATGCTTTCTTATATCTTTGCCTGACCTTTCTCACGGGGAGGTGTCTCAATATTGATAATCCTATACATATGTATGTAGCAAAAGATAGACCTCCCTGAAGTTTTATGCTTAGAAATGCCAAATACATCTGATTGCGACTGCATCCTAAAGGAAATAGAAAACGAGGGGATGGCTTTATTTTGTGAAGATATTTTGCCACCTTTGAATCTTTACTCTGCCCAAAAATTGTCATTTGTCATCATTTCAAACTCCTAAAGCACAAAAGTAGGTGAAATAGCCTGCTAGGAAAACACAGAGGCAATCATTGCAGAGTCTCCTGTAAGGGCAGAAACCTCAGAGCAATACACTGATGCTATCCCCAGGCATTAGTGGAGCAGTGGGTTACGGTCAATTAATCCATATACTGTTGATACTGTTCATTCTACTATCACCCAATTCCTTCCTCCTACAGGAAAGCAGATAACTCTTTCTTTTTGACACTGCTTTTAAAAATTCCCTCTCTGGCTGTTTTGAATTTAAATTCACTGTGTGAGCCCCTATATTAATTTGTAAGTTTTCAATACTCTCTCCAGCTCTCCCTGTGGACGGTATTTGTGGGCTTTATCTTTATGATGTGTACTTCTCTAATGGAAAAAACAAACCCACCTATCACTTTAATTGCAAGTTCGTCCTGCCAATTATTATTAATTCTGAATTTGGGACCACAAGTCAGAAAAGAGAGCAGTGCTTTTGTATTTGATAAGACTGAAGCTTGAGCTTGGGGCAATCTACAGTAAGCAGAGGACATAGCAGCCGGGAGGCAGAGTAACCATTTTTCCATAAACACTAATTGGATTGCTTTGTGTTGTACTTTAGTTCTGTTAATTTGAGAGGCACTAAGTGGAAGCTGAACGGCTATTCCCATCTCTTTGCAAACCTTGTTCACGGCTAGCAAAATTCAGCTGTGCATCTTTCTTAGCCTCTCTCTAGCAAGGGCAGTATGGCTTCTGGTGCTGTAAAAAAGCTGAAGGAGAAATTGGTGTGTGTTTGGTTGATTGAATTTTACAACATCACATGTCATTTTTTTGAACGTGTTTCTTGTACTGCTAAATTGTAAGGTACACTGCAATGACTAAACTCTGCTGCATTTCAGAAAGGCAGCTGCAAGCCTACAGCTATGTTTTTAAAGGGCATCCTACATCCTCTGTTATTATCACAGTTAATTACAGGAAAACTCACCAGCTCAAATTCAATCTCTTATGTGAACCCATCTAAAATTCTGATTTGGAAGAGGACAATTTAGGAAGGCAAGATGATCTGTAAATTCAGTGCCAGGGCCTTCTCCGCGTGTAAAATGGCTTTCTTTATTGACCCTGATGCGGACAATGAGTTGGAAAGAACTAGCAAAACAAAAGCAAAATAGGAATCCTCATGACAATTTTACAGTATCTTATTACTGCATTTATTTGGTTTAATTTTGCAGGCCTTTTCTAAGAAGAATTCCCACAKTTTGCAACAGACCAGAGAAACTGGCCTTCTCCTCTGTTTTTGCTAGAGGTGGAGCTATTTTACTGGTATTCAAGCATATTCTTATTMAAAATTATAATAACATTTAGAACATTCCCCTTTCTCTCTTTCATGGAAAACTAGTGAAAATTTAGGGATCTGATTTTTTTCTGTTTTAGCTTATTATTTTTGTACTAAAGCAGAGAAAATTGATTTGCCTAATCTCCTGGGCCAGCTTTGCCATGGGAGAGGAAATCTCCAGRACAGAGTTGGTGACGTACAGCCAGAGATGGTAATACCATAAAAAGCTCTATCTAGACTCTGGGAGAAAAGCTTTTCTACAGTTTACTCAGATCATCTATATCTTTATGTGACAGCTTTTCAAGAAAACAGCAACAATTCAGCTTGCCATTACTGGAATTACTGTTTTATCACATAATAAGTAAGAGAACTTAGAGAATTATATACTGCACTGTCACCCTTTGATGGCTGCCATGATTTCATTTTCTCTCATTTAATAGTATATCTCATGAGGTACTAGATGCTGTATAGAAGACAGAAAAGTCAATCTCTCTCCAAATGATCTGACAGACCAAATACTGCCAAGGACATGATGAGTGAGGGTGATAACTAGAACAGGGAGATGAAGTAAGAAAAGACGAGCTTATAGGATTTCAGTGATCTTTTCAGAATGTAGAATCACTTGATTATTCTTTAATGCAAAGAAAAAGGCATAAGTAAAAGAGATTACAATGAAAAAAGAACAAAATTAAGTTATGGAAAGGRTGGGCTGCATTTTGAAGCACATGGTAAAAATGGACTTAGTGTGAAGARAAAAGAAGAAGACAAGGAAAATGGAACACTTTAGGTAGATGAGAGGAGAAAGTGAACAGCTTGGTTAACAACTCCATATGTTCTGGCACAAATTATCATAGGAAGGTTTACCAGATAGGTATGTTTTAGATCATACACACYACTATAGAACCAAACATGTAGAGCATGAACAATTACTTAATAACTATTTTAAATTTGTTCAAACCATTTAGTGGGAGCAGACATACTGGGACATGAAGCTTAATCCAGTCATGTAATCAAGATCCATCTCAMATCAAATTTTTGCTTGCATTCTTCCTATTGAGAGGTTCTTTTATGTAGYACTGCAGACTTCCCCTTAAGTTTCATCTGAAGAAACAAAAATTTAATCTGAGGAAGAATTTATACTGAAAAGCATAGGCTTATGGAAAATTTTCAGAAGAAAATTGATTGGATGGACTTGTGTTCATCTGAGAAAGAAGGTGACGTTAGTGCAGATAGTTGCTGTATTAACAGAAAGCATGAAACTACAAAGAAATGGATACACAAATCATAGGTGTGTAGAAAGTGAGAGTAGTAAAATGTTTTCACTTGTRTAAACAAAACCACTTTGTTCATGTATATATTTATCAAAATGGCAGATGTCACAAATACCAAGATGCTGGACACATTAATCTGACAAGCAACACGAAAACAAACAGCCAGAAAACATCTATCTAAGCAAGATGTACCCTCAGGAGAAGAGCCAGGATAAAGACTAATGAGAAAAACAAAAGAACAAAAGTAATCAATTTAAAACATGTAATAAATATAAACAAGGTTGAAGAAAAACTGCCTGGGAAATTAATTTGAAACAAGTCCATAAAACTCCAGATAAAATAACATCCAGAAATTATTATCAAGTGGGAATAGTGAACCAGCCTGCATAAGTGGGGTTGATGTAGCATGCCTCTTTATCAATGACTCAAAGAGAACTGCAGAAGAGGTATGAGGATCAGCTGGTGCCTGCCCAGGACTGGAGTGCCAAGCTAGAAACAGTCACTGGTCAAAAAGTGATAGTAAGAGGCAAAAAAACCCCATGTGAGTTAACACTAACGTACAACTAAAAGAAAAGAAAAAAAAAAAAAAAGTAGTGTTGAATGAAGCAGCAGTCTAGGGGCCAGGATTGAGCCACTTCAATTGAATGGTCTTTCCTGGTGATACCGCAGGATGTTTGTGCTAAGAATAACGGCAGTATGGGAGCTTTTGTAGCAATTAACTTRTAGTTTGAAAAGTAATGATTGGGTTCAGCCTCGCTCAGTGGGCAAAAAATACTACACTTAACAACTCTGTGCTTTGTATACTTTCCTTTAGATCCTTCTTTAAATCTGTGGCCTGACTCACAGCCTGTTCCCTGCATGATCTCAAAGAAAGGCAAGCAAAAGTCTACAGATAAGAATAACATGCTCAGTTGAATAATAACTTACTTTAAAAATGATCCGAATGTTTTGTAGTTGATGCATGGGTTTTCTTTCCCAGGAGTTGCCTTAGTGCAGGAAAGTATATACTGGACTGCTCTGTCTGGCTGAGAGGAATCATCTTTTCTTCGGGAGAGAAGAGGATGGGAAGGACCAGGAGCTGGTTTTACAGCAGGTACCTTTTAACCTCACAATGTAAAGGAGTGGGCAGAGGGAGCTCGCACTACTTTGCTCCTCATAGACTGCTCTGTGGGTCTGGGAACCAGGCGTCAATGTTTTCTTCCCTACTATCAGTGAGTACAGCAAGGAGACTCCCGATACATTTTCTGTCACTGAGGTTTGTAACCTTTATGAAGTTGTAAAAATGCTGAACTCCCAGCAATATGTGCAGTGTTGTAATGGATGTTCTCCTTCCCCAGCCCAACCTGACTTCTCACACGTAGCCCCATTCAGGTGTCAACCACCACTATCCAATCGTGGTAGTTGCCTCCCTGATTTCTTCACCCAGTTTGAAATTAACCATCTATAACAATGCTCATGGCTGCATGCTGATGGGGAGATAAGGCTAATTGTGCATACACCAGCCAACTGTCATTTCCGAATTGAAAGAATGTCTGTCAGTCAATCATCTTATCCCATAAATATGGGGACAGACCAAGAGCCCATTGAGCTCTCCTTGCATGGCAGAGGCTGCACACCACAATCTCCCTTTGAGCAGGGAGGCCTCTCAGGGAGGTGTTGAGAGATCCTTGCCACAACAGACCCATGGTAAGTGACTGTAGTGTGCTCYCTTTCTGAACTTGTAAACTTTACTTTGCAGCTGTGCACAAAATCCCTTAGCCATAAACCAATGACCAGGTCTGGGACTGGAATTGGATCCAGCTGCATCAAGACTCCTTTCAGAAGGAATGTGGAAAGAAGGGAGTCCAATCTGGACCTCATGACTCAATGGGAGGGTGTCCTTGGTAATTCTGTGTGTACTTTGAACCTCCATACAGTAAATAATAAGCAACCTTGCTACACAATCTTATGCAAACATTGTCCATATCAATAAAACTATTACTCTTTCTGATACACAAGTGAAATGCACTGTGTCTCTTCCCCACCACCACCACTCATCCTGTGACAAATGTGAACCACCGTGCATCCTCCTATCCCCACCATCAAACRTGTGAACTGTCAGTTCCTACCTCCTCCAAAATCTGTGTTCAGATTCATAGAGGATGTTCACACACCCTCATCCCTTATGGTGCTGTAGCAATGTTGTTTGAGTAGGAGCCCATTATTAGCGGCTTTGGCTGTAAATAAACCCTGGATATTTAACCCCCTGCTCCCTAGGCACAGGGCTATTCCACTGTTTGTCCGTTCCACTCTAGAAGGCAGATACTCCTTCATAGACCTTCTTGTGAAAAATCACGTGCTGTGACCTGAATTGGTAACAGAACTGGCCAACACTGAGCCATAAAAACAAAATAAAACAGCAAGAAAATAAACAAACCAACAAAAAAACAGACAACAGGTACTGGCTAGCTGTGCCTTTGTGATTTGCTCATTAGCCAAGACACATCTGCTGTTACTCTTCAACRCTTAACTTGCCCTCTCAGACCTGCAGCATTAGGGATAAAACCGAAGCTCCGTCAGAGACAGTATCAGCACTGGTGTGGACARCATTGCTTCCAGAGAGCACTTTGCAGCCTTCACAAAGGCAAATGTGCAAGTTCTCTGGTGTTCCTCATGATAAAACAGTCTCAAAACCTTATCCAGAGCCAGACGACTGGCGTGTCCTTTTTCTGAATCCCATTGCTATGAAGGAGACGCTCATGCACAGGAAGGGAAAGGACAGCAGGCTCCTGCCTGCAGAGCCTGTCTGCTTTTTCGCGCTGCTGCTCGATGAATTCCAGCAGCTTCTGAGAAAGAGCAGTGCTGGCAGCACCAGGGGTTGCACAGACTGCTCAAAAAGGTATTAGCCAATTCCAGGGGAGCTCCCGCATGTCTTAAAATATGGAGCCACTGAATGCCAGGCCATTACCTCTTTGGGGCTGGAGATGCACACAATAATTAATCTTTTAATTGTAAATGCAGCTAAATACCATACAAGTCAGCCTAAGAGAAATATGTATAATAACAAGTGTTACATATTAATGCAGATGTCTAAGAGGCTTCCTYGAGCTGTGGAATAACTAATAAGGCATTATTAGATAGTGGGTGTTGGCCACTTTAATCTGATCTTGGTTACTACATGAATGGAAAAGAAATGACAACATTAATCAGAGAAAATATCATTCATTTGAAAGGAGTGATCTAAACGTAATATTACTGGACTTTTTTAGTACTCTTAGAAATGCAYTACATCCAGTTTGTATATTATTTTTGGACTATGCTTAGAGGAGGGTGCGAAAAGCATCAGACAGCAGAGAAGATGTTGAAAAAGGAGTTTACATGAATGAAATAATTTGTGCACCAGCAAATTCCTGGAAATAGCCATTAAGTCTATAACCATATTGATTTTTGGCAAACCTTTCTTTGGTGAAAGCTTTCTGATAAATGAAAGACTCATCAGCAGCATAGGCAGGAGTTATATGTAGTTTTTCATATGAGCAGTGCTGTTAAGGTTTAAGGATTAACTTTGTGTTATATGTGCTGCTATATGAATTAAATTCTGATAATTGACCCCAATGAATATAGAAAAAGTTAAAGAAATTCTTTGAGATTAATAATATTCAGATATTTTATCTACTCACAACAATCTGTGTTCTATTTGGGAAACCAGTATTTTCCAAGATATATTTTTTTTAAATAGCATGAAAACTGTCAAAGAAGATAAACTATCTTTAAATCAGAAAATAGCTTCTTTCCTGCAGTCTTATCAAACAACACCATGTAGTCTAGAAACGTGTGCTTGTTGAATTACTAATAGAAAGATTTTTATGTATGGAAATAGAAGCTATGGCACTTGATTTGAGTAAACATGTTTTAAAAAAATCCTTGCCTCCTAGGAAGAAAGCAAGGCATGTAGGAATGGAATATTTAGTATTTGTTTGTGCCAGAAGAATAGAAAAGGTAGGAGAAAAATAAGTTATTTCCAGCAGTACCCTGCAAAAATTAAGCAGTGACGTGTCAAGAATAAATAGAAAAAAAGGACTTGAAAGAGATATCTTGACTAAGTGAATTATCGCTGGTGTCATCGGAAGTTTAGACATGGAGTTTGAAGCCTGGCTGTGAGTGTCAGCAATGCATCTTACAGATTAATCAAGCTTTTGCAGAAAGTTTAGTCAATATTTCAGTAACGTTGAACTGAAGGCAAAATTGGTATTAGCAACTGGCAGAAACTGGATTATGACTGTGAAGACAKCAAAATTAAATGGTTTGTTACTCAACATGAATTTTAGCAGAGTCTTGCATGATGCTGGTTCTGCTCTGCAATAAGATGGAAGTGATCACTGAATTAGGCTCAAGGGCGGCACCTCTGCTACCAGACAACAGATACTGTTTTCTATCCTGAAGACAAATTAGAAATCACAATTCTTAACAAAGTGGCCAGACTCTCATCTTTGGGACAGAGTGGCTGCACTGAAAAATTATCTTTAGGAATGATCCCTAGCAGTTACTAGCCTAAACACTAAATCATGAGTTTCTGGGGCAAAAGGTATTAAAATATTTTCACACCCTGTATAAAGGCATAATTGTTATTTTATAACATGATTGGTAAAACAGCAATGCTTTTCCTGAGATGGGATGAGTTCTTGGTCAATGCGAGGACTGGAGCTGTTCCCTGTCTCCCAGGCATGGTGCTCTCCAATAGGTCCCGCCAGGCTAAAGAGTAAGGACTGGAGAGACACAGAGGAGCACACCAGCCRTGTAGCCACAGCTTGCTGGGATACACACACATAGACCAGCACGGGAACTGCATCTGCCTTAAAGCAGAGCGTGGCCTCAGAGTTCTAGCATAGGAGCTAGAGGATCCGCTCTGAACAGCTCTTAAAAGCTTCCAAACAGAAATCTTATAATAATGATTCATACAGCTACCATAGCTAATTTCTGTAGTTCTAAAAGAAAAGTCCGCTATTATTGTATATAGATTTGAGTGTCCATTTATTTTGAAATACAGAATACAGAAATTCTTACTGGAGGAAACTCTAGATTTTCTACTTTATTTGAGATATGAGCTAGGGCAAAGGTGTGACACCAGATTCAAATGAAAGTGCAAAGAACTGCAAATATCTTAAGCAAGAGATATTTAAGAGACCAGACGATAGCTGATCAAATTGCAAACAAGGTAACTTCTCTAAAAGCCTTTATAACTTGATTAAGTCAAAAAAAGGCCTCATATTCTGTTTTCTTGTGTTATTCACATGTTGCTACATAATATGCAATGCATAAAAGTTTTCAAACAATTGCCTGAATTTAAGTTGAATACACAAATTTTGAATATGTAGGTTACAATTAATTTGGAAATGTAATAAATTGTTCTACTGACTAAAATTAAAGCAGAAGTTCTGTAGCACAAGGATGTATTTTTCTTCCAGTTACAATTTTCTGTTCAAAGAATGTTCTCTTATTTAGCATAAGAAAACTCGTACCCTGCAAACCTGCATTATTTAGCACTCTCCATCTTTCAATGTATTATTTAACTTTCAACAACATACCTGAGGAAATAAACCAKCTGAAGAGTAGCAAAGCAAGCTCCTCCTCTCCATCCTAAAATTTTAAATAGATTATACTTATTATTTGTGCCACGTATTTTCAGCAGAGTGAATTGTGAAGAATGGCTTCAGGTAATGAAATGATTTTAGTGCTATAAGCGTAAAACAAAACAAAAGATAGAAGAATAATACTTCAGCTAAGACTTTGGAATATATTCTCCCGCATGTACCTCCTTCCTGCAGGTGGCAATTAAATTCATATGGAAAGTTAAGAATATGCCTAAGTATAGAACTGTCTCAAACCAATGCAATTTGAAAATCAGTATCAAGCCTTTAAAGTTCTATCATCTATCATCATATACAACTACTGTTTTCAGTGTGAAAAGCAATAACAGCAAGAAAAAAATAACTGCAACTCCAAAACCACATATTAAATGGAAGAATRATACATTACAAGTATGCTTAGAAAGATAGACTAAGGATAATGAAAACACTGTATTTTCTACACACAAATTTTATTTATATGGTTTTCCAATATGTACATTCATACAAAATATATTTTTGAAAATTAAGATTTGTTTTATGCAAACTCTTAAGTAACTTAAGAGTTAAGTGAATCGTTATTCTGAATTTAAATCACTAACTGACTCCTATATTCTTTCAGCTGAAGTTACATCATTGATCTTCACCTATACAAAGTACATGAAGCGATCACTATATATTTTMCTGTGGGAAAAATAACCCAATTAACTCACAACCCACAGCTATCCATTTAGCCACTACAGAAAGCATTTGCTGAAAGTAGCTTTGCTCATTTCTTCTAGAAGGACATAAACAACCCACTATATGGTTACCACTGGAAGTAATACTTTCCATATTACACTCAAACTAATACTCTTCTTTTTTTTAAAAAATATACATGTRAAGTAGAGGTAGGGTACCTCTTTTCCAGTGTGTTAGAGACTTCCTCCCCAACTTATTTGAATGATCACTTATTCAGTGATCACATATTTTAACTTATTCAAGAAAAAAATCACTAAACTTTCATTTAGTACAATTACTGGTAAGTGTTATTCAACTTGCAGAAACCTCAGTATTTAAAAGCACATAATTTATTTTTGTGTTTCTGCAGAGATTGAAACCAACGGTGCGATGAAAAGCTCTAAAATTCCTACCAATGAATGAAAAATCAAAGCACATTAGACTTTTGTGCATGTGCAGGAATCATTTGTGCATGGCAAAGAAAACACCATATTACTCTTCTCCGATAGTGATATATTATTATATTTTTGAAATGTAAATCACAGGATTAAACAACTGAAGACAGAGGTGTTGATTTCAGTACCAGCCTTACCCTCTGCTGAATAGAAAATAAGAGAATTACCTGCACACGTGAGCAACTATTAGACTGTGTGCTGAAGGCTTTTATTAATTCCTGGCAGCTTGCAATAACAGAAATATTCCGCTCTGCAGTGGAGGGCCTCAGCATTATAATCTCACATACTTGACTGGATTAAATAATGTGGTCCTATTAGCCAGTAAGAATTCTGTTTTCCTGTTTCCATTTCCACAGGATCCAGAATTTCACATATATATGTATGTGTATAGGTATATACACACATATATATGCCATCTGTAAGACTCTAGATCACAAATAAATACGGATTCTTTTGGTGCTTTCCATTGCTTTGTCTTACTGTGTAACAAGCCTGACATTTTGCTTTTGAAAAGTAGATGAAAATCCAAATAAACCGTGTTAGGTTAGTGAAAATCATGAGGGTTTATAAGGTTGGCAAAGTTTATAGGAAAGGATATTTTATTAGAACAAACAGACATGCTTTTAGGCATACAAGCACTTTTCAGGTCTGAAGCAGAGAACTTCCAGTCTTCACAGCCACAACATTGCTGCCTTCTGGAAGGTGGTGAACTGCACTGCAGCTAATGCGCTAATGTCCTGCCTCTGAGATCACGGCTGCTTCACAAAGCAGAGYTTTGTATTTTCTTTGACTTTCTTGATGAACAGAGACAATTTCCACTGAATAATCAGTGCTGCTTCATTCAGCTGGTCCTTAGTTATTGTTATGCATTAGTACATTTTTTACTAGAAAAGCAGAATAAGAACATTGGCCACTTTAGGCATAAATAGCATGGTAAATAATCTAAGCTGAAGTATTTTTTATATTACTTTTATTAKATATTTATAGTACAGTACCAGCTTGTGCAATCATTGCCTTGCTGAGCAAGATAACAGTCAAACAGGATGCCCCGATCCACTGAGCGGAGATCTCCAGCAGTAAGTGGATATTCTGAAATAATATTGAGTCATGATAAATTCAGGTTTCAGTAACGATACAGCAATGGCTTCCCTTCTGTGCCAATATCTTCTCTGCTCCTAGGAGCCTGGGAATCAAAAGATACTCAGGTCAAAACAGTACCTATCTAATTATTCAGTTATGTTGTGTTTTATGTGTCAACCTGTATTGTCTACAGATGAATTATGTTGGATACAGATTCTCTGTAAGATTCAGATATGTAATTTTACCACATAAGTGAAGCAACTGCTAGGGCCAAAGCAGGTTGTCATAACACTGCTGTGCATGCTCTGCCATAAGACAGAATTGTGGATCATTGAAAAATCCAGGGCAGCATCACATCTCATTAGTTTTAGTTGTGTAATTAATTACTCTGATAATAATTTTGCAAGTGCCATTCTGCCATTTTAAAAATGTTAATGGTATAAACCAGTTACTGTATAAAGGGGGCATGCAATGCTGTCTTTTTTTTTTGCCGCCTTGGAAAATCTGAATGAAATGAGTAAATGCCCCCTTTCTTGTTAGGATGAAGATTTTTTGCCTTTATGGAGTGCTTCAGATATTTCTTTCAGAGAAAATATATGTATATATAAATATGTGCATATTTATATATATAATATATAAAAAAGTATGTATATATTAAAATATATGTATGAAATCAGTGGAAAATGATGACATAATCATGCTGATCCATTTAGCAAGTATCAGCATAAGAGAAAAGCTGCTTGTTTGCTGTTAGCATGAGCATTGCTGACACTATATTCCAGACATGTCATTCTTCTGGCTACTTACTGAAAGATCTTGATGCTTTTGTACTATGATTAAACAACTGAAAAAAAAAAAAAAAGCCACAAACTTATACATGGTGTATTTGTTGCAAATGAACACTTGGGCTGTAGGGAAATCAGCACTCATTATGCCAGCTCCATCAAAGTTCCAACTCGTAAGTCCACTGAGATCTACTCTTCTGACTAATGGCTCGGTCAATATCTTCTCTGCTACATCGCTTCAGATCTTCAAGGTAATATTTTGCTACAGGCAATGYGGACTGGAAAAAAAGATCTTGAAAAAGCTAATTAGAACAAAACATTTCCAGTTTACTTTTGAAAGTTCATAATGAAAAGTCTATTTCAATTTAAAAAGGCAGATGAGGTTTTTAAAACTCGCAASAGTTTTTTTGTGATTTTGGACTTTCCTGAGCTGTTGTGTTTTTTTGCTTTTTGGAAACATGCTAGCTCTGAGCATCTGAGCCATCCTGCACCCAGACTCCACAGCAACACATCTTTTCTGCAACCTTATAGGGACTGATAGCACAAGGAAKCTTGAGAGAAGGTAAGGTTGGCTTTGGAGAGAAGCCCTTTCTTTCCTAGAGTGTGAAACAGATAAAGAGTGGTAAAGATGTAAGCAAGAGTTTTCAGGGTTAGTCAGACTTATAAGCAGGTAACAAAGCATATGTTTGCACTGGCTAAATATGAAGTTTGATAAATCGTTGTGTTCTAGCAGTGGGATTAAAGTAAAGGTTTTGCTGTTGCTTCCATGTGTTCATTGTAGTGCTATAAAATGAGGGAGATGAGCAGGAGGAGGACTGTAGGTCCAGGAATTGATCCTGGTGTTTCTGTGGCTCTAATGCCCCACCATTCAAGCCTGTGATTTCAGATTTAGCTGTTGCTGACTCAGCTGCTTTGTTACAGTTAAGGATTCTGTGATTCTGCGTGATTCTGTCACCTTCTGACTCTTAGCTTAAAAGAACCTGTAAAGAAGCTCATCAAAGGTCAGTTTCCCAACGGTGAATTCAATCCTTTCCTTCCTCCCTTCATTCATTCTATTTTAGTTGTTAAAAAGTTCTTCTATGCAACTAAGCAAAAAAGACACCTGAAAATACCTATTAAGGTCAGACCCCTTTTGCTTTCCCATCTCCGTCAAGCTGGAATCAAGAAATGGTAGCTTTTCCATAGCCCTCTTTGAAACATGTGGAGTCTTTAAAATGGCTGAACAATGATTTGAAAAAAGCCAGCTTGTACGACTAACCTTGACAGAACAGGATAAAAAGAAAAAAAAAAAAAAGAAAAAGAAAAAGAAAAGGGGATCTTTCCTGACAGCCCTAGAAATCACCAGTGCTTTCCTTTTGTCCAGCTTTATAGCACTATCCATTTTTATCAGCTTGTCATAGCTGGGATGCGACAACCTCATTTTTCCTATAGGACTTAATTTGTGATATAAAACATTCCTAACAAGCTTAGTTCACATTTTGTTCATCTCTGAGGTGTGGGAGACAGCAGGATTAGTCCTGTAAGGTGCTTTCAATATGCTGTAGAGTGGAAAGCTCTCAGCACAATTTAAGACCAGGGTTGGGGAATACAAGCAAACTCATTAAAGCGTTTATGGGGGGCCTAGGTTGATTAGATGCCCTCTGCACCACTGCTTTCATTTCTCTGCAGATAAATAATTTWAAAAAGCTGTCTTGAAACCATGCATTACCATGCTTTTACAGTATGAGTGTTATTAGAAGTATAGTTATAGCCTRGTTTTGTTATTATATTTTGTATGCTTTTGTATTGTTCATAAAATGTGAATTTATTGCTTTTGAAAAAATATCTGTATAATATATATGCAATTACTGTAACTCCTGAATCCAATGACACCTACACTCCTGACACCTCACTATTCACTTTAGATATATACAACCAACATAACTTTTATGCACTTTTCTTGAATAAACCCATGTGTCGGCAAGGAGAGAGGTTTTTGATGCTTTTTTTTTTTTAATTTTGTCTTCTTTCAGTTAATTTTAACTTCATTATTATGATGAATTGTAATGATGTTTAAACCCCTAGAGGCAAACTGGTTTCATTTGATTTCTTTCAGTAGATGAGAAAAAAACTGTTAGCAGTTGCAATCTTCTGTGAAATGTATCCCACACTCTTGAGCTTACATTTTTAATGTGCCTTTCAAACTAAAATTGATTTCCCTCTTTCTTTTAAAATAAAAAACAATACATATTTTATGAGAAAATGAATACCTTTGATATTTTTGGATTAGTAGATAGACATTAGCAACTAGGATGGTAAGAAAAATACTGATCTTAGTTACTCCTCAAAACATACACATATATTTTTAAAAGATATTTCAAGCTAGAATGCACAATCACTTATGCAAAACTTTCAGAGCTGGTTATTTAAAATCATGTGTTCTAATCATTATCATCTATTTTGCGTAATGCAGACCATGAAAATATCATTTCAAAGGTAATCCAGCAACTAGGATTGGTAAAGTGTGCTCAAGTGTCAAAAAAAAACCCTCAGTTGGAGATGATGGGTATAACCAATGATCCCCTGCCTCATATCAAGAAGTGCTAAAAATATTCCATGGCTGTCCCAGATAATTTTGCTGTCTGTAAGCTCCTATCTGAATCTCTATGGAGTCTGTAAGCAAATGGACTTGTGGCTCTGTAGGATAATTCAATATAGTGATTAGTGTAACAATACATACCTCACTATGACAAAGGGTATCAGTTGTTATTTTTTCATTTCCGTTGATTTGGGATGTGGAAAATTTGAGCATCTCCTACCCCCTACTTCTGGTTCAAGTCACAGGTCCTTCCTTTCTGGTCGAAGTATTAGCAAATTACTTTTCCTAGATCAATGGGTATGCTTTCAACTCTAATAATAATGGGAATAAAAGTTCAAAGCAAAGGTATTTTTAGACCTACAGTATGATTGATTTTTTCATGTGGTACCCACTGTGTAGGTTTTTTTCCTTCCTCTACCTTCCAGTTTGGATTTCAGTTTTAAAAATGCCTTTACAGAGCTATTTACTATAATTCTTAGGTGATGGAGCATCTTGGGAAAATCTCTGATTTTTCTCTTTGTATCCCCTGTGACAAATATATAATCACACAAACCGTCCTCAGCTTTTTGGTGTTAGTCATAATTTCCAAAATCTTTCATTCCAGAAATATTTATTCAGTCTGATAGTGAAATATAGTTGCCCTGCTGTAGAGCCCAAAGGAATCTTCTCGCAGGCTTCCTACACAGTGTTTTTCATATTAAACACTTATGAAGAGCAATAGGAAAGACTTTCCTACAAAGACATTTTCTGATCRTAAGTAGACCGAATTGCAGTACTTTTTCCAGATAAATCTGTGTGTTGAGATTTTTTTCCAGAGTGAAATAAGAATAAAAGGTAATCAGGGCAGTGGCAGAGTAATCACAAGGCTTCCTGGGCAAAACTGCATTCTGATGATCCAAGAGTGTTGAAGAGGCAAAATTTAACTTTATTGTTACTGGACTAAGCTCAGTAGCCGGAGCAGTGTGTCAGGAATCGTGCCATTAGGAGGACACAGCTTGCAGTGGTGTCCTTACTGGTGCCAGCTGTAAATATGGCCTTCATTCTTCCCTCCTCCATGTCTCCTTGATTTTTGCATGCCTTAGAATTACACATTTCACAAGATTTTTTTTTTTTTCTATATGCTTAAGGATATGTGTATTTGACAGACAAAATCTAGACTTGTACCATTCCAGTGCAGATTCATCTCCTCTATGTTCTATGTCTTCACCTATGTTTTCTGCTAATGAAGCTGCATATTTTTTAGTATACCTGGAGAGCAGATTTTTAATTTAATTTAATTTTAATACCTGAAATGCCCATTTCTGAAATGAGTTTCCAACTTCGATAAAACTGTAATTAAAACACTCCCATTGTTACAATGAACCCTCATCTTCCTGGCTGAAAATAAACAGCTGAAATTTTGAATGTTCATTTAGAATAACACTCCTTAACTGTTACCCCATTCCTGAATATGAAATTCTTCACAAATCAGTCACAGCTACTGTGAAAATAACAGCTTTCAACTAGTAAAAAACATCAGTTTTAGATCTTTAATTATTTAGCAAATATAGGAATTCATTGTTCACTTTGGGTCATGTGTCACCTAAATCACTACTTGTGATTCTTTATTTKTGAGACCAGAACTGTTAAAGACAGGATTGCAACAAACAGTTTAAACTTGCAGATGAATACTTATTGTGCTGGGATTCTGGTACTTCATGGCTGCCTACACTTTCACAAGTAAGGAATAACATGACCCCACAAATCAAACAATTTTACTCTTAGCTCTAATGTTGTTCAAAAAAAAAAAAAATTTAACAAACGGATTTGTTTTCAATGTATGTGTCTGAAGTAGGGAGAAATATTGCTATTAATTTTCTCCTGAACAGAAAAAAGAAAAAGGTCATTAAAGCCATATCTCAATCTACCTCTCAGCTCCTATCTTTGCATGCGCACCTGGGCTGTGTTCTGACTCTCTGTGACAACCTCTTCTTCCAAGCTCCGTTTCCTTGAGAAGGGAGGGAGGCCAGAGAAACCCAGAGAGCGTCAGGGTGTATSCCTCAGGCAGCTGGTATGAACCCTGGGGCGCCGTACACAGCACGATCCTTTTTCCATGCTTGGCAGTTTAGACACAGGAAATTTATCTGCTCAAATTATCTGTTTAAGCTGCACATGTGAAAGATCCAGTGTGGAAGGCGTGTTTATCTCATTCAACGCCTGGCTAGTCATCAACATAGCTAACAAAGGGAAAATTTTTTTGTTTTTTCTTCTCCAGCAGAAATTTGCGAGACACCAAAACCAAATGCAAAATCTTAATCAGTCAGGAGAAGTAGTGAGGACTTTTAGCCTGAGGCCAAGAATGTATGGATTCTGTCCACAGGCCTTTTCTGTGGCTGTTTTTCCTCTGGCAATGAGCTTTTTGATAGAAGGTTCTCCCTGAATAGATGATCTGTGTGAGTCTCTTACTAAAGCAGTAAGTGATAATAACAGAGCTAGGAAAATTTGAGTGAAGCTCACTCTTTTTAGACACTTTCTGAAATTACTACAGTTAGATCAGTTGCTACAGCAAGACAGAACTATGCAGGTCTTTTAATGAGTTTCAAGCGTACTGGGACGCTTGAAATTTTACCATCTAGTGACTTCATAATAAGTGGACTGGTGAAGATACGGGTGGTATAAAGAAAAAGATCTTTTTCACTGCATGTTTGCACTAGAAATATTGGTTTATCACTTATTCTTTAATTATTGCTTTGTCTTCTGTGCTGAAGACAATTTCTCTTTTTGCCACTGAAATGTGCCATGTTTCATACACTAATTCAGTGAAGATAAGTGCACAAGGAAAAACAATCTCAACTGCACAAAATCTCAATTGTAGCTAGAAACTCAGTATTAAAATATTTTCCATACTGTGGACAGATGTACATTTGTAAATATTCATGGCAGTTTAAGCTGCTGCTGCCCACCAGCTGCGTGTTGCTGTTAGTATGGGCTGCTGCCCACACAGCTGTGCTAATAGACTGTTCTACTCTTGGCAATATCAGCAGAGTTAACAYGTTTGAGCTGAACTTGTTGATTTGACCTGAAGCTGACTAAAAGTCATATGAACCTCTCTGTTGACAGAGCTTTCGAGGCAGTAATTTTCAGAAGAAAGAAACAATAACAAATGTATGGTAATGTCTAATGTTATTGCAGTTGGAACTGGAAGAAAGCATCTGGCTACAGACTGTTTCTAAAGAAACATGAGACTGTTTGAATCCAGTCCTTGATTATTATTGACACAGCTTGGCCAAAAAGACCACTAATATGAGTAATACTTGACCATCCCTAATAGGCAGATCAAGAGCTAATCAGATAGGAATCAAGCCCAGAACTTGTTGGCACTACTAGGAGACTTTCCCAATAACTGCTTAGATATTTTGCCAGGACAGTGCTGAGAAGCTTCATGAAGCAGCCCATGGCCTGCTCTGTCAGAATATCCCTTAGTCTCTAGCATCATAAACCTAGCATTGTTCCAAAGCACATATTCCATTTTTAGACAGGCTATGTTTATGAACAGTGAAATTTACTCAAAATGATTCAAAAATTTTCTTTTGGAAATGTTCTCTCACATAATAGGAATGTATAGGAAGTATGCCATTATCCAGAAATAATATTTAGTGTCTTTCAAGCCATAATCTCCTTCCCAAATGATATTTGCAAGAGTCTCAGGCAGAAAAAGAGAAATGACATGCACAATCAAGTCATTTTGTTGGCCAGGGTATTACACCTCAAACTCAGAGAACTGTATTGAATGTAGCCTAATGAAGCCTTTAATTTATATAGGGTTAYTTATAATCACACTTAATACCTTTACTCAAGGTAGCTATGCTAGTAGGTTGCCAAATTATTCATTACTAATCTTTTTTAAAGGAGAGTATACGAGAAATTTTTATGCACCAAGTTTCATCAGACTAAAGCTCAGAACAGAAAATTCCAGAAGAGAAGTGACTTGAAAGACACAAGCCTTTATTATACAAAGACATAAAAACAAATGGCCATTGTTGGGAGGTCCATATAATTTTCTATAAACAGCTTTTCTTCATTTACTCTTCTGTAATATCAACTGGAAGATTAGGTTGTAGTGGTCCCAGGACCCACGTTAGCAATAGCTTTTTAGTGAACAGACTTCAACTCAGTTTATGTTTAGTGAAAAATATATATATATATATACACAGTACACCTACTGCAAAGAAATGTTTCATTTTTATAAGGGAATGAGAATCACAAACTCATACATACTAATTGAATTACATACCGGATAGACTACCTAACTGCTGTTATTCCATTTGTGAAACAGGAATAATACAATTTAGAAACTTCAGATAGTTTTTGGGAGAGCAATCATTAAAGCTTGTAAAACATTCAAGAGGCGTTGTTCTCTACATGCTAAGTGCCTTTAAATCCTCAGCAAAAGAGGATTTGTCCATAATAATCTAATATGGATTAGATTATTGCTTTAGTGCATCCTCTAATATTCCTTATGAGCAAGACAGAAATACTAGTTTCTGGCTGCAAAGAAAAAAAGTTTCTGGCACCAAGAAAGCCATTTACTATAACTTTTTTTTTTTTTTTCCGCTTTCACTTTTTGCCTGCAATGTAAATCTTGCTGGCATGGAGACAACTGGCACAAAAAATGCCAATCTGTAAACTGGGAAAACCTGTGTCCATAAAGGTTGTGGAACTCTATATATTTATATATAATTGTCCTAGATAGACCACCAAGTCACAAAACTAAAGGCATTAAATCCTCCTGTCTTTTATAATAAGACTGCAGCTGATGACTTTTTGCAGGGGAAACCCAAATGAAAAAGAAGTATCTTCAGTGCTCTGTCTGGATGTCACATTTTGTCATTTCAGAAGTGAATTTCTATTACAAATATTTTCCAGGAACAACTTTAAGCATTTAATAAACATTGGATAAATTTACCAGTGACTTTATTTGTAGCTATATATTTTCTATGGTATCCTTTAGGACAAATGAAAATTTGCAATTTTTTGATAGGCAGCTTGGGTGAAATGTGTCATCTTCTTTGATTTACAATAGGTGAAATACACATAAAAAAGGCCATCTAGAGAGCTTGTTCAGCTCATGATTTYGCTGTATTTTTCTTTATTCTTATCGCTGAGCTTGTAGTCATAGTGGGCTCTAAACACTTCAAGTCTCAACAAAATAATGTGTCAGGTTTTTGGTAAAAATAAATGAGTTGGGTTTCTCCTAGAGACAGCAGGTTTCAAATCTAGCTTTATCATCCATTCTGCTGGTTTTTTTATCTGACTTGGGATGACATACCTGTACAGGCTTTCCTTTTTATCCCTTCTTATATTTCAAAGTTTTTTTCTGCCTCAGACCTGACATTGACAATCCTTTTGTGTTTTCCTTGGTGCCTCAGAGGCTAATAGTCCAGCACGATAGCTGAACCTTTAGAAATTTCTTCTGTACTTCTGCAAAGTCTGCTTCAGTGCAGGCCACAGAGCTGTCACCATGAAAAGTGAGAGGTCCCTGTGGTTAAACATTCCTTAGTGCTTGCATTTCTGAATGCARTAGCAGAATGGGGAAATGGATTTTTCAACTACCTGATTGCAAAACAGCTGTACACAATTTTCCTGAGGTTGTGTGCTGGAATAAAACTATAATAGGAAGCCAGCTAATTTTCCTTACTTACTATGGATGATACAGGTGAGGAAAAAGTTGATAGTTCACAATTTGTAAAAAAAAAATCAATTATTTGCAAGTCTATTAATATTAAATACTTAATCATCTCGTATAAGCGTGTAATTTAAATGCAGTTAAGCAGTTAGTAGGTGTCAAATATCAATTAATGAATGAAGGAGCATTCCTAGTTAATAACTGAGCAGAAATCTCTGAGCTATTGTGAAGGCTACAATGAAGTAGAATCTCACTACAAATAAAACTAGCGTGYTTTAAGACATTTTAAAAACAAACCTCAATGCAGCTTTCTGTGAGATAAATTTCTTATTTCAAAATGCAGTTAGGGCCTCCTCCTRCAAATAATGAGAGGAATAGTCTGCTGGCTTTAACAGGACTGTTCAAGTCGGTCAGTGATCCTTACTAGAGCAAAACCTTTGCAAGTTACAAACATTCATCTTCACAGAAAGCAGTAACACTTTTATTTTATGTAACCGTCTCTTTCAGTTATTCATTCAGTCATTCATTTGATGTCTTATGTCCACAAGAAATAAAATGCAAGACTTATCTAKGAGAGAGAGCTTTCTTTTCTTCTCTTCCTTAAATTATAATGAGATGAGGAGTTTTGTGGTTATTTTGGAGAAGTCTGTCTTATRTAAACCTTAGCTATTCATGGTTTTGCATAATTTGTCATACATAGTAATTTTATCAATGTTTAATTAGGAAGACTTGCATAATATTGTGTCTTGCAATGTTAGAACATATCCTTACTCATTACAAGTCTGTAYTGTATCTAAAATATTCAAATTTTTGTTGTCATCACATCAAAGAGTTTCCTTTTTAAAACTCTATGTTCCCCATTGTCATCCTGCTGGCCTTCAGAACTAAAGTGTATACAGTTTGCTGAGAAACTGAGTAGTGGACCTTCATTCCACAGATTGTGTTCTATAAGGACAGTCTGCAATATGTAATGAGATTTTTATTTTAATGGCTGTTCTGATGTAGATTCAATGAATTCTAAACTATCTAGGCTTGTCTTTAATTTCCTCCCACTCAAAAAAATAAAGGTGCTATAGGGAGGTGTTKTGAGTAGATGCTCAAGTTTATTTTTGTTGGKKTTTTTTTATTATTATTATTTTCCCCAATTCTGAGTTGCAAGATTAGATTTTTCCCATCTCGGTATCGATTGGAGCTTTCTACTCTCCGGCTTCCTTTCTAGGACTGTGAGATGATGCTGAATCATTGCCAGGATACTTTTCTTCTGAGTGCTGCAAGCCCCCTAATGAGAGTCTGCACATGCAAGCTTTGCAACATCAGGACATCAGTGCTAATAAGGATGATAAGCTGGCACCTGTTTTGCTTTGGTTTTGGCGCGTAATTCTGAATGAGAAATAACAGTAACCTGAATTACCTGTTATTATATATCATGTGCCACAGTCCTTTGTGTAGCTATAAACAGTCAACAGATAGTTAATGAGTGAATGACACAATATTGAGCAATTAAAGCTCTTTACTATGAGTGTTATCAAAAGTAGAAAGTGAAAAACTTATTTCTGTGGGTATGTGGATCAAATGCAAACCTCAGCTCCCGGGCAAAATTTGATGAAACARATCTCTGCTTAGAATTTATTTCCTGTCCTTTCTTCTTTCTTTCATCAAATTAAAGGCTGTTTTCTAAGATGTTTACTTCAATTTTGTTCTCTACTTTGACTAGTTTTAGCTGGGATATTTTTGAGAAGTAGAGCTTTGTGGTAAGAATGAGAACATCTGAATCCTGTTCWGAGATGCAGCAATTAGGCTATATAGGTACTAATGGAAAACAATTAGAAATTAATGATTTAAGGTTTTTTTCATGGCATCTGCAACTTGGAGACAGGACTGATAAGTAAAGTATTATTTTCAGCAGACTCCTAGGCTATGACTCAGTAATGTAAATTAATAGTTTGAGTATTGAAAACTTGAACAGTAACCGGAGTCAGGAGAGACACACCATGCTYTCTGAGACTTACTTGAATACTAAGTAGTGATGAGCATTCAGCATACAAAGACCACGAATAACTACCATCTTCATAGAAGCCAGTGAACACTATAGGATTTGACAGACAGATAATTTTCAAAGGTGCACAGGGCTTCCAGAAATRAAAAGACATGATTTTGACAGATTTGGCAGGTCATATATTGATTGCAGCTGATGTATCTGGCCACTAAGAAGCCTTTTGTGTTTTGTTTCRGCAGCTTGACAAACTTACAACATTGGAGAGGTTTCCCTGTTCTTTTATTGTCATTTGGAACTTGCTGTCATACATCTGGGATCCAGCCCATGTGTTGTAAAGCAGCTGAAGTGTGAAGTTATGTAAGGAAAACTGGTGAAGCAGACTGCCTGTGCTCTGCCCACTACAGAAGATCATTACGAATCTTCAAAAGTGAAAGCAGCTGGCGRTACAGTTGAGAGCAGATTGAGAGCTTCAAAAGCAAGCCTATCAGCTATCGGCCACTGACTAAACAGGCATGTCCTGCTGCACTTGCACATTTCTTCATGTTGATTATCTGGCATCCCACCAGAGAAGTAGCTCATTACTTACCACATGATTAATAAATTGGCAAGATTTTACTCAAACTATTGCTTAGGGCAATTCAAGTTGGAAAAGAGCTCTTTGCTTCCTCCCTCCGAGCTGACAGATTATGGTAAAAAAATTGATGGGACAAATTTCTTAAAAGTAGCTCCTGTGTGTTCCAAAATCTGCTTGCATTCACATCTTGTGACTACTGTTACTGACATGCCCATGTGATTTGATTTTGCCCACACAAAATGTATTACATTCAAGAGATGATGCCTGGCTAATGCATGTGCAATTATACACATTGACAAAGTGAGTATGGTTTGAAAACGTTTCAAAATGTAATCCAGAATAGATTCTCATAGATCAACATGAATTTGTGTGCTTTGGTGAAAAGAGAAGTGGCTTCACATGTTTCCAATCATAAAAGACCTTTGTCAGCATCACAGATCTGACCAATACTTAAACCAACAGAGATCTTATGAGAAATMTGTGCTCAGACAGAAAAGCAGGTGGAACAGGAAATGACCAGAACTGTAAGCTGTAAGAGGAGAAGATCAAGCCAGAGTGAAAAAGTGAAATTAAACTTTTTGCAGCTCTTTCAACATGAAAGATCTTAGTTCCTGCCGAAGATTCCTTTTATATGACATACACTGGGCGAACAAATTGCTTCAAATTGTATTGATGAATGCAAGAGTATGGAACAAATCCCCCAGATAAATAATAAAATATCTTRACCACATGAAGAGTGTAGGAGAGCTCAAGAGTCAAATAGGTGAGTTAATAAACTGTAGTTTACAGTTTGTTGTATGTAGTAGCCTGATTGTATGTAACAATATGTAGTCTACCTTAGTGTCATGCAACCTAACACCRGGCCATTTTTTTAGGCAAGAAATGTTCTGAAAATGACAGACTAGTTGTATCAAGAGTATTATTGGACATTATTCTGAAAAAAATGCTATGTTTTTCACATAAACAAGCTAGGGAAGAGTTAAAGTAGATTTTGCCTTGAAACATACGCTGGAGTTCTTTGAAGAAGACTGTAAAAATTTACATGCAGTAATATGCAGTTSATGTGGTCTGCTTGGATTTCTAAAGCATATTTGACAAGATACCTCCTCAAGGGTTCCTAAAGCAACTCCACTCTCATGGGATAAAACATGATCAAATGATTTGGAAGATAGGAAGTATAAACCTGGAATAAGTGGTCAAAAACCTCAAAATGCAGAAAATCAGCAATAGAGTCATACAACGTATGTGCTGGGGCTAATTTATTCATAAATTATTGGGGAACGGAGATGAACAGGAACAAAGTTTACTGATGACATTAAATAATCCTTTGTACTAAAGATAAAAGCTGCCTATGAAGATCTTTTGGAGCAGTAGTAATAAAATGGCAGTTGACATTTATATATATGAAATTTYGAGTCATCAGCCTCTGTGGACCAACTGTCCTATTTTTGGAAACAGCACACATGTACATGCATAGGAAATTACTAGAAAAAGACTAGACAGAATATTGTTGTCTCAGTTGACAGAGCCATGGTGCAATTTCCTTTCAGTTTTTGTTCCCTCACTTCAAAAATAGTGCAATAAATTAGAAGATGCCCAAAGGTATGGAAGGTCTTCTATATGAASAGTGATTTAAAATTGACTATAGCCTTCCTTTATTATGGAAAAGATGAAATCATAGGTGTCAGATAAGTGGATATGAAGTACTGTTTGGGGAATTGTTGTTTATCGCCTCTTCTAATACGAAATTATGCCAATATGAGAATAATTTATCAAGTTATTAGACTTAAAATAAACAGGAGGATTCTTCACAAAATCTGTAGTTAGGCTATAGAAGAACTTTGCGCAGGTTGTTCTAGACTCTCAAAGTTTCCTCTGTGAACTCAAGGGGAAACTGAACAAGTTTACAGAAAGAAAATTTATCTCTATTAATAGAGGGACACACTTCTAATTCAAAGTGAACCTGAATCTGTTTTTTTCTAGGTAGTAAGAGAACTAAACAATGATTTCCCCACTTTCTAGACATCTGTTGACCACTGTTGGAGACAAAGTCTTAAGCTAGGTACACATATATTCTTATATTTGATTATTTGATTTTGTGTGTTAACTGAAAAATAACACCTCAAATGTTGAAGGAAGGGCAATTGTATTGACCAATTTGGGAAGTATTTTTGTGGAAACAGTAAATATTTTCAAGTAGGTCATACTGCAGGAATTTTGCTGCTCTTGCTTTACCTGTGATTTAAAAAAGGAGGAGGCTACAACTCAAATTGTAACAAATAGATTAAATTCCACTTTGTGTCTCATCAAAGTAAATCTGTGATGAGTTAACTGAAGTCTTCATGGTAAAATAATCTCTTAGTAAAACATCAACCTTCAGGTGGAATATCCTTTGAAACTGAAAAGAGAAGTAGGACAAGACATACAGGAAGCCTCTGAAGGACCATAATACTTTGTCAGGTTAAGAGAACAATGACAAAATCCTTCAGATCTCCCATTAGAAGACCAAGAGCTTCAAGCAGCCAGAAAGACAGGAAAGAGCAAGAGCAGCYGTGCAGCTTCAATGCCATCCCTTCGATTTTCAAAAGACACTATGRCTTGTGGTTTATGACACCTAAAAATAAAAAAAAAATTAATTAATTAATTAGTAGATAAACAAACAAACAAATAAAGCACATTAGATACCCACTCGGACAGTTGAGAAAGATGTCTGGCCCAGTCACTGTAGTCAACTGTGCAAATAGCAGTCATAGATGACCAGATTACCTGCCAGAAAGCTCTGATGAATGATATCTGCTTTGATATCTCCATCACTCATGTMTCTCTCAGAGCACTGCTTAACTGTGGATAAATACTGGAAAGATACTATGCCCTGTTTATGAATAGATATGAATAGGGTCATTGTAATATCCACTGTCACACGTCAGAGCTAAAACTATATCAAAATAGCTTTTAAAATTGGTGCCATTTGGTCATATATAAATCTGACTTTTTAATAGTCACTGAGACTTCAATCATACATATGCTACATACAGGTTTAAAGTTAGAGTAATTGGAAAGTAGTATATAATTTTTATTTGCTTTTTGAAAGAAAAACATTCTGATATTTACTATTTATTGGCACAAGCATTTGGGGATTTTTCACAACACTTGAAGGAGGACGCTGGAGGATTACATTAATTAAAAAGCTGGAAAACTTAAACCATTTTGAGTGACACTTTTTAAAATTCTAACTAAAAAGTTTCAATACTGTATTTGTGAACCACTCTGCTTACTGCTTATTTCCTGTGAACAAGCAGTTCACACGATTCAATCAGTGCCAACTCTTCCAAAGCAATGAAATCAGAATTCACTTAGTGTAAAAAAACATGAACCAGATGGGAAGGACATATCCCAGTTTGCCTACAATTAGCATACCTATCAAATATAAATCTATATGTGTGTGCGAGAGAGATTTCAAGGGAAAGAAAGAAAAAAGGAAACTAGGAATCTTATATTACAACCCAAATTCTGAACAATGTTAAGAGGAAAATTATAACTTGTAGGGGATTCAGGACCATTTACTGGATTGAAGRGGATCCCACAGGGTGATTAACATTCAACAGACAGGTCAACAGGTGATTAACAGAAAACACAGAAAKGCACAAACAGTCTTGGAGGTTTCTGCAGTGCATTGATGATAACTTTTTGACATGGGTTGTGAAAGAACCGATGAGGAGAGGTGGGCTACTGGACCTATTACTAGCAAATAGAGAAGGAGTCATCGGAGATGTGAAGGTGGGTGGCAGCCTTGACTGCAGTGATCATRAGTTGGTGGAGTTCAAGATCCAACGAGGAGGAGGCAGGACTGCAARTAGCCTTGCAACCATGGACTTCAGGAGGTCAAAGGTTAGCCTCTTCAGAGACCTCCTTGGAAGGATCTCACGAGTGAGGGCTCTAGAACGAAGAGGGGCCCAGGAGAGCTGGTTAGTTTTCAAGCAGCGCTTCCTCCACACCCAGCAACAGTGCATCTCTGTGGGTAAGAAGTCAGGCAGAAGGGGCAGGAGACCTGTGTGGATGAGCAAGGAGCTTGTGGCAATGCTCAAGCAGAAGGTGACCGTATATAGAACGTAAAAAAAAAAGGACAGGCCCCTTGGGAGAAATACAGGAATGTTGTCAGGGAATGCAGAGATATAATAAGGACAGCTGAAGCAAGTTTGGAACACAATCTGGCAAAGGATGTTAAAAATAAAAAGAAAATCTTTTTCAAATAATATATTAACAGCAAAAGGATGAGCACGGAAAACATAGGTCCTCTGGTGAACAGGGTAGAGGCCCTGGTTATAAAGAATGCAGAAAAAGCAGAATTGCCTTCTTTGCTTCAGTGTTTACCAAAGGCAACCCTCTGAAATGCCTGGCCCTAGGGACRAGAGAAGACCACTGGGAAGAGGAAGACTTGCCCTGGGTAGAGGAAGATTGGGTTAGAGCTCCTGAGGAAATTCGACATCCACAAATCCATGCGCCCCGATGGGATGCACCCCAGAGTGCTGCGTGAGCTGGCGGATGTCATAGCTAAGCCGCTCTCCATCATCTTGGAAAGGTCCTGGAGAACAGGGGAGGTGCCAGAGGACTGGAAAAAGCCAATGTCACCCCCGTCTTCAAAAAAGGCAAGAAGGAAGAGCCGGGCAACTACAGGCTGGTGAGCCTCACCTCCATTCCTGGAAAGGTGATGGAGCAGCTCATCSTGGCTACTGTCTTCAGGCACATGGAGGAGAAGAATGTGCTCAGGAGTAGCCAGCATGGCTTTACCAAGGGGAGATCATGCTTGACTAACCCGATAGCCTTCTATGATGGGATGACTGCATGGATGGATGAGGGCAGAGCAGTGGATGTCATCTATCTGGACTACAGCAAAGCTTTTGATACCATCCCTCACAGCATCCTCCTGGGAAAGATCCAGAAGAGTGGATTAGATGGGTAGACAGTGAGGTGGATTAGGAATTGGTTGGATGGTAGAGCTCAGAAGGTGGTAATCAGTGGTGCAGAGTCCAGCTGGAGGCCTGTGGTTAGCAGTGTCCCCCAGAGTCCGTGCTTGGCCCGGTCCTGTTCAACTTGTTCATTAATGCCCTGGATGAAGGGATGGAGTGCTCCCTCAGCAAGTTTGCTCACGATACCAAACCTGGAGGAGCAGCTGACAGCCCTGAGGGCTGTGCTGCCATCCAGAGGGACCTGGACACACTGGACAAGTGGGTGGTGAGAAACCTCATGAAGTTCAACAAGGGGAAAGTGCAGGGTCCTGCACCTAGTCAGGAATAACCYTAGACATGCCTACAGGCTGGGGACCGATGTTCTGGAGAGCAGCTCCTCAGAGAGAGACTCGGGCATCACAGTGGACGACAAGTTGACCATGAGGCAGCAGTGTGTCCTCATGACCAAGAAGGCCAATGGGATCCTGGCGTGCATTAAGTAGAACGTCGGCAGCAGGTCGAGGGAGGTGATTCTGCCCCTCTACTCAGCCCTGGTGAGGCCGCACCTCGAGTCCTGTGTGCAGTTCTGGGCTCCCCAGTACAAGAGGGACGTGGAGCTGCTGGAGAGAGTCCAGTGCAGGGCTACGAAGATGATCAGGGGCCTTGAACATCTGCCCTATGAGSAAAGGCTGAGAGAGCTGGGCCTGTTCAGCCTGGAGAAGAGAAGGCTGAGAGAGGATCTCATCATTGTGTCTAAGTACCTCAAGGGAGGGTGCAAGGAGGATGGTGCTAGCCTCTTTTCATTGGTGGCCACTGATAGGGCTAGAGGAAATGGCCACAAACTGAAGCATCAGAAGTTCCACAGGAACTTAAGGAAAGTGAGGGTGACAGTGAGGGTAACAGAGCCCTGSAACAGGTTGCCCAGAGAGGTTGTGGAGTCTCCTTCTCTGGAGATCTTCCAAGGCCACTTGGACACCACCCTGTGCCACATGCTCTTGGAGACCCTGCGTGTGCAGGGGGCTTGTTTGGTGTCGCGACGGATTCCTCCTTCCCGTCGCGAGGGTCGGGGTTGGCCCAGGCGGTYGTGCAGGCGCAGCACCGGGGAAGAGACACAACCACCCCCTGCACACACAAACCTGAGGCAAGGTGGCAGATCATCCAACTCTTCCAACTTTATTCAGGGGCGCGCTTGCTTATAWAATCTTCCCGCGGGGGTCTCTGATTGGATTGCCAGGTGATCCGAGCACTGCTGTCCTACAGGGACAGGGCGCTGGAGCCCTCCAATAGACTGGTGCCTATGGCGGGGGCAGGGCGGGCTGCCATTGGCCAGGGCTCCTGGTCTGCCTGGAGATGTCNCTATGGCGGGGGCAGGGCGGGCTGCCATTGGCCAGGGCTCCTGGTCTGCCTGGAGACGTCCAGAAGAGTCCCCAGGAGTCCCTGGCCCCCACCTCACCGGGGTCACCCGAGTGCAGGATGATTGGCAGCCCACCTGCAGCCACAGTACACAAGGCACCCCTTTAACTATTAACTATACACATATACATACTTACAGGGTGGCTAGCGGGATTTTCTCCAAGCATTTACTTTACAAGCTGCTGTGGAACTGCCATTCCGCAACAGTTGAGCTAGATGATCTCTAGAGGTCCCTTTCAACCTTAAGCATTCTATGATTCTATGATTAAGTTTCCCTTATTTGTCATATGGAAGTGGCAATTATATGTACAAATAGGAGAATGAGGTATTATCAGGTCTCCTTGTACATTCAGTTTCCTAATATGAACATACTGTTCTCTGGCTGTGCACACAAGTATGTCTTCTGTCAGATTCATGGATTTGATGCATTTGCATGCAGCTTCCACTACAGAGCAATGTTTACTTTTGTCTGCTCTGATGTGCTTTGAACAGATTAAGGGGAGGGTCACACTATTGACTCTGTGATGTGGCTGCCTGGGGACAGTGTTAGCAGACATTGTTTGTAGAAATGTCATTTTTACCTTTCTAAAGATATAGCAACTAACACATTTTAGAATACTTCTGCCTCTGCTTACACGAGGAAGTCTACTTATGGTATCAGGTATTATGGTGTAAAATCTTATTCCCTGTTTGCTAGAATTCTGAAATAGTTTCCCCAGTGGTCTCTGGAGGATAGCATTTCAAAGCAGGGAATTTCTGTCTCCATGGGAATTATAATGCAGTAAGAAAGCTTTCATTTTGACTCGGAATAGAGTAATAGACCTCTTGGAGTTTCTAGCAGAAAGGAACTCCACTGGCTTGTTTTTTATACAACAAGACTAACCAGCGCATCAGAAATGCCCAGGGAATCCCCTGTGCTGAGTGGCAGTTGCAGGAGCTGGCAGAGCCTTGGCTGAACACGGGCTCTTGGGATTGCAGAATCGTCATGTTTCCATTAGTGGGTGAGGTGGGTGGTAGGAAGCCCTTGGAGAGTGTTTTATATGCACGACTCTTGTGGCTGCTCATTCTCTTCTGCAAACCAGTCCCCAGCACTAAACTCTTTACTTAGGCACAGGAGCTTCTGGGTTTCTTTGCTTTGGAAGCCTGGGTGTCCTGGGACTCTCAAGGGGACCTCATCTCCTTTGCAGCCCTGGAGGCCCAGGCTTTCCAAGTCCAAGGAGTGAGCTGGCAGAAAGCAGGTGGGCAGCTTGTGGAAATTAACAGAAACTGTGAAACACTCTCTCTTTCTTTCTTTCTTTCTTTCTTTCTTTCTTTCTTTCTTTCTTTCTTTCTTTCTTTCTTTCTTTCTTTCTTTCTTTCTTTCTTTCTTTCTTTCT
>PTEX01000128.1:0-25122 GCA_003342815.1 Eudromia elegans | reverse complement strand
AACTGTCCAGTTGGAAAATTCAGCTCTTTTTAGAAGCAATAATTTGACTGAATTAGATGTGTGCTGCAATAAATGACAACAGATCATGGAGTGAAGGGAGGTACTGTTGGGAGAATAGCTGTAACACAGAATTCAGATAATGTTTTCTGTGGGTGGTTGKTTTTTTCTTTTTTTTTGATTTTGTGTTTTTGTTTCTATGAAGGTAGACAGAGATCTGGCCATGTAACTCCAAGGGGTTTTAACAGATGTTGCTTTGAAAACATGGTCCTGTATGTTTTGGTATCAGCTGCACATAATATGTTCTGTCACAATTTAGTAAGGAATGCTCCTTTTCTCAGGAAAGAAAGATACTTGCGTGCAAGAATGTGACATTACTTGCCTAGATAGGCACCTGCTTCAGAAAAATGTGAATTTTGTATGAAGTTGGCTTCTTAAAAGCCCAAGCTTGGACATATGTGCACGGATTACAATGATTTTGAGGGAGAGATGACTTTAGGCTGTCTTGATTGGAAAAGATTTTGTGTAGCTGACAGAGTAATTGTCTTGAAATGGTTAATCTATTGGAGGTGTACATTTACTTGAGCATATTCAGCTTTCACTGTAGAGTTCATCCAGCTTTTAAGCACTGTTGGCTCACAGCTTGTAGGCTTGTGCTCCAACATGGGTTAACAGCATGGGTTTTATTATGAGCCTCCTTGGCAGCGAGCAGGTAAAAGGAAAGCTTCAAAACCATTTTCCTTTGTTGGGAGAACCCCCTAAAGGAATTTAGAGGAAATGGTGTGTCTGTCTGACACAGTTACCGTCAGCCAGCAGTCGAGTGTCTCAGCAAGCAGCACTGCAGTCACTCAGTAATTTCTGTGCTACATGCCTTTAAGGCTGTGTAGTGGTCTCTGTGATGTACAGCAATAGCTGAATTGTAAAAAAAAAAACAGTTGAATGCATGTTAATGCATGCASGGATTCATTTGGAAGGTGCCACTGATGAGGTGTGTGACCTATGCAAAGGGGCATATGGACCAACTGCTTCTGTTAGAAGTGTTAAATATATATATATATACACACATATACATTTTTTTCCTGAATTCTGCCACATTAGATCTATTTATAAAATATATGAAAACACAGAGTCTGTGGCATTTCATGAAAGGGTTAAGTTCTGAGCAAAGAAATATATATAAAGCATAGTCTGAACTGAAGAAGGGGCTATATGTCTGTATCTCCAGGTGTCATTTGACCTACATATTCTGGCAGATTTGAGGACAGAGGGGAAATAAGCTTGCTGTTAAAGGCATTATGGCTCACTTGCTTGGCCTCATTTATACTTCCACCAGATGAAGCAGTGTCACAGCCACTGCAATGCAAAGCTCTAACAGCAGGTAATTTATCATGGGGCAAGGCAGAAAGGAACATAGGGAGAGCTGTCTGAGAAGCATGGTGCAGAGTGTGCTGCTCTTCTCAGCAGCAATAGTTCTAACACTTCTGCACGCCTTATATGCAGGTGAGAGCAGGCTTACTCCCAGCCCTTGAGCAGGAAGAGCATGTCCTGAACCATTGCACAAGCTCGGTCCTAAGTTCTTGGGGTTTGGGCATACCTAGCGTAGGGAAGCTTGGGAATTCGAGAGCCCATTTTGCCCGTAAGCATCCTGGACTCGGCTCTGAAGCACACGAATTCAAGCTGCAGTCAGAAGTGCGGCYGGAAATGTGGTAGTTACAAAGCTCAACACTCCAAAACTTGCTTTTACCTTGGCAGTGAGGTGTACCGGTTACTGGCCAGCACTAGTTCAGCAGTCTCTGGAGGAAGAGTCCCTGCTAAAGAGTCCAATTTACTTTATAGTCGCTTCTTCCTCAGAAGACCCTCCAGGAAAGGGCTTTCAGCAAAAGAGAGCAGCAGTGATGTTTCTTCAGGAGATATCTCATTAGGGATGATTTGTTCATTTATTTAATAAATAAATAAAAATCAGTGCCTGGCTCCTTTTGTGTGTCAGGACTTTCCTGAGCTCATGGGAGCATTTGCTGTACTTCATTCTGCACCATTRCGGAGGGCTTTTTTTGTGCTTGGCCATGTCTATTTTGTACAAAGATCAGCTTCTCTGGAAATTTGAAACTATAGAACTATTTCTGTATGATTATCTTTAGAAAAATTTTTAGTGCGGACTAAAATATATATCATCAAAGTAAATATAAAAATATTATCAGAGGCTTAATAATACTGTAGAAATACCAAATTAAAACATCTTTAGTGTTGTTGTGCTATAACAAAGATAACAAAATCAAATAATGAAAATTTATAATCACAAGACTAATGCCTTTGCTTCTCTTACATATTGTGTACCATGCTATCTGCACGTGTACAAAAGTTGAGTATATGGCACAAGTGTACKAAGTGTGACAGACACTACTTTGTGTTTGACATCTCCTCCATAAGGGCATGCTATCTGGATCTAAATAATTAAGCAGAAGCGGAAAGTGTTTTGTTCTAGTAGCAAATCATGCTTTGTTTTTGAAAATAAGGTTTATTTCAAGCTGGTTGTAACTTAYGGTGCTTGCTTAGCTGAGGAACGACACTTGATAGGTCTCACTATCAGAGAGAGGTGGGGTGGCGTGACCAGAACTACTGGTTTGTTCACATCCCAAGCATAACTCAAACCCCTCTGAAGAACTGTCAGTGCTTTTCGTAAGAAATTGAATTTACTTTAAATCTTTATTCTGAGAAAAATGGTGGTGGCTGGGGTTGTGGCCATATATGGTGGTAGTGGTGGCAATATATCAGAAATATTACCAGTCCTTCAGAATAGTGATGGGAGATATAGTGCTGCCTCCCACCAAGTGGATTGTGTAAAAGTCTTTAAGAACATTAATATCAAAAGCAGAACCATGGCATGAGCACACCTAGTGTTACATTTTGTGTGCATTTTCTTCTGCTTCAAATTCAAGCTAGCACTTTCAAGGAGAAACATAGAAGGGCTTTTAACTTATCAAAGTGCTTGTGCTTCACAGAGCTTGTGTGTATGTATATGTGTATGTTCCCAGCTGTTTCCTATTTCTCCTTGATTTTTATTTCTTTGATACAAGGCTTGCTTTTCTCTCTTAGTTTCTATTGAATTTCTGAAAAGCCAAGAGGAAGTTGAGGAAGTTTTTTTCTCCAGCTTATCCACAACTAGATTAAAGATCCACAAATTCTTCTGTCAGAAAATRAGTTGCCACTTGCTTCATCCAGTGCCTTAAAATCTGTGTGGAGGCTAGAGAATGTGGTCCTGCCTTTGCTCACAGTAGCATTTTTCACAGAGATTATGTCTGGGTGGTTGTGTTCACTTCCGTGCAGAGACATCCACTTTTTCTCCAAACAAAGCGATCCTAGAAGATGGATAGTCACATTAGCGAAATGTTCTCTGGCAGCTAATTAACTCTGCTGATGCCACAGTGAAGTACTGAACTAATGTGACCTTAATGCCTTYGGTTTTCAGAGTAGCTTGTTCTGAGCTAGCTTTTCTCCACATTGTGCCACGTGCTCGGGCAGACTAACTATAACCTAGCAGTGATTAATGTATAGCTCGAATAGTGACTTCCACCATTTTAAGCTRATGATGACCTGCTTGAAAAAGGAGACTTTTTGCTGAATCTTTACTGAATCTACCTCAGATCTCTCCTCTTTCTGTAACTGAACAGCTTACTAGCACTTCTTTAAGTAGCACTTAACAGTGATATTTTCATATGTAAATTTTAAAATTGTCATTTGTTTMATAACCATAAAGAGGGTTATGAGATTTCCCATTTCTTGCCACACTAAACAAATCTTGAAAGGGCCATGCTCCTGACTTCATCTACTTTCGAAGGTAGGATATTTTGAAGCTTTGATAATCASTTGCTTACTTAGGTACCTAAAAGCAAAGCGAGTGRACRGTTTTTCATTTCCTTTTGAAAAATRATTGACCTATCAGGCCATGTGGTAGATAGGCCTGTCTCTAAAAATCTCATATTTGAATAGGGAAGAATTGTGCTTTAGTTGAGAAGAAGTCMGCTTGGCCACTGTATTTGCTTTCCATAAGATTGCAGAAGAGAAATACAAATTTTACAAAAAGTGGTCAGAAAAACTTTTAAGATTTTTGCCACTAAGGCAGATGGTGTTCTTTCTGAAACGGTGAAAATTGCTGAGTTTGTAACTTATCAAAATAAATAAATAAATAAATAAATAAATAAATAAAAGCCTCTGCTTTTGTAAAACATTATTAAAGTCTGTCTCTTACTGAGTAGTGCCAAAGAGAAGTGGGTTTGGGGCAGTTGGAATCTTCTTTCTGCCCAAATTTATGTATTTTTTTACAAAAGAAAATAACTTTTGAGTCTTTTTTTTATAGGACTTTTTTGTCTTTCTGAGCAASCTTCCTTGCTGAACTACCTTTCCTAAAATGTCAGTCACAGAACAGTTTAATAAGTATTACTTATAAAATGCATTTTCTGGACTCAGAAAACCCCAGTTTCTAAGMAAAACACATGAAAGTATCTCTAGAGATTTATTTTTGCAGGAGGAATAAATTCAGGATGGACTTCTGATGAAACAGATGATGACAAAAGGAGAAATAAAAAGAAAGTTGAGAAGCTGAGGGCTCAARGACAGGAAGTACAAAATGTAGAAGTTAAGAGGCACCTTGAAACAGGGAGAAGTAAAAAGAGGGAAATCTGGCAGAGTTTCTTTGTATGTGAGTGAACCTGCATAACCTAGCAGGYAAGGTTGAAACGCTTTTGCAGAACTTGACTGAAAACTTACATTGAATGCATGAGTTATGAAGAAGCATAATCTAAAGGATGCACAAAATTGATTAAATAAAATCATTTGTGCGGTTTTGTGAGGAGTAACTAATCTTGGTCTTGATCCCTTGAGAAAGAATTCTGGGAAGCTGAAAGATGTTGGCAGTATGACAAACGATCACAATGCAGAAACAAGTAGCTCTCCTTTTTACCTGGATTAGTTATAACAACATCCACTAATACAATGTAAGATGTCAAAAAACATATGCCACTTTCCTCCTATTGAGTGGCAATGCCTTAGATGAATTTGGGAATATGTTCTTCAGCAAATCTTAGATTACTTTTTCCAACTCCCACAACTGRTAGAAAAAGCTCTATTTAGAGATGGTAAGAAATCTGGAACTAGTTAGTTCAAGAAAGATCTGTGGAATTTTATAAAAAAAAGTAGGACAGAAAACCTACAATACTTCTGCATGTGAAGATCAGTATTATCTTTTCTCTGCAAAATATATATTAGGAAAACAGATAGCTGGGCAGAGAGGAATGAAAATAAGCCTGTCCCCTCACTTCAATGGTAATCAAAAAAAGTGTTAAATCTGCTATAATTTGCCTTCTTAATCAAAACAGTAGAAATTAGTATGTTTTAAATTATTGAATCTAATGAGAAACCTCGATTTCTCTGAGCTACTTAGCACCCAAAATCCCATTTAAGATACTTTAAATTTATTTTTTTAGATAATCCTTATATATATTTATAAACACACACACTCATATATAAGTATATATCTATATATAAATATATATATTCAAATCCTCCATTTTAACTGTATAATACTTAGTATCTTCATTTGCCAAGCTCTAGTTTCTCCGCTACAAAACAGCCCCACAAGTTAAGTGGCCTTGTGATAATGCCATCTTTAAAAGATACAGAAATCCTCACTSGATTTCTTTCACTTCTATTATACGAATCAAGCTTATTATCTGGTAGGGAAGCTAGCCTCTGACTTTGGATGAATTATTATTGCTTGTTTCTTAGRTTTTCTTTATTTAATTTCTTCAAAGACAGGGTTTGCTGCAGGAAGAACTGAGAATTCTGGTTTCACAGTGAAATGCTGGTTTCAAAGTTCATATAGCTTCATGGGGCTTTAAATATCTTCTGACTGAAAAAATGTGCCTCCCTTCATAGGCATGGAAGACCTTACTCACAGGACATGAGGTCCAGGATTTCTGACTGATCAGGACACCAAAGGTATCCAAAGTTAGCTTTGATTTTGGATAATTAAATCAAGATTTTTTTTTGCATTTTTTCCTTTTTATTTTCTGTTACCAAGTGTAAAGCAGGCATAAAGGATCTTGCCCCCTTTGAAACGTCTGTATGGGACAGTGCTATATGGATGTTGTTTATTGTCAGCGATAAAAATAGTGCTTTTTCATAAATAACCTTTTTCACAAGAACTTTAATTTGTCATAATTTATGTTAAGTAATGAAGCAATGCCAGTTTAGAATTAATGCCAAAATTTGTCAGTCCTGTCTTCCAACACTTTGAGCTACACTGCTTTTGTCTGGGAAAAAACAAATCTCAAAGTCCAGCTCCTTTCTAATTTCTGTCTTGGAGTCTGGTTGACACTGTCTCATATCCCTTTTGTACATTTACTCTTTTTTTCACTCCACACTATATTAAATGTATAAATTTMAGGAGTCCTCCTTTGACCTTGAAGATGTTTTTGCTTTATACTGAATGCAGATTGTTCCATTTAATCTCAGAGAGAAACAGACTTTCATGTGAGTACCTGTTGTAGGTCTTGATTCTCTGTGTGGCATATCATCTAGAAAATGTTGTACAAAATGTTTTGAGCTAAATGAGGAGCATCTGTAGTTCTAAAACAATGGATATTTGGGTTGTAAAATAAACACTAGTCATCAGTGATAAGCAAATCTTCAGAGCTTCCTGTGAATTTGGTGAAGCACTTTAAAGCCTCTTCAGACATATTCAAATACCTTCAGTGTGTAAGGACAAGATCACACTATGATGGCTTATGAACCACTCCATGTATAATCTAACTGACAACTGATTTGAGATCATCAGATTACTGACCTAGTGATTTAAGGTTATCAGATTATGACCYTCCAGTACACCAGAAGCTCCTCCAGAGATTCCCAGAGTATCTTTTAGAAGCTCATACTTCATTGGTAGGCTTTGGGATAAGTAYCCCATTCTTGAGACTTATCACATAAAATGGCTGTGACAATGAACACTAGTGCAATGTTTGGTCAGCATGTGCATASAGTATGATATTGAAGATGATCATCTTTTCTTACACAGCATCCTAAAATAGCRCTGGATTATGATGAGTCTCACTACATAGCCCCTCAGCACTGTAACAGCACTTTACCATGTCGTTCCAGAATAATCCAACACCAATACAGAAAGTAAGTCAGGACTAACTCTGTTCTGTGATGTTTTACCTTTTGCTTTCTTTCTTGTTCTTGTTCTTTTTTTTTTTTTTTAACTCACAGCTATTTTCTCTTTTTTGTGGTTGTAGTAAAATATTGTGGTCATAAATTGTTTTAAAAGACTGTACTGAGAGCTAAACTTTGGAATATTTGTAAAGCTACTCAGTTATACAACAATGTGCTGCCATTCAAATTCTTTATATTTAAATAAGGAGTACAAATATTAAATTGAAGAGACAAATAACAGGAGAAGGATCTTGCAATAGAGAGCTAGACATAAAAGGGAGCAAGTTTAGAGGAGGTTTCCTTGTAAACAGTATCTGTGAAGGTCCTTACCTTTATGTTTATTGCAGTATCTGKTTTTGGCCTTTAAAGCAGCTTGTTGGTCTGAAAAGCTACTTTTTCATTCCATTTCCTTCTACACTGAAGGTATGGGAAGACAAAATATCCAACAGAATGTACAGCCACCAAAGCAGCATTACTTGGTGCTTGAATGTTTGAAGCTCATAAYTATTGAAAGAAAAAAAAGTTTTAGTTGTCTTGCCACTGTAATTTTATATTAGACTTCTTAATTGATTTTGGCCTATAAGGATAAAAAGGACTTAAGATCATTTATTTCCCTCTGGGAAAAGCAGAGTTTATTATAAGTCTAGTATAGGTACTCAACAGAAGATAAAACTGGATCTTACAAGCCTGCCTTCCTAGCACAGTATGAAGGTGAGTGAGAGGCGGAAGGAAGGGTGGTCGGCCTGTTTCATAGAATCACAAAATACTTAAGGTGGGAAGGGACCTGTAGAGGTCATCCAGTCCAACCCCCCTGCACACGCAGGGTCTCCTAGAGCATGTGGCACAGGGTGGTGTCCAGGTGGGTTTTGAAGATCTGCAGAGAAGGAGACTCCACCACCTCTCTGGGCAGCCTGTGCCAGKGCTCTGTCACCCTCACTGTTAAGAAGTTCTTTCTCAAGTTCCTGTGGAACTTTTGGTGCCTCAATTTGCGGCCATTTCCTCTAGTCCTATCACTGGCCACCACTGAGAAGAGGCCAGCCCCATCCTCCTCACTCCCTCCCTTGAGGTTCTTATAGACACTGATGAGGTCCCCTCCAACCTTCTCTTCTCCAGGCTGAAGAGGCCCAGCTCTCTCAGCCTTTCCTCATAGGGCAGATGTTCCAGGCCCCTGATCATCTTTGTGGCCCTGCGCTGGACTCTCTCTAGCAGCTCCACGTCCCTCCTGCACTGGGGAGCCCAGAACTGCACACAGGACTCGAGGTGCGGCCTCACCAGGGCTGAGTAGAGGGGCAGAATCACCTCCCTCGACCTGCTGGAGACGCTCTGCTTAATGCACCCCAGGATCCCATTGGCCTTCTTGGCCACGAGGGCACACCGCTGMCTCATGGTCAGGCATGCCTCAGCCCATTGTCCACCATGACGCCTGGGTCCGTCTCTGCAGGGCAGTTTGCTCAGCARTAGTCCTTGGGAAAAGAGGAAAGGAGAACTCAGCCTAAATAAAGCTACATCAAAGAGGCATGGTAAGCTCGGACCACTTCCAAGCATCCAAATGGATGGGGAAAGGGACACCCCAAACTGATATAGGCAGCATTGCCCTAAGCGCAATTAGTATAGCTGAACTGGTATGAGAGAAATGTAAGGCTTTAGCTGCTGGAAACATCTGAACTCTCTGAGAAAGGCTGTCTACTGGGAACGAAAGTATGGTTTGTCAGAACTGCCGTGTGACAGTGTAAGTGTTTCAGACCGGGCTTTCCATTCATTATATTTTCAGTATAGTCGCTCTCAGCTAAAGATTTCTGATTGTATTAACCCTAAGTGAATAATCTAGCGGTAGATTAGAATATATATTGCAGTGTCTCCATTTCCCATGGCCCATTTCATTCTTGGCTCGCCTCTGTTAAATACACTAGTGAATGAGGATGTCTTTATTCAGTAGCCATTGTGCAGGCTGCTCACCATGACAATCCTTGCAATAATGAAACATAGGCTTCTTTTGTACTAATTATTTTAAGGATCTCAGGGTTTTCAGAGAGGACAACTCTGCTTTTGCAACTCATATGAGTGCAAAGTTTTTTCACTGCTTCATTGATATGTAAAGATTTTATGAATTTAGGCATTTTATTTGAACAAAACTTTTTTTTTACCTTATTGAATGACTCATGCAGAGTAGACAATATCATGGAATGAACTGATTTGTGCTCATCCAGGGAAATATTAGTATCTTGTTTTTCTGATTTGTGCTTCATGAAGAGCCAGTAATACAGAAATATCATTGCCTGCAGCTCAAAGGAGAATGAAAACCCAGTGATAAGATCTAGGGGAAATCTTGGCTGGAGAAAGGTTCTGAACTTGGGCTGAGAAATTCTAGAGGTGATGACTCCACAAACCTAACTTTTTTTTCTTTTTCTTTGTCTTTTTCTTTTCTTTTTTTTTTTTTGGCATCCCAGGGATAAAGTTAACTTTGATAAGCATTACTTCATAACCCTGAACAAACTTTGATGTTCTCACCTGAAAATGAAAATACTTTTTGAGAAATGTAGGGTGTATTGTGAGAAATGTAGGAAGTTTTTAATACACAGCTAATGYTGTAAAATAACTTGCATGTGAAAACAATTGCCCTACATAAATAGGTATATATGCATTCATAGAAGATAACAGAAGTTAGAGATGGAAAAGACTTTATTGGATCCTCCTTCTGTTCCCTTCCAATGAAATAATTTTATAAAACTCTATCCAATTTGAGCTCTCTGAATGGTCGTCAGCAATTTCATACTATTGTCCATATTGTCTTTGTGAAAAATTCTCTTTTGTGTTAGCACTCTAAGCTACCTTTCTGTGAAATAGAAAAGTTCTTATTGTCTTCTTAGGTGACTACAATCACTTGTCACACGTTTCTAAAGAGCTACCACTAAAACCTTGATGCAAGGTGGATACCAAATGCATCCATTATTGGATTTTTCTCAGAATGGTAGTAGGACCATATTATCTGTTCCGTACATTGGTCTCTTAGTAAAAATATCAGTTAAGTGGAATCCAGACACCTACTTTGCTTTTAAAAAGGTAAAGTATATAAATAGAGGATAATAGAGATCAAATCTTTTAGTTTTGGAAAGAAGCCAGAGCTACAGAACTCTTTGTTAAAAAAATATTTTCCTTTTATTTTCCATAGTCTGTAGTGTGAGCCTGTGTTATAAAAGTAGTAATGTCCCATTTTAGGAAGGACTTTCTTTCTGACTGCAAATTGCAAATTGCAAAGTTTTCATCCCAGTCATGCAGCCAGTCTAGGACAAACTAAATGGTGAGAAAACACTTGTGCCAATCACCTCTATTTCACAGTAGCTCCTTGGCTGCATCTTCTGAGTGGCAAGAATCAGTCTGCTTTAGTGCTTTGTCATTAGGAAATAAGAGTATAAAGAAAACCGGCACACGTAGAAATAGGATAGTGTAGCAGGGAAGCGACTGATACAGCATAGAGGATGATCTCAGAAGCCTGCCTGAGGATTCTCATCTGTCTGCAGACTCAGCGCTAAGCTGATCAGAGTTAAGATCAAGAAAAAATCTTCCACCACGTTAAACTGATAGGGACATTAAATTTTCCTTTTTTCTCTCTTTTTGTTTTTTTTTTTTTTTTGAAGTTGCGATTTTCCTTCTGGGAGCCTCTCACCCCATTCTTGTGTTGTAATACGTTTTAATTTTGAGTATAGTATACGTAAGTTCTTTTGGCGTGGTGTGGATATGTGTATAATATTTGGGATGCTCGTCTAGAAATACAGTCCAATGGACTTTCTGGTCTTGATTTCTGTGAATATTTTTCTGATGAAATAAACCCATACATATTCATAAACCATATCCATAAAGCTGAAGAATCTGTGGTACCTGTGCAATACTCTTGTAAAAAACTGTTTGGTCCAAGTTACGGTGTAATTGTAAATGATAGAGGAAGACCTTGCCTGTGTTGTTTTTCTAAATTACTGTTACTCTCAGTCCTAACAGAGTTCTCAGCCTCAGTCAAATCCAATGAAATCAAAACTGACAATACAAATGGTGGTTGGTTAAAGTAACTGATAATAGGTAACTATTGGCTTTTGGCTGTGGCTTCGTTTTATCTCCTCTTTCAAAGTGAGACTTGTGATCTTCAATAGAAAGCAAGATGGAATAGCTCACAGTGGTCTCTGAAAACCCTGTGGCACCGCCACTGCTGTGCACATATGCAAAGAAGTTGCAAAATAAGTTTAATCACACCTTTGCAACTTTGTGTACTGGGGCCTGAGAAGACAGTGTTTTCAGGAAATTGTTGTGCTCTGCCTTCCCTCCTCCCTGCATGCAGATGATCTTATATGGTGCTCCCCCCTTGCATGGATTCTACAGATAGTTACGCAGGGCAAGTGGCAAAACCACTACACAGCAAAAAAAAAAAAAAAAAAAAAAAAAGAAAGACACTTATAGTCTTCATGAATTCATAAAAGAAAGGACAGCAAATGACATTTCCCTTTTTATATGGGTGTTTTAAAAAATCCATTTACTCAAAACACATCTCTTTTGGGAAACAAATTTAAAGTAGGGTTATATTAGCTGATTTCTCTTAGAGAGAGTTTTCTTTTTCCACTTATGACTTCTTCAGCTAAATGTGACACTATTTTTCTTCTTTGGGAACTTGAGCAGGCTAAGTAAAGCACACTCAGCAAAAGCAGCCTGGGTACCATAATTTGGGTTGATTTTGATACAGTTCCTAATCTATATATTTAACACGGTAAAAAATTTTTAGGATGCAAAAGCTATCTTTGTTTTGTACTTCTTATATTGTAGGAGTTAAAGATTTATTTTAAGAGAGATTATTTCCTTGCCTTTGCTGAGAAGCTTGTGCCAGGTTATTTCTTTCCCAGAACATAGTTTACTGTGTTATTTGTACAGCATATAACAATTCAACTTTTACAGTACCATTAAATCAGGTGGGCATGTGGGCTGGGAGCTCTAGCAAGCAACAAAAGAAGAAAAGTGATTTTTGTGCTGTTCATTCTTCTGAGGTGAAGCATCATCCTCTCTTCACCTTAATTTGGCTGTTGATGATGAAAGTTCTTGTTAGAAGAAGACATAAAGATTTTGGTAGAATTTTCCCTCTGTCTTTCCCTCAGAAAAATTCAGGGTTTGGAAATGCTATCAAGAAATGTAGATATTATTTGGCTATAAGCACTTGTGTTCTGAGCCCATCTTTAGGCTATACAAATTGCTGTGACTGTTCAGAATGCTCTATTTTGTCTACAAATATGATGTAGTTCTTAACCAAGATCATAGCTTGGCTTCCAGAAGTGTTATGACTGTGCTAATACTCAGTTCTGCATAACTGACTGTGTCCTATCAAAATTCCCTTTGCTAATTCCCTTATATGTCATTTAACGTGACAAAATTGGCTAAGGTATCTCCAACACCATTTATGCATACCTGTAGCATTTTACAATTCACAAATTTTAGATTCTCTGAATAAAAAGAAATAAGGCTGTTGTGAAACTACAGAGATGTAATTCTTTATCTCCTTGGATCTTGTGTGGTCATTAGCCAGTAGAGAAAGTGCAAATTGTCATTCAGTTATAATTATGTTTAATTGCACCAGATATAACTCGCTGTGTAAGTTAGGCAACTGTGACGAGTCAGCCCAAAGACCCCCTTCTGGTGAACATCAACTAGAGTGCTCTCCTTGGACTTCAGGGGCAGTATTCTAACTTTATACTACTAAGAAAGTGTGATTTGTCTTCGAGGAAAGATATAAGACCCTGTCAAGATGGATCTGATTACAAGAGAATACATATAAATTGAGGTCTGCGTGAACTTAAAGTTTAATACTTCTACTTAAGTCATGTAATGTGCCCCAGTGATACAAGCCGTATCAGAAGGAAACATTGAGATCCAGAAGAAGATTTTGTTACTGAGATTGAAGCCAGACGCTCTTCCATCTTAAAAGGCAGGAGTTAAGCAAAGGTTGATTTTTTTTTCCTCAATAGCAAATGAAATGAATTTATCTGATGCAGTAAATAGAATCTAATTTGAGGCTGRTTTATTTGCTTCATGTAGGAACATAGTAGGTTAGCTTTGTGATCTGAGTAGTATTCTCTTGTATTATTAAGTTGATGCTATTATAGTCAGATAGTAGTCATTCAGCAATAGAGACATTACTCCATGTCATTATGTTTGGATTTAGCTTTTGTGACCTTTATAGGCTATCTAACAGAGGGAGAAAGCCTAAGAGACATATCTTATTGTGCCACACAATGTACACTGTAAAGACAAGCTGCAGAGAGCTATGGTTTCATAGCATAAATCTTTTTTTGCTGTAGCCAGTTTGGAAGTGCTCAGTAATTCACAGAAACGACCTTTAATTTACTGTTTTTCCCTGGATACCACTGAGGGCTAGTAGGAGGGAAGAAACTCATTACAAAGAGCATCTTTTCTCTATTGGAGAACAAAGAGGGGAGGCAGAGAATGCCAAGGTTTGGTTATCGCTACTCGGTTGCTTATCATCTGGAAAAGCAAGCTTTGGAAATAATAGTCTAATGGTATGCTATCAAATTCTCTAATTTTGTAGTAAGCAGAGAGCCTACTACAGAGAGCAAAAGGCATCACTGGTTAAATCATTTTAAACCACTAACTCCTGTTTGTCTGTCAATAAGCTGTAGTTACCCCACCAT
This sequence comes from Eudromia elegans, assembly GCA_003342815.1. Taxonomy (NCBI): domain Eukaryota; kingdom Metazoa; phylum Chordata; class Aves; order Tinamiformes; family Tinamidae; genus Eudromia; species Eudromia elegans. The sequence continues at coordinate 11,239 of PTEX01000128.1, read as the reverse complement.
AATATAATGTCATTTCTGCTCAAGTTCTGAGGTCCCTCTACAAAATATCAAATGAATTTTTGCAGTTTAACAGATAATTGCAAGGCTTTATCGCATGTCTCAGAAACATTCTTTTTTCTGCTTGCTTATGCATCAGAACAATTGTMTAATTTGCTTTAGTGAAGCGGAGACAGAAAAAAATATGTAATATCAAATATAGAGAACAGGAAAGGAATGAAACTTATTATTTTTATTTCTAACCTATTATTTTCCAGTTCAAAAAACATGTATGATTTATTTTGGGTTTACTTGCTTTCTTCCTATGGCAAGTGTCTTGGTTTTAATTGTAAGGTACATTTTCATTATTCAGTAGAATGAGGCATGACTGCCCATGCTGAAACTGTATGTTTTTCATTGCCATTAGACAATGAATGTCGGATGTACTTAGGAGTACTTCAGTTACTGTGGTCTATTGAAACGGATGAACAATGTGGAGAGAAATTCTTGCAGTATGAAGAAAGACAGTAACACTGCTTCAGRCCTTGACTTTTGATTTCCCCAACACTCATTCACAGTACAATGCACTTCCAGGCACAGGAAGTCATCTCTCTTGCTTTTTAAGAAAAACTCTCCCTAAACAGATGGTGTTTCAGGAGCGTTTCAGGAGTCTCGAGTGTGTTACATGCAGGAGTCGCTTAAAGGAAAGCATCAAAAGGCATATTTGTAATCCCCAAGTCATCTGAAAATAATCCTAGAATTGGACTGAGATGTTRCAGCACACAGAAAGGTGAAATAGGAAGTAACTTCCAGGATGGTCTTGCTATGGTCCCCCTTGTTAATTCTAAGGAGACATTTAACCTCAAAATGCTCAGGAATTTTCTGCTATGAAAAGATCATTGTRTGTTTTGCTTTTTTGTTATTCCTTTTGACTTTTTTTCTAAAGCTTTAGAGATAATTCATTCAACTTTTTAGAACAGAAAGTCATTTAAAAATATTGGAATCTGAAACACAAATTTTGTTTGACATTGCTTTAGTTTACTAGTATGTTGTGATTTCTGTAGTACTGCATCAGCACTGTTACATGTCAGCAGAATGTGTTTTATAAATAGCTCATGATGTTTTTCTTTGAATGTTTAATGATTCCATGATATATAATCTCTTCTATTTGAATAACATTGAATTTTGTTATGGTATCCTGTCTTTTAATTATTGCATATATTTGAAGGAGTTGTTGATGATAGTTTGCTTTTCCTTTCTCTTTGTGGAAAAATGTTAGTGTGGGCTTCAATAGCATTTAATACTAGTCCARCAGACCTTACAACACTGTAATGTTTATGCATATTAAGACTCTATCTGTGATACTTTGGTCCACAATGTAYTTTTTCTCTTTTTTTCCTCCAGATGTGCTCTATATGCTTTTACAAAGACTCTTAACATGTTTAGGGTGATTTCATCATTATTTATGCTGCATACAATTTAACACCACTTTGTGCTACTCTCGTAACACAAAGCAGCTTTATAAATAAAGCACAACAAATAATTTAATGAAAATGGAAAACTCATATTGTGTAGCTTGAGGCTCTCACACAGGTTTTATTGGACAAATATGCACTGAAGTGGCCTTGCTGAATTAAGGCATTTTTAAGTATTTATAAATCAAAGCATTGGATACGTAACTACCCAATCTTAATTTGCAGGTGCTATTCAGCTTTTTATTCATGCATAATGTCCTGGATTGTTAGAGGGCCAATYTTTTACCATTGTTTACGTGTTGTAGCTTCTTTACTTTAATGAGAGTGCAGAGACCTGAGTAGCATCTTTCACTGCTCAATATGCCCAATATATGACTTTCTTGGTACTTTTTTTTCATGTGATTCAGAATTCAGTATCAGATGCTGGAATATGTAGACTTTTCCACGGAAAAGCTGCCAAGGAATGTTACAAAGTACTGCCAGGTGCAATTGTCCTTGTGTTATGCATGAAGGTCAAATGCATCCTCTTCCTGTTCCACGTACTGACGTTCCTAGTCAAAATGATTACTCGTTTTACACTGATGTCCTGAGGAAAGACAAGGAGGGCACATAAAAACCGTTTTCTGGCTCTTTGAGCTGCCTGTGCAGTTTGTACTTCACAGAGCTAGGGAAAGCAGTAAGGTGTCTATCTTGCACTTGATGTATGCTATTGATCTCTCTGCCCCTGCCTTCCCTTTTTGGATATTTTCTGGTATGCTTTTCTGCTGATTGGTGATGTTATTTGAGCAGGTGTCTGAACAGCATATTTCATCTTGCCGGGTCATATAAGTAGTTAGGTATGTATCATACCTCCTGTCTGGAGACAGGAAGGGAGAGTATTGAAGTGATGTGGCTGAGAAAAGAATTCTGTTTTTTCTGGAAAGAGTCAGCTTTAAGCAGGTGGGAAGCAGTGTCATTGGACTGAGCTATATTAGCASAATGACATAGTGTCTTCCTTCTTGTGTCAGGTTACATCCAGCTACATTAATGTACTTATGTAAAAGGGTAAATTTAGAGTTTTCATTAGTAGCAATTCTCTGTAGAATTTTTTTCCAAATCTTTCTTGTATGTCATGTATTTTGTTAGTCCTGTGTATAAAAATAATATAACAAACAAAACTTTATTTTCAGTACTCTGACAATATACTGCTTTATTATTATTGCTGTGCTATCACAATACTCAATGTAAATTGTTATTTTTAAGCTCTATGACTACTTTTAAAATTATAGAAATATGTTCAAGAAAATGGCATTCTTTGGCCTCTCACATGATGCTTTATCACTGACTAATTTCATATTTCATATATTAAATATTGTTGCTTACTTGTGTTGTGGTAAAGACTAGGCATTGCACACATTCCAGAGTAAAGCTTACTTTTTACCAAGAGCTGTAAATACAAGTAGACAATACTGACAAATGATGCTTTAAAGGTTTCTTTGAAACTCTCTCTTAAGTTGGGAGAGCTCCCTAGAAAAGCAGAGAATCTGTAAGTGTCTTAAGGCTGGTCTCATGTGCAGGGTGTTCTAAGAAGGATAATTTTTTTACGCATTTAGTGGTATGATAGGCTTGCATGTACAAACAGTCATGAAAGACATGGCTCCATGTGCACAGAACATACRATGGTGTCTGAGTCTACTAGGACTGCTTTGAGCTCTGGCCGTGTGGAAAAGGTACRTCCAGACTGCAACACGATGCCACAACCTTCCTCCTCTCTTGAGTACCTCTGCCTCAGCTCAGCTCTGTGGTTGACCTTGCCTGCTGGCCTGCCCTCTCAGCCCTGTAGKACTCTTGATGCAAAAGAATCTGCATGGTTAGAATATAGGGAAAATATGCACCAATAGGAAGAAGAAAACAAGGTAACAGCCAAATGAGAGCCAATCATATTAAGATATATCTGAACCTGTTGCAAAAAAGCAATTGAGGTGTTGTCAGTGTTCATTTCCAGGCCTTAGACAGAAGTGCTGTGTGGTTGTGTGATCTTGTGCACTGCTTGTGAATTTACAGCCCCTGCTATAGGCAGGTTTCTCAAATACGGACGGGTATATCTGAGTGTGGTGACACATGATCCTGCACCTAGTGGCTAGGTAGTATATAACAAGAATCTTCCACAGAACATGTAGCCAACTTAGTGTTAAGAAGCACGCTATATGCTTTGTTTGATAATAAAAGGTACCTGTTTTTATCTGATAAGTAGAGTGCTGCTGCTTTGTGCTKCTTTTTGAAGTTTTAAAGGCTTTGGCAGATATAAATGAAAAAAAAAAATCCACCTTAAAGATCCTGTAAACAATTCACAGCTCCCTTTTGCCTCATGAGATCCACACRATAGCTTGTGGCAGATAGTGAGGTCTTCTAGACAAAAGATTTATGGATCGCTCCTGAACTTTTCTTAAAACTTAATTTGGCGCCATTGATGGATTATATTATATTAGAGGTGTCTCTTGGCAAAGTTTCAAAACTGTTATAGTTGCTATATGATGAGTGTAGAGAGAAGAGAAGTAAGCCTTGAGTTTGTGATACTGTCTGTCCTTTTCAGTAATACATTATTGGCATTCACATGTTTTTGATTTGAAGATTTTCAGGCCACAGATTCAAAATGGAAAATATATCTCCAAATTTTAGAGACATCGTTTTGTTGATTGATCTTTCAAGTTGCTCCTGATCATAGTTAAGCACACTGATAACTGACCCTATTTCTGRCCCTTTTAGAAATGTTTGAGCCTGTTCTAGCAGGAGAAAATATGAAAAACATGCCACAACATCTGTTTCAATTGTGAAAACCACCTTTTGTGATTTTTTTTTTCTTTTTTGTCTAGGTAGGCAGTGACTCAGAATCACTGCTGTCTCCTACCTATTCGATGTCTATGCAAAATAAGTTAATGGTAGCACTGTGCAATGAAAGAGTTTGCTAGATCTCTAAACTGACCAAAGCAGAGCTGCTTTGGGACCAGAGAGATTTTGCCCTGTCAGCGCAAAAAATTACCATAACTCTACCAGCAAGTCTGGACCTGTTAGTATGTGCATGACCATGGTGGTATGACTGCTTAGGCCTTTGGCAAGCTGGCACCCTTGCACATTGGTGCACTGCAACCTGTGCCCAGTGCTCTCTGAGCAGGTTCTTTCTGATAGTCTGAGCATACAAAGAGTGGGAGATTTAATATTAAAGTTTATTTTAAAGATATTTGATTTTGTACAGGATTTTTGATTTAGCAGTGTGACTCAGCAGTATACTGAAATCACAACACAATCATATATATCTGTACTGTTCAATTCACATATTGATGTGATTGCCATTGCCACTGTCTATATGCTCATTGTCACAGCACTGGCTGTCCCTAGCCAGAGAGCAAGGGGAAACATGGGCTGAAGACAGGTCAAGCCCATTGTTCTCTTCCAAATTTCTTTGTTAYTTGTTCAGCTTTTGTTCCCTGTGCTGGGCTGATCCCCATGTACACTTCCCTCACGCTATCAGGGAGACATTTGCATTTACTTGATCAACACAGGAAGAAAAGTTTACACCACTTAATCAATTCAGCAGATATATCTGCTTATCTAACACACAGGTTATCCTCTGCTGCCCTGGGTGTGAGATAAAGCCAGTTATCTACAATAGATGTGATTAATGAGTTATATCCTACATGATTCTTGAGCTTCAGGGCAACCACCTCACCCATCTCTTCTGAGTCTTCTTCCGTGGTTGGTGCCTCGCAACATGTCCACACCTTAGGTTCCCTCACTCTCCAGGATACTCTCCAGGACACGAGTCCTCACTAGGGATCAACACTCGTCCTACTCTGGCTACCCTTGAGAACGAGACTTCGAATGAGGGAGCAAATGACTTGGTGCTGAAGTCAGAARTGAAGTATGAAGAACTCTGCAAATTCACAGTCTGCAGTCTGTTGTTGGCAACACCCGAAATAGTGAAGCGAGGAGTGATGGAGGATTATGTACAAGAGCTTCAGAACGTGCAGCTGTTTCATTTAACTCAATACTAGYTGCATAAAATTGACTTACCGATTAGGGTCTGTCTTTTCTCTTTCCATTTGGATTAATTTATTAGACATTAAACTTTTAGGCTAAGCAGACTAATATCAGTCTTTCGTAGGTATTTCATTTTTGTGAAGGAGGAAAGAAGGCTTTGACAAGAAATTAGCCTGAGTTTTGAAACTTTTTGATGCCGTGTGAGTAGTTTAAACACTATAAAACTTTACTTCCCTGATGCTAGAGGGACATTACAGAACTATGCAAACAAATATGTTTAATTAACTSTATCAGACATATGCGGGTGAACACTGAGATTTTAAACACCAGAGATGCAAACAACTTGTTTTATATATATAAAAAAGTGCTGTATCAAACCAAAAGTACAATTAGATTACAAGTTTCATTATTAATGCAGTTGAATGAAAAGAAATATCCATTCTAGCTTGAGATTGCATAATAAAAATCACTGCATCATTTAGAAGACCAATGTTATTCTCTGTAGGTTTTGTGCATGTATTACTGTTAATGTTARCTTACATTTACCAAGATATTACTCTCTCATCAGTATGCCAGCACATTTAATTGTCATTTTAAAATTATCCAAAGTCTGTGGTGGATTTTCAATTTTACTTCTATTATTAAAATCATAAAAATATGACAAGCACAGAAAAGGACCACTAACACCTAATTACCATTTGCACATTCAGTGTATGCCCCATGTTCAAATCAAGGTATCATGAGCACTGAACTGATCAGGGATTCAGTGTGATTTTCGTCAGCTCCTTGGCTGTTCCAAGTTTTTAGGATCATAGATAGAGTAGGATATCTTTCTGTGTTACAAAATTCACATAGCATCTGGACAGCCAAAAGCAAGATTAGGCATAACTGTGAAAAGTATTTTGGTATACCTCATTTTTATTTCCTATTTCTTGCTACCAAGTGATATGTGCCATGTTTGAAAGTATATTGTTAGCATTGCAGACCTTGCCACAGCCACCCAAAAATCCTGTGGCAAATAAAAGAAAACTTCCAAGATACTATGTAAGAAAACATTCCGAGATGCTGTGATATTGGTATAATTGAAACATCCAGATTGATTTGCTATGATAGGATGTAAGAAGAGATGTATGGGAGAGGAGGAACTAGTGCTAATGATATATCGAAGAATGTGAAGCTCTACAGGACTGTGCTGACAGTGATAGAGGACGCACTAAAAGTTCTGCAGGGGCCCTTTTCAGCTCACTGCGCTGTCAGCAGAATATTGCCTTTTCTCAAAGGCGAAAGTGCAACTGCATTGCTAATATATAATTAATGTTTTTTTCTCAGCTCTATCAGCTATTCCTCACTGACCACAGAGATCTCATCTCYGCAACCCTATCTGGACAACTCCCGTGATAATCCAGTTTTTGTGGTGTTAGATTACCTACCTGTTTGARTAGTGTGTTCATCTCAAGACAAACCTCTGTTGTCATGATGATAAATATAGAACCTCACTTAAGTCAAATATCTAAATCTTTTTAGTGTATTCCTCATGAATACTATGTTCTGATTCTAGTTTTTTCAGTGTATTGAGATAGAGAAGGATGAGACCTGAAAAGCTCTGTTGCTGTCTGTGTCTGCTGCTGCTACTTCAGGCCTGACTTGATGGTTTGATGGCTTCTTCTGCAATGGAGATTCAAAGCTAAGACAGACAGTGCTGTCTGAAAGTCAAGTAGCTGCCTGCAGGGTCAGTTATGACCCCGAAACATACCCATGAGTGCATGAGAAGTTCATGTTGTTTGTGTAAGCAATTTGTTTTAGCCCAGGGCAAATATAAATATGGAGGTAGAAAAACAATGTTGGAGATGGAAATATTTTGCCAGTGTCAGCTAGTTAAACTTGATATAGTTTTGACAATAAGGACAACAGTAGCAAAATAAGATGCTATTTGGGGAAAAAAAAAAGATAACTTGTCCAATGGTACAGGAGAAAATAATGTATTTAATAAAGTGCTAGAAAAGCAAAATTTTTTTTGCGTGTTTCTGTGGAGAACAGTTTTCCATGAGTATTGTGTTTTGGGTTTTTTTTTTTAAGTGCAGTTAATATTGTTGTTTGCTAAATCATTTTGAAAAGAGTGAGTATCTAGATGGGTAAGGCAAGTTTCCTCTGCTCCGTTCTGCACTACAAGCYTTGGGATTCTCAGGAGGATCTCATTGGTTTCAGGTCAATAATTATGTCTTGATTTAATGATATTTAAAAAATAGCTAGAATAAGTGTGAGGCAGTTAGTTTTCTACCTGACTTTTGCCTCATAATAGAGCAAGTTGCAGAAAATTAACTGTACACAGGAGATTAACAGAGAAGGAGGAGGGCAGTGAGAGGGAGAATTGTACAGGGTAGTTTTAGGAAGGCTATATTTCTTTAAAAAATAGAGGTTTAGCAAACTTAGACTATGGGGATAAAAGCAAGTTAAAGCTTTCTGAACTTACAAGACAGGAGAGGATGTGAAGTAAAAGGGCAAAGAGCACCCATTTGTTGGCAGTCCCAGGCGAGGGGCCGCATGCATGCAGCATACCAACTCCAAACAGAGGCTGCGGACCTGTTTCCTCSTGGAAGTGCCATAAGCTCTCAGCTTGTCCTGCAAAACCCTGGTAGCTGATAAGAAGCAGACTCCCAGGTGTACAAAGGCAGCACCCCCCTATTCTGATTGAGATTTATTCCATTTCTGCTGTCTTTTGCATCCTGTTCTCAGGGATTGAAAGGAGACCAGAGAAAACCTAATGTTCTTCTGTCTCTTAATAGCAGAATATCGATATAATCATAGATAATTTTARAATGTGCAGCCTTTGTCTGTCTCTCTCAGATGACCTTACTCTTATGACTTGTAATGCATGACTAAAGCTAAATAAAAGAAATTGTTTACTGCCTCTTTTTTGTTGAAACCTTGCCTTACRTGGTTTGTTAAATACCTTCTTGGCTTAGGTGGGCAGCAAGGAGTGCCTGCTGTGATTCACTAGTAAGATAACACTTGCCCTTTCCCTTCTGCTTCAGTTCATCTGAAGGCTTTAGGTGTATGACTCCAACTGGATAAATTGAAAGAAAATACTAAGAAATGTACTGAAATATATGTTTTTTTGAACTCAGTTTGAAGAAAAATACATTCYCATCCATTGTGAGTGTTCAGTACTACCCAGGAAGATATTAACTCCTGTACAAAAAATAAAATAAAACAAAATGAAAAAAAGTACCTCCATGCTAGAGAAAATAGAGTGGAACCAAAAAATACTGGAATGCAGGAGAAGGGAAAAAACRTAAATTTTAAAATATATAAAAGAGAAACAAAACCTGGAGTTTACTTATGAACAAGAAATCTTCTGAACTGCAAATAACTGTATTCATTTTCTTTTTCTGAGCAATGAAAAGTAGCAGGAAAGTTTTTCAGGAGTGTAGGAGAAAACTGGTAAGATTTTCATTTTCCAAATTTTAAAACTGTGTTAGAATTCCTAGCTCTTATTTTCTCCTGCTTTTCCTCCTTTTTTCTTCRTTTTTACAGTGGAATATGGATACACTTTATTGCTTCTGTACTAATGTATCTCTGCCTTGGTGTTCACATGTTATAATTTTGCCTTATTTGCAGATCATAGCTAAGCAAAAAGAAAGCAGAAATGAGAGAACAAAGTAGGAAAATGTCTTCAAAGTAGAAAAAGAGCCTAAGAAATACAGCATCTATTGGGAAAAGAAAGGGCTGAATACTGGAAGATCTAGTAGCAAGACATAAAAGGAAGCCAGCTAATGATTCAGGGAAAAAATATGAAAGTCCAYTAAAGAGTGTAAGGACTGCTGTATGTCAGTATATTCTGATAGTCTGGGAATAGGTATATACTGAASCATAAAGTCATCCAAGTTTGTATGAGTATCAGTTCTTTTTGGTGGGTATTAATGTAGTCTATTTTCTTGTTTGGGTTTTTTTGTTTGTTTGTTTGGCTTTGGGTTGTTTTTTTTTTTTTTTTAAGTGTTGTCATTAACTTGGAGAGTAACAGGAATAAAAAACAGGATGGCATGAAAACTCCATCAGTCCACTGCATCTTCATGGTGTTGATTTAAAAAGAGATGTTTCATTTGGACATGCCATAATTAGGATGAGATAATCCATAGCTGGGTGTGAAAATGGGGAAAAATTGTATTATGAAAAATCTTTGGAACTTGCAATAGATCCTCTGCTTATGGCTGTGAGTTATTGCCACCCCGTAAAATGTATCTTTATTTCATAGGCTTCATCACCATGCCAAGATGTGATGGTGTTCATGTAACTTGGCTTCCTTTATTTAAGCAAAAAGCTATTCTACTTGATCTGCAGTAGTGATGACTTTCAGCAGTGGTGCTCTTCAACCGCATAAATCATAAACCAAATTTTGTCTTTGTTTTCTTCAGTGTTAATCTGAAATAACACCAGTACAGTCAGTAAATTTACTTCTGGTTCATAATGCCATAAATGACTGCATGCYGTTATTATTTCTCTGCTATCTCCCTTCCATTGTTATTTAACAGAACAGTTGTGATAACACAGAAGAAATGTGTAGTCTTTCTTAGATTTATTTATTTATTTAGACTTCAGAACCTTTGCTGTCTTTTCTTATCTTTCCCTATTTCGAAGAATATTGACTGTGCTTGTGCTACTCTAGTGAAAGTTATCCTCTGACCTTGTCAACTCTCTTGCTTGAGGTGATAAAGCAAGATCTGATTGCAGGCGTTTATTTCCTGATAAAAGACTGAACTTCTGTCTCTTGATTTCTTTATAAGATGAAATGGGTAAATTAAAGGTCCAGTGTAATAAAAAGGGCACTGCATTTTCATATGTAGCAGAAATTGCACTTTGTATAGTAGAGAATGAAGTTCACAGATTTCAGCATTGTCTGAGCAATCTTGATCTTTAKTCAGTATCTTCAAAAAAGTTTCAGATATATTTTTAAAAATAACTGTTAAAATGTTATCTCTTTCTGTCACAATAATTCTGCCATACAAATTTTGGCAGGATAATGAAGCCTTAAATATCAAAACATTCTTTGTTATTCCTTCACACATTCACATGTCTCTGTTTTCAAAGATACTGCAGTATCTTTGACTCTGAGAATATAGTACTAGTATTGGAAGCATTCCTAAAAATGTGAAAGACTGTACAGTAGCATTATATTATGCAAGTATTGAAAGAACCTGTTCTGTTCCATGCCAGAGAGTCACTGAGATTTTGATTACTTGTAGACAAAAATCATGGCTGAAATGTAATATTCTCATGTATGGAGCGAAAGCTTGTGAGGTAGTGGTCTTATTTTCTATATAATTATCACAGTTAAATACTACTATGTTGGTTTATGCACATGCACATATTAAAATATATATATATATATATAAAACTAGGGGAAAATAACTAGTTAAAAACCTGATATATATTTCAGAAACAATGTATATAGCCCACCAGAAGGAGGACTATAGTAAAACCCAGGACCTTTTACGTGCAAAATTCATTCCAGTTTTTTTATTCTAGTTTTATGGAGTGCCTTCAGTTTCATTCTRTCACAGAATCCTAGAATCCTAGAATGCTTAAKGTTGGAARGGACCTCTAGAGATCATCTAGTCCAACCCTCCTGCACAKGCACGCTCACCTAGAGCATGTGGCACAGGGTGGYATCCAAGCGGGCTCCAGAAAATCTCCAGAGAAGGAGACTCCACCACCTCTCTTGGCAACCTGTTGCAGGGCTCTGTCGCCCTCACTCTTAAGCAATTTTTCCTTAA
>PTEX01000127.1:2246789-2316531 GCA_003342815.1 Eudromia elegans | reverse complement strand
ACTATATTAATGGATATTCCTGTAATATCTTTTGGCATACAGGTTTATTAGTTGTTTTTTGTTTATTTGTGTGCTTTTTTAGTGTTTTTTTTTTTTACTTTGACTCCACAGTAACTTCCACAATGGCACACCATTACTATTCTTGAGGTACATAAATCTGCCTTTAATATCTGAAGTTAGAGTGCCTAGGTAAAATATGTGGTTATACTGCTAACCAAGGATCAAAAGCTAAAAAGTTGTGGGGTTTTCTTGTTGTTGTTGTTGTTGTTTGTGTGTTTTTCTAGATATGCTTTTATTCAGTTTGGGCATTATACTCACTACTGTTTATTCTGTCCATCAATTAAGGAAGCTGGTTACAGTTGCATGAATTTAATTTTGTCAATGAATTTTAATTTTGTCAATAACTTGCTTCTTTAGAAAAGACCTTTTTTTAGCTAGACTGGAAGGTCTAGTAAAGCAAATTCAATGACAAGAAGTTATCTTGGAAAAAGCTGGTTTTAAGTATGTTTTACAGAACAGAAAAAGTTTTAAATGTGTACTTGTGAGCACTGGCACAGGAAGCTTTGTTCTAAAAAATAAAGCTCAGTAATGTGCTGCAGGCTATTTACCGCACTTCCCAGTAGGTAACAGGAACATCCCAAGTGACCTTCTCAAATTCTAATTATTTAATACAGTGTTCAAATTAATTTGAACACTACCAATAACCTAAATTAAGGCTTAAGTTCAGGCATTTTTTTTTTGCAAACAATTCACAAACAAGCAAGATAGACATAGCTTTTGCTGTACAAAGTTCATTCAGAAGTGGTGTTATTTCTTTTGAAAATGATCTAAAATACAAATTCAGATACAAAAGTCTATCAAGAGTCATATTTTGGCAAAAATCAAATCACTTTGATTTGACAAAATAAGCTATTCTTTAGATGTTCATATGAGAGGTTCTCTGTCATCACCAATCTAAACTTTCAGTTTTACCAATGGGAAGGGAGGAGTAGAAGAGTCCTGTCAACTCTGCAGTTATGTAATTCAAGAATCAAAGAAACATCTGATGAATGAAAAAGTTTAAAATTTCTGGTTTCATGCTACCTTTTAAGTACATGCTATATACAATGAAAGTCTGAAGTAGATCATCTTGAAAACCAGTGACTGAAACTTAGTGCAGCATATTTCCCATAGAAAATAACTATATCTAGTTAATGGAAGAGAAAATGAAAACTCTGAAGGAGAGGAAAGAAAATCTAAGACCATAGATAAAGTAAATAAATAAATTTAAAGTTTATCAAGATATGCCCTATCAATAAAGAATGGTTATTTTAAAAAATAACAACCAAAATATTCTATTTTAAGGTTCCAAGTTTAAATAAGAATCCTACTGCAAATAAGAAGTACAGTAGCTAAATTTCTGCTGGGATATGGATAGGCAGTGAGGCCAACAGGGTAGATGATATCTAATCTTTAGCTGTGGACTACTCTCAGTTTAATAGAATTTGTGATTTCCATTGACACTGTAGTGCAGAGTTAAAGCCAAGCCTCTATTTTGAGCTAGGTCTAACACAAAGGAAAGTAATGAGCTTCAGTGTGCTCTCATCCAAGCAGAGGAAAATAAATTGCAAAGTATAGAATCAATCTTAAGAAATAAAGAAGTTCCAGAATAGTATGGGAGAAACGAACAAACCTCAAAGACAGTTCCTATTTGTGATTCTCTACAGAATGTTGCAAGGGAGGAGAAGGGGCAAAGGAAGAAGAAAGTTGAACTGGTGAAGCCAGTTTCATACATGTCTGACCATTTAGGTTATATGATTTCAGCCTACAACTGTACTAAAAAATGGCAACTTATAGCTCAGCATAATATAAAGATCATCAATAATATTCACAGTAATAAATATTACTCAAGTGTGAGATAAGGATGATTATTTTAAATGTTGTATTTGTTAACAGCTTATGGAGATATAGGTGTGCCCAATTACTGCATTCTTTCCCTAATAACCACAGTATGTTTTGCTATACTCTTGTAGACTGGTGTCTTCTAGGAATTGCTGATTCTGTAGACAATATTCAGACACAGTGAATAATATCTGTTTCAAAAATTGATTTTCACAAAAAGAAAAGGGGGGGAGGTTTTCCGTTACAAGTTTTCACAGATTGGGCTTTGTCATGACATTTTTCAGTTTTCAAATGAAAGAGAAATTAAAGTTCTGGAATACATTCAAATTAATTTTTTAAAATATAGATAAAACAGATAGAATATTCATTCTATTTTCACCCAAAAAGTCATGTCATAATCAGTGTTACATTCAGCTACTACCTCCACCAGGTCTACACAAGTTAGTTTTCAGTATATGCCTATATATAGGCAATAAATCTATACTAGCCAACATTGTTATTCAGTCCTGACATTTTGTAAAGCCCATCTCAAGCACACTAAAATTTATCTCATGACAAAAATGTGAAAGCTTTCAGCTTTATATCTAGTATGGGTTTGGGCTTGATATAGACAATGTACAGTGAACCTTTCCTTCTGCATAATGGTGCAAACTAAATAACATGCTCTTAAAGCTCTACTTAAAGAACTATACATTTAAAAGCTATGCCATGCCTCTCTATTCTGGACATCACTGTCAGAGAATAAACTCCATTTTACACAGCATTCTACTCTTTAGCTTCAATACCCATTTTAACTCTTTTTCTTGTCTTTTTTTTTTCTCAATAAAAAAATGTTCGGCCTTATCAGCTCTGATTCTTTGCTATGGAGATTGGTTCTATTCTTGTTTTGTAATGGGAATTACATGCTTAAAGATACCTCATTACTTTCAGCAGACACTTTTTTTTTTTTTTCCTGGCTGTATCGCAAAGGAAAGTAAGCAGTTCCCTTCTAAAGGATGTCCTGTCTGCAGTGGTTTTCATAGGCCTACCTGTCACGTTGGTATAAGATACTTCTGTCTCAACACCAGTTTCAGGTCCATACAATAATAAATGTGGCACAGTTAGATACTTTTACAGGAATTTTAATCTGTAAAATTAAAACTGATTGCAGGTTTGATCTTATTCTTTGAATATCAGAAAATTTCCAATATCCAACAAATATATAATGGCAGATTTGGCATGTATTGTTATATTCATAATTCAGAATACAATACTTGCTTGCATCATTCTAGAAGGTGCTTTATTTTCCCGATCATTTATCCTGAAAGAGAGAACAAATTACATCCTGCTGACTGCTATCATGATGACCAAATTAAAATCATAGTCCTATACTAATAGAAATTTCTTATATAGAAACTTTTCTAACAGTGGCAACAAATATCACTAACAACATGACTTAGTTTATATCCGTAAACACTTCCACACAGACACTCTTTTCTGTCTTACTGTACAATATGCTGGATGAAAGTCACCTAATCTTCCAGATATAAAGACTGATGTATACAGTGGAATATTTTAAATTACTCAAAAAATAAAAGCATTTTGGGGTACACCAGCATAATTACATAATCCAAAGATTACTTCAGAGACATAATGAGAGTAGGCCTTTCTAGTTGAAAGGCCAGTGCTTAAGTAAATTATAAACATATAATTAGCTAATGGAAGAGGAAAAAAAAAAACCTCTAGAAAGAAAACTGTCTAAGGAAAGAAGGAATTTCAATATCTCATTAATAGCTTTATGGATGGCCAATTCTATTTCATTCAAACATATGCTTTGTATCTATCTTTTACACACAAGAGAAAAAAAAACGAGGGTATTTTGTTTCTAGCTTCTTATCTGGCACCAGGTATGACAATAATCAGTTAGGGACAAAGCTGTATTTATGACGTAAGTGCAAACTTCAAGTCTGTCCAGTGACTACAACAGTGGTGTAGTTGAGTCAGGGTTGTGTCTGCAAGCACATCCAACATCCCTTGTCACTACTTGCCTGAGTGGTCCCAGAACCTCCTAGCTACTCTTTGGACAGATGAAACAATGAACTGGATTTGGAAAATGGACGACTTGAGACATGGTGCATGACTGAAGTTTCAGCAAGCTTCACAACAAAGCTTGCCCCAAAAGTTGCAAATGCTCCTCAGCTAGAAATTCCAGGTAGCTGTGGAGATTCTCTCAAGCAATTCCCATGGGGCCTAGACCTATTGCTAGGCATTATCTGTATTGTTAAATGAAGAACTAGTCATCTGGGATATTTTGCATGTGGTTAAGACAGGAGAAGTTTTGTATACACGTGTCTTAAATTAAAGAATATAAACAAATTATGCACATGCTGGAGCATGGACTGCTGTCTTATAAGAAAGATCAGCAGTTCACGGTGTCTCATCTGATCCAGATGGAGACACTGGTTAACAGACCCTTGCCATGGCAGTTCCTGCCACCTCCAGTCCAAAACCCTGAAGCCCTGTTTGAGAGACTGGATTCCTCAGGGGAGTGTTAAAACATACCAATATCTATATATGATAAAATATATGTATTATATATATATTTTATATATATATATACACACCATAAGCATCTGTACAATCATTTCCAGTGGTTAGAAACCAATTAACAGACAAAGAAAAAAAAAACCAACAACTATTAATAAACTATTAATAATCTGTTAGGTTAAATATACTTTTTTAAAATTCAGATGCCGACATAGACACATATCAGAAAACTGTCCATTTGGCACTCGCATCCCTTTCATTCTAGACAATTTTGATCACATTAAATCATATTGGGTTCTAGTAACTTTATATAAAAGCTTGAAGTTAAAAGTACAAAATAGTTATTCAAGAGTGAATCCTTTAACATTCATCAATTCACATATCTGCCCTAACAATATATTTCTACAGGAAGACCTCAACATAATCAGTGTACTCTCAACTCCAAGCTGATCTAAAAACAAATGAAAGAAAAAAAAAAACCCAAACCTAAAATATTTAAATACATCTGCATTTCTTTTATTATTTGAGCTGTCCTAAAGTAAAAAAAATGCAAGAGAAAAAAAAGACTGCAGATAATATTTCTTGGAAAAAGTTCAATCAAATGTTGAATGGGTAAAGCATAATTGTTGCTTAGGGCACTGATATAGGTTATTGTTTTAAAGACAGCAGTTACGGATCCCAGTAAATACCAACTTCTGAGATTTGCTGATATTGAAAACTCCAGGGAAATGAACTACATAGTTTGCAATTGCATTTTGGGGCTACATTATGCAGTCTATTCACAGTACCATGGGATATAAGAAATGTTATAACACAGACATATGAGAACGGGTTTTGCAGAAATCTAGCAAAAACAGTTCTAACATTATAATTAAATTTTCATGAGTAAAGATTCTGAGTCAGCTCCTCAGAGTCGATATTACTCCACAGGAGCTGGAAATCTAGTGGGTTGTTTTCAATAGCAGTAGGTTTTCATACAGCCAGTAACATAGCRGTTATGCAGAAACCAGTCCTCACGTGGATATTCCAAGGACAACAAAAATTCAACATCCTTATCACAAGCTTCAGTAACTGAATTCAAGYAGAAAATTCTCAAAAATGACAGATGCTTTTTCCCCACTTGTTTCTTTTGCTTTGGTATGTTTTGTGTATGTTTGGTAAGCTTTTGATGTTCTGTTTCTGTATGTCATTTGAATTACTGTAAGAAATACTGTTTTCTGCATTTCATATCCAGCTGGGTTAGAAGGAGAAGCATTAAGTGTTCTTACTTAATAAGAGGGAAGTTACAGCAGGGACCACAATTTTAAACAGTATTAGTACCAGGAATATACTTGTGCATAACTTATTTTCTTTGGTTTTCAATAGCAAAGGAAAAAAAAAAAAAGGACTGTATGATAAGGTTAGGTCTGTATTATTTGTTTTGAAAGTCTTGAAAACAGCTTCCTCTCATTTTTCAACCTGATTTATACCCTGTAATTCTTTCCGAAAATCCTTTTTCTTAAAATATTTGTCCTAACCATGCTTCGCCATGCAGGCCTTTGTTGTCGTTTTGTGTTTTTCTATGCCTTTCTGTTGGCTAGTGTAAATACCTGCAAGGACTACAGCACTTAGAGCACTTTGTTCAGTTCTGCAGATTTAACAAGGCCCCAGTGCTAAAAATTACACTTGTTTATGTACCCAGCTATGCTCACATTTTTGTGCAGAGCTGAAAAAACAAAATCAAGGCCACACACAGAGCAGCTACAGTGTAATTACCTGCTTTGGAGAACAGAGTTAGGTTCTAAAATCTTCTATATCCTATCAAGTATTTTTATATTTTCTTCTTGTTGGAAGAAATTACAAGATTTACTTAGTTAAACATTCATAACTGCCTTAGATAATTTATGACAGTCAATCAAATGCATTAAGAACTTTATTCAACAGGTAACACAGGGAAAATAATCTGTATATTTGTATTAAGCTGCTGGGGAATCAAGTCTTTCAAAGTGCAAATTCTGAAAATTAATGAGGAATTTTGGAGATAATAATTCTCTTAATTATTCTGAATACATTTAAACATCCTACCTACAGTGCATTGCTTTTATACCTCAGGGTACCTCAAGGAACAGAGCATCATTAGGACCTTCCTGAGTCATTCATGGTTGCACACAAAGCCACAAATGATTTTGACTGTTTTTGACTGAAACAATAGTTTCACTTATTTCCTGACTTCATTTGGGCCAGCAGTGCCAGGTTCAACAGTGTCAAGTAATGCAAGGTCTACTGATTTGCGTAAATCTGTTTGAAAGGGACAGAAGGCAGAAGGGAAGGCGATATACAGCATGACATAAAAAAGTAATTCTGATGCCAGATGGCAAAGAAAAAAAAGTGTGAATGTATATTTTTGGGACTAGGAGTGTTATATGTGACTACATTCATTTTTAAAGAAGTGACATTTCGCAGATATGACTTCAAGTCAAGATATCAGAAATGGTCATCATTTTTTTCAGGACAGTTTGAGTCCTTAAAAGTTGACTGAAGTGCACACTAATTGACTAAAATATCAGTGAAAACTACCATTAGATAAAACCTACTAATTGACTAAAATATCAGTGAAAACTACCATTAGATAAAACCTGAAAGTAACTGTATACAATTCAGTAGGGGCATAACACTATTTACACAGGGAGAAACAAACAAATGACTATCATGAAATACGGGAAACCACTGTAGTCAATTGAGGAGAGCCACAGCATGATTCTGAGGCCTGGAAAAACATGACCTTAAAAAACAATTGCTGAAAGAATTATTTAGTTCTAGGAAGAGATGATTTAGGTTGGGATATGTTTGGAGTCTAAATAAAAAGCAAACAAAAAGAAGGAATAATCTATTCTATGTATTCATGGCAGATAAGTAGTAGCAAAGGATTTCAGCTAATGTCTGCTGCATGTCTGTTTTAATTTAAAAAATAGAAATAGGTTTTGGGTTTTTTTTTAATTCAATAGGAACTTATGGGGTAAAAGAATATGCTGTATGGAGGAAATACTATAAGTAACAGTAAAACAGTGACTGGGGAAGGGTCTTACATGTTCATTTTGTGGTGCTTGGTAGGAGGTGAGAACTCTGAGACTGCAAAAAGTCAGTTTGTAAAGAGGTGCTGCAACATACATGAGTGACTGTGGACAACTTTACCTCAAGTCATTGTTTTCAAGGGATCCTGGACAATAACACACATTTTCCAATTGCTTCCCTGGAAGTAATGGGCAAAAATCCTCCCCTAATTTCACATTTTCAACACAAAAACAAAACAAACAAACAAAAAACAACAACAAAAAGCATTTTCATAATAAAATAGCTGCTCAGGTTTTGGTGTAGAAAATGACAGAGCACCCGGAGGTCTTTACTAACTGCAATTCAGGAAAAGTGAGCTACAACTACTGAGTGATTTAGAAGCCTGGTCAAAATTTTCAGTTTCTTCTTTTTGCTTTATAAAACAAGGGGAAATATGAAGTCCAGTTTTATAAATTGATCCACAGAATCACTAAGTTCAAGAATTCAAAAAAAAAAAAAAATGAAGCTTCAACAGGGAGAAAAGAAAAGCTTATACAACCTCAGACTTACAGAAGAAAAATATTTTTAAATTCCCTAATTAGAACTTCATGAATAGAGGATTCACCTCATAAGGAAGTTCCAGAAGAAATGAAAAGAAAAATCTATAGAATAAAACTGAAGAATAATGACTATTAGAGGTCAATTTTTAATGCATGGCAATCAGAGACTTTGGGGAAGTATCAGACCTGCGTTGTCACAGCATTCTCCTATGTTCTCGCAAAAGAACAGTTTTTGGAGAATACAATTCTAATTAGACCGACAATTTAGAAAGACATAGTTGCTACAATATATGCATTAGAGTTAAAATAATAACATTAAAAATAAGCTTTAGATGAATAACAAAATATCTAATATGTGCACATGAAACCAAAAAAGAAGAGCAAATAAGAAGACATTCTCCCTATACATAGCTGCTACAAGAAGTCAGCAGTTTAGCAGCATAGTTAGGTTGCTGGCAAAGGATCCCCCTGCCCCCCTGCTCCAGCAGGGACACCCAGAGCACGGGGCACAGGGTGGCATCCAGGCGAGTCTGAAGATCTCCAGAGGAGACTCCACAGCCTCTCTGGACAGCCTTTTCCAGCCACCCTCACAGTACAGAAGTTCTTCCTCATATGGAGATTAAACTTTCTGTGTTTCAACTTGTACCTTTCGTTACCTACCCTTTGTCCTGTCACTAGCCACCAACAAGAAGAATTTGGTCCCATCCTCCCAACATTCATTCCTCAGGTATTTATACTTGTTGATAAGATCCCCTCTCAGTCTTCTCTTCTTCAGGCTAAACAGGCCCAGCTTTCTTAGTCTTTCCTCATAAGACAGATGCTCCAGTCTCTTAATCATTTTTGTCACTCATCACTGGACCCTCTCTAGAACCTCCATGTCCCTCTTGTCCTGGGGAGCCCAGACCTGCCCCCAATACTCCAGGTGCAGCCTCACCAGGGCTGAGTAGAGGGGCAGGATCCCCTCCCTCGAGSTGTTGGCAACACTGCTAACACGTACTAGGATCCCATTGGCCTTCTTGGTCAAGAATCTGTTTCCATGTATTTTTGATATCTTCTAAAACTTATAAATTCCCTGATTCTCTAATCAGGGAATAATCATATCTGTTAATCATATCTGCAGACTGAGTACAATGCACCAAAACCAAAGCCATATTGAAGTGCTTTGTATTGACTAAAAGAGGAGAATAAATGGAATAGAGAGGAGAATAAATTTGTATCAGATTGCTGCTCATGTAGACATCTTGAAAAAAGTTTTTATATCATCACTTATTAAAATGCATTGCCATTAACAGTGGAGTTGTGGATTAAGGTGAATTTAACTGCATTCTATCCATCTATGAATCTACAGAAACAGATGAACTCTTATAGCACAAGCCAATTTCCCTCATGCTATATACCAACCAAATGCAAGGATAACATATTCATGCATATTAAAAGGGTTTTGAGAGGGTAGAGCATGGCAACATACATTTAGTTTGGCCATTAATAGAATGAGTACCTATACGTTATCATTAAAAAATATCTAAAAAGGTCATTTCTGTGCTTATGTTCCTTATCAGTTTAAATCTTCATTTCTGAGTTTTAAAAAATATCTATCTAAAATCAACAAACAAAACACCAAAGAAATAAAGTGTTTGAATAGGAGGACATGGTTAAACAAGTAATACAAACAAGTTCTCAGATAAAACTGGTGAAATGTCTAGAGACTTCCAGACAAAAGCCCCTGGTACACTCCTACAATAATATTCATTACCACAAGAGAAAATGAGGCAGAAATATTAAYGGAAAAAGAAAAGAAACGCAGGGGGAAAATCTTCTAGTCAAATATTTGCCCAAATAAACTCAGAGAAAAAGGAAACAAATCACTATAGCACAAAAGAGTCCGATAAAGAAATATCACACTCATGAAAATTATAGAAATGAACAAAAACAAATCTGTAAAAAATACCTGTTGCCTCCAGGAAGAAGAGAGGAAAGACAATTTCATCAAAGAATAGAATACAAGCTAAATTAAAACTAGTCAAGACAGCCTGTGAAGACTGATAGAGACATAAACTTTCAGACTGGGTAAATGATTAAAAAAACGTTTAAGTATCCACTGAAACGGACATCCATAACTATCATTGCAATACAGAAAATTAGAACTCATGCTAAGAAAACTTGTCAGAGGATTGGAGTATTGAATATACTCTTGCAACTAATCTCACTTCCACAAACTTCAAAATGATTCTAAGGTTTCCATTGATGTTTCCCAGCTCTTATGCAGGTTGCTACAACAATATATACATCACATTTGATTTTAATAGCTTGCCTTGTTTGCAAAATGAGTTTCAGGTACATGATTATTTTTTCTTTATCCTTGAGTGAGTCCACATCCTGAGAACTATTTATACTGAGTAGGCAAACAAAAAAGCACTAGAATGCCAAGGTTTTGTGCTTTTTGAATAACACTCCATGCAAGAGGGAGCACAGAAACTTTATTTCTCCTTACTATTAAACTAAACAGAGAAGCAATGAAGAACATAAAACTTTCTGCTTGCCATATAATAAAATTCAAACCTATTAAGGTTCAACTTTTCATTATATTCACAAAATTTAATCAAAATCAGTGTTGGAACTCAAGACATCTCAAAAGCTCAAGCAAGTCGGTCACAATTTCTCTAACTATGTTATTTCAGATCAAATTTTATGTATTTTGAACCTATCAGCATTCAGGCATCATAAACGGTTGTCTTCACATATACTATTTAGGAAGTTTAAATAGGCACTCCTGTTGTTAAAGCTAAAGCTTAGACATTAGCCTTCATCATTTAACATGCATTCTCTTCTTCCTTAGCTAACCTTAAGCTTCCTTAGCTTAACTAAAAGCATCATCTGTTGAACTGTTTTATTTCATGCTCTATCTGTGAGCATTTTGAGCAACTTCAGGGTCTTGGGGTTTTTTGTTTTGTTTTGTTTTTCTGGAAAATGCTAGAATTTTGTGTGATATTTTCATGAGAGAACCTGCAGTTATCACACTGCTCCTCCTTGGTGCAGCTCCTTCTTGCATCTGCCACAAATTTAGCTGATTCCCATCCTGCAGTGCCACATGATATAGACCACATAGCCTAGAAGTCCAGCAAAGCAGCATCGAACCTGTGGCTTTGTACCATCTCTACCGTTGCAGTGATGACAAATAAATCATAATTTAAAAAAATCAGCAAAAAAMMCACTATGCTAGTACTTTTCTGAAACCAAAAATATAAAGTTTTGAACCATTATTAAGCCACATTTTAAAGAAGTTGTATATTAACTATATTGATTGAATTTAAATAAGGATTTTTATACAATATTATTTTCTTGATGAAATCTTCCGTTGCAAGTTAGGGATATTCTGAATTAGGCCTCTCTCTTACTCATTAAAAATATGTGATTAATCCATATCTTACTGAACATCCAAAATAAAACAAAAAGAAAATCTGGTAATAAAGAGATGCCTTTTATGATGAGGATGTAGAGTAAATGCACACACATGTATAAAAGAAAGCAGGGGAAGGGGCCTCAATTCACAAGTAGAAATACCAACATCTTCCCCAACAGATGGCTTCTCAGGGCTAAAAGCAATAAATTACGTGTGGGGTTTGGTTTTTTTTTTTTTTTTTTGAGGGGGAAGCAATATTGTCAGCATATGATACTTCAAATACCTACAGGCTTTAATTCTCTTGAATACCAAAGTACTGCCTTCAAATAAAGGTATTTTTCAGAACAGAAGCATATTAAAGGTATTTGCTTGAGATCACAACAGAAAGCTGGGGCTGACAATAACTCAGATTTCCCAGTTCTGTGCTTTAATCACAGGAACATCTTTTCTCTCCTCAAATATCTCCCAAAAGTATACCTTCTAAATAGTGTAGGGACCAGTGCTGTAAGTCAAAGAAATTCCCAATTACAGCATGTGTTTGATAGAGTACCTTGAGGATGCTTGTTCATCCACAAACAAATTTAATCTAGAAGCTAATGAGCTCTTTTGTTTCATCCAAATATCCAAATATGTACATAGATACTTGAAATTTGCCCATGAAGTGGATCTAAATCACAGAATATGATACACAGAGCACTGTAAAAAGCAACTGTGRATAAGGAAACTCAAGCACTGTAGAAAACCCTGTGAGGCTCTATGCATTACAGGGAACAGAAACCATAATCAGTGCTTCCAGACACATAGCTGTGGCCTCTGCTGGTATAATTCATCTCAGCTAAYGCAGACTTCTAAACCTAAATGTGCAAATCTGAGCTGGGGCCCACTCCAAACACCAAAGGTCCAGAAGGAAAGTCCAYTCCATCTGCCTCAGGCAAACCTAGTGATATGTCCAGAAGGTGATCTAACACCTAGGTACTTAGTCTCAGATRGGCAGAAAGGGCAGCTTTTTTTGCTGCCCTATCAAAATTAAGAATAAATCCTAGTTACTAAGACTTCATTATTGCATGCACATGAAATAATGTTTCAGTGCCACTTCACCACTTCTTCTTTATGACCTGGACGTCACTTCCAACTCTTCTAGGCACCTGCTGTACAGGCATACCCAGTTCAAGTCCATGCAGAATTAGTTTCCCATTTTCAAAGTCACTCCAGCTGCCTTTCTTTTATCTCTACAATTTTTTCACATGTTGAAGAGGTCCTTACTTGCAAGTGAGGAATAGTAGGAAAAATCTGAGTAGTTAGCATTTATTTTACACGTTAGCTGTCTCATGGTCTCTCAGAACATTTAAAAGCAGCAAGAAGCACAGCATTATAAGTAAAAAGCAAACAGCAAGAGCACAGTACCACATTTCCTGAGATCCAAACAAGCACAGATAAGCACAAACAAGCACATCCTGCTCTAAAATGACTTGCAATCAAGTAAGTACCATCCTGTAAGTAATAGTAGCACAGAAGGCTAATATTTTAAGCACTATCAAGAAATATCATCCATGTCTGCATTTAGTCATGTTAACAAAAAGATCCTCTAGGAAAACTGCTGGGGTTTTTTTTTCTGTTCTACAGAATAATCTAAAAGATGTTCAGAAACCTCTTCAAAAATCACTAGGCCTTAGGTGGTACTTCAGTTAGTTTTTGCTGAATGGAGATTAGTAACATAATATTACATTTTATTTCATTTTCATGCAAATCACAWGTGCTAGACTGTCTAAAGAAAGAATGCTTAAAGAAGCAGTGCCAAATGCTATGTTTATGGTAGCATGGATTTCGATAGCCTTTTCTATCCATTTTTTGGAAAGGCAAAAGACATTTCATGTGGACTACTCTCCTGTGGCATTCTGTTATCTTCTCCGATCTGTTTATAAATCTCATCTGAGAATGTTTCTTTTTTGTAATCAATTAACCATAAACTTTCCAGGTTTAAAAAAAAAAGTCATGTTTCTCTCTGCAATGTTTAAAAAATGTAGGTAAGCTGCTTTAATGAAGTTACAAAGAATTTCAGAGTGCTCCACAGCCATATGGTATCTCTGAATCTGAATCTACAGAAGCAGCACTAGTTAAAGGACAAAGTTTCATCTAGCCTCATCATCATGTTTCCACCAGCTCTGGCAGAGTTACACTCACAGCAGTGGCCTATATCCCTTTCCAGTGCTTCTCTGGGTTCACACCAAGTGCTCTATGTACCAACACACTACAAGTAGAAAGAAAAACTATGGATTGGCTCCCACATAGTTAAAGAAAGCTTTGCAAAAGAATTATTGTTGTACTACAAATTCAGGCCCCTGGATAAAGACCATACGAGCAGAAGGAATATAGAGATTTTGAAAACATACACAATATAGTTTAGAAGTGAGCAGTACTGCAAAATCTTCCTCTTAGTCGTTACCTTTCCAGAGGAAATGATCAAGTCTTTTCAAAAGGATGTTTGGATTGTCAGTTGTTTTTGCTCTAAATAACCTAGTGAACATAAGAAATGAATCAGAGAAACCTGAAGATTTAAAATCATTAAGCTTCAATACCAATAAAAGAGTTGCATAAAATCTATTTGGCATCAAATAGTAAACTCCAGATTGATGTTCCTCCCTAGTGGTCAAATAGACAAATTCCTTTCAGAATTAGAAATTGAGCAGAATGCTTGCCTTGCACTGGGTAAGGAACGCTTGAAAACAGGCTGATACAACATTTGTGAGGCTGTAGAACTATGCATTAGAGGATTGAGAAGTTTATAGACATAAAAATCTTTGCATTGCTCATCATCTTTCATTAGCAAGATAGCAAAATCTATAGCAATTTAAATCTAGGCTATAACTTTACACAAACTGTCCTTTTGGGATTGATAGAAATACATCTCTAAGCAGGTAAAAAATAAGTTACCAGCTTCTTCCATAGCTGATGCAAAATCAGCTGCAAATGCAATAATGCATTTCACAAACAGCTCCAACAGTGCTCTCAAGATTTTTATATAAAAGAGCCTGTCAAAATACCCTCCTTTCCAGTGGAGATATTTTGAAGACTTGTGCTACAACAAAGATTATTTGTCAGTTCCATTAGCTAGATTATGACAGTAAATACAGTCTTCCTGTGAGTTCTGTCGGCCTCCAATTGAATGCTTTAAGTAAAGAGACCCAAAAATGACATGAGCAAGGAGATGTATCGTTATGAGGAGAAAAAGGGGGCAGAGAGTTCATAGCCTTTTCCCTTGGGGGTGTGTGTGTGTGTGCAGCTACAGCTTTTATAAAAATAACAAATACAAACAATTTGCTTCATACTAATGGGACTGATTACTTGRGAGGCCAAGTAGCCTGCAAGAATGCTTGAGGTCCCCACTTATCTGCTGTATAAAGCACACCCGAGCTCACTTAAGGTAGACCTCTCTTCCAAAGTTGTCATTTTATGTTATCTGCATATAAGCAAGTTCCTAAAGAATTTCAAGATATYTTAGCTATGTCGTCATTAGCAAGTAGCGCACACTAGCAGGAACAGATTTATAGTGAAATGGTTGGTACCAATGACACAATATTCCCATTATAYACATCTCCTGGGATTTTTACTGCAGCGTTGTTCTAAGCCAGCCTGAAGGGGACTGAACAACAGCTGGAATGCATTTCTGGATACTAAATGCACATCTTCTGTTTTTTTTTTATAAAAAGAATCCAGTCAGTGTGCTCTGAGAGCGCTCTGTGATGGTGAACTGAGGTGTTGACAGTAGAAACGCCTAACAGATTCACTGCAGCTATGCACCTATGGTGTCTGCTAAAACACCAGTGTCAAGACACTTCGAGTTAAGTGTCTATATCATTCAACCCAGAAACTATCCAATATCATTTTAGAGAAGAGTAAACAYTATTACTGTATTCTAAAAAAATTCAGTCAATATATTTGGAGACACTTAGCTAGAAATGATGTGGGCTTTTTAATACTTCTTCTCTTAGCAGAAAGTATTCTTTTCTCTTTGTAATTCATTCACTGAGGGAAAACTGCTGACACGGTAATTTTGCAGCTCTTTCAATTACAGACTCTTCACAAACTTCTGAAAGGCTAGAAAAACTYTAAAATTTCTTTTATGTATATACCTATTATGTGAAAACACCGTTAAATGTTTTTTTGATGCCTCTTTTAAGTAATACTGACTTGTAGCTTTCTTGGTAATGACATGCTATTTGTTATAGTGAGAGTCTGAGATAGATACAGGAGTTTTTCCATATTTAATCCTCTGGCTGTGCAGGCTTAGACAGGACTAATACCTGGATAGTCAATAAATAATTTCATTTATATGATACATCAGTGCCCTCTTCTCACAAACTGGTGGTTCAAGCCTTTATATTTATGAGTTTATTACAAAAGTTAAGCTCCAGTACTTAACTCTCTACAGTATGTAAACCATGGACCATAGATATATGTTTCAGAAATGATGATGATGATAATAATAATTGGAATATATACGAAATAAAGATAGAAAGATGACAAACTTTGCAAAGTAACGGAATTTATTAGGCTGCAGTCTAGGCAGACCTTGTGCAATTTAGAGGAATCCCATGATAAAAGTAACAGAAAGTTCCAGGCTTGTTAATATTGCTTTCAACACAGTACACAAGTTACCCACTTCTCCCCAAAGCCTCTCATCTTTTACCACCATAACTGGTATCAGTAGACCATTCACACAAAAGACTAAAAGCCTAAATGTAGATGCTTTCAGAAAATAGCCTTTTTAGAAAGGCTGTTTGGGTACTGTAGGGTATCCGATGTATACTGTAGGGTATCCATTACATGTACATGGGGCTGGCAGATTGCGGACCTGAGAAAGTCTCACAGGAGGCTTCCACCAAATATTATCAGTAAGAACCAAATTCATAAACTGCACATTTTGGAAAAATGACACCGAGCTATATGACTTTATACAATCTACTGATATTACCAGTGTGTATATTTAGCGTATAGCATCTTTAGAAGAAAATCATAAGAAATCATCTGGTTTCAATTTTTCAACATTCTAAGAGGCGAGAAAATTTTATATGCTCTTCCCCAAGTTGACATCAGTTTTTCTCTCTGCAGTGATAATGTCAATAGAAAATAAATCAATTTTAATTAGTTCTAAACTGGAAATATTTGAAATATCCTACTATTTCTTCTCTAGAGATATTAACATTACTTTCAGGTAACCTTATTCTCTTCCCAGCTGTCTGATCCTCTTGACTCCATCTCATCCTAAAAGAATCTCATTTTTGCTGCTGTCTCAGGTTACTAGCAATAGCCTGCTATAGCYGGCTCCCTTTCCAATGCTTTTTCTTCTCAATTACAACTTAAATTTTCTGACATTGAAAAGAGGMAGGAAAAGGGTGAATTATCAAAACAACCAATAGGAAAAAAAATCTATATAGAAGGTTGTGATATTTGCCATGCTTTTAATCAGTTTAATTTGATCTCTCCCCTGTGGTCAATTCACCAAGAAAAAAGTAATTAAAAACTTATCTCCGTTTTATAAGCAGTGGGAAAGAGCACTTCCCACTCTTCATCAGCAGTTAGTATGGTCAATACAAATTAAAAGAGAGAAAAGATATCCAATATTCTACTGAGATTCATAGTTTAGTTTTGCTTTGTTTTCACGTGGAAGAAAATTGTGCTTACTCCCCTGTGCAAAGTATTCTGAAGCATCCATTTTCTCAAGAAACAAAGCAGGTTTAATCCATACTTTGAAGAAACCACTCTAAATACTCTTTCAGAAAAAAAAATACTGTATACATAAAACACAGGAAGGACATCTTCCATGAATCAATACTACATATTGGCCCTCCAGCAACAGGTCATCCAGCCTGGTAAATTTTAAAACTACTCAGATAAATATATGTGCCTCTGAGTGTTGCTTTCTTAAAAATAAAATAAGGCAAAACCACTAAATGAACATAAAAGCTACAACTATGCTTCCCTCCAGGAAAATAGTCTTCCAGACACATAAAACAATATAGTATTTGAAAACCCAAAGCTTAGTTCATTTCCTTGCTCCCYGAAGACTACTCCTTTTTCTACAGAAAAGGGAAAGCAATGAAAATGTGCGAGGCTGCCTCAGAAGCTGATAATCATGGTAAACTTTGGAACGTCTTTTCATACCAATGGAAATTATTTTCTGTGATGGGCAACATGTACAGACACAGCAACACATCTAAAAACTCTCTCTCAAAATTGCCTTCAACTTTCCAGTAAAACACACTAAACCTAGTAAATCACAGCTGTAAAACCTAGTAAATTCACATCTAAATCACCCCAAAACTGCTGCAAAACTTTTCAGCTCCAGAGACATTTTTGCCTTCTCTTGTGTTTCATCTAAACAGCTGTTGAGTACTGTCTCAGAGCAAATAAATAAGCTGTTTCAGCTATCAGACCTCTTTTCAGGATTTTTTTACAGTTGTTAAATATGATACATAAATTTCTAAATGTCCTACTTTCAGTTTTCACCATTAGGTTTTCCACTGAGTTTTCTTCCCTGATTAATATTATGTTTAGCCTACTCTTTTCTCCCCTGTCATAGCTCTGCCCATTAAAGGCTTCTTTTTTTTTCCATGCTTAGCTCCCTACTTGCTTCTAAAACATTATTCCCCCTCTTTCCTCATCCCAGCTCACACACTCACACCTATATAGAGCATTCTCTTGGGTCAGTATCTCAACTGCATAGGTCCAAAAATAATTTCTGAATTTTTGGCCTTTTATTCCTGTGTCACATACATTAAAGAAATCCCTGGAAGACATCCAGCCCTCTGTAATACTCAGAGCTTCATGACAAATAGATCATCATATAAGTCTCTGTTGATACTACTGCAATTATACCTTTTCTCACTTCCATATTTCACTATTTCTCTATATTTGCTATATCCATCTCTTTTCTTCTCCCCTTCTTCCTCGCTTGACTTAAGAAGCACCTTTTGTACTTTTTTTATCCTTGCTGTATATTGTAGCTTTCACATAGTACTGCTGTTTTGGATAGACTGCAACACAGGGAGATGTAAGGCTGGAAATCAGCTCCACACTCTGCCATCGACATGCTACATGAACTCAGCCAAGTCTCTGAGCTTTGCTTCACCTCTGTGCTTCTTTACAAAATGGGTCCTGTGTTACTAATATTCCACTGAAAAATGCTGACCAAGTTTCTCATTTGACATTTTCATAATTCACTTATTTTACACCTCTCTCTTCCCATAAATGGTTTCCCCATCTTTAATTAAAAAAAATAATTTTTTCATCTGTAATTACCGAAGTCTGTAAAAGTTCCATAACTAAAAGTCATCTTTAGGGCACAAATATTAACAAAGCCAAAATTCTGACCTCTATTTCCAGTGCTTTCTCTGAGTTATTAGCTAAAGCACAACGTGACTAAACAAAGCTCTTAATTCCTTCCCTGCCTCACCTCTGAGCCCATTCTGCTATCCATCAATGCAATATTATAAGACCATAGATCCCGCAAAATATGTTCCCTGTCAYTCAGGAATATAAATCCAGACATAATTTTTGACATACACAAATTCTYAATGGCAGGATACGTCTGTATCTTGCTGGGGTTTTGTTTGTTCATTTTTGTATGTGTGTGCATGTAAGTTTTGAGGAGTTTTTTTGCTTGTTTTTTAAAATACATAAGATTAATATCTTTCCTATGCCTCTGCTCAGATAAAATACTTAATGTAATTACTTATATTCTGAATTCGAACATCACTGGTAAACCTACAAAAGCAAATAATGATGCAACACAATCAGAATTTCCAGATGCTTGTAGAATTACACTACCATACCTAAGTGGTAAAGACCCATTCTACTTTTCTATTCATTTCAAGTAAACTACTGTCCACAGAATTCTATTGTTTCTTTTGTTCTTGCAAATCACACAGGAAACTAAGTCTTATATGAGACAGCTTTAAAAAGTTTTTTAAAATTCCAATGCTATAAAAATATATTTTTAAGGAGACAGTACTAATAATCTAAAATAGATTTTTGAGGGAGAAAAATCATAAGAATATAAAGAAAGCTAGAAATGGCCTCTGCCCTCACCCCTAAAATGTTGTTGAAAGTTTTCATGTATGAAACATAGCTTGTGAAGTATGCAATATTTATGTGCTATCAGGAAGAATAATAGTGTATATATATTTAAAATTATTGAAAAACCTCGCTCTTGAAAACACACATGTTCTTTTTTCCCCATAAACAGCCTGAGCAAATGCATTGTGTTTACAAGTGAGACATGTTATTTTCAACAATGAGAACAAAAGACAAGTCAAGAATCACAAAAATGAGRAATTCACGTTAGTGCGTTTGGGATTTTGTATTGTCAATATGAAACGACTCCTAAATTTCATCAGTCTCTTAATTTTCCACAATTGACTGCCACAAAATCTAACGCACACTCTCACAGTTGCATAARCTTCTCAAAACAATGGCAACAATTATATTGTCAACAAATCTGTTAAAGCTCACCGTGAGATTGAGAACTTTATTTGAATTCCTAGATGGAAAACAGAGGGAATATTTCAAATTATTYAGGCCTTGTTAGACTTGTCTTTGTTCACTATTAACGTCATTCTTAGTACAGCAAGATAAAGCTAGCGTGCAAGATGTTACCCTTATATATAGAATGCTCTAGTGCCTAGTAGATAATAATGGCAATAGAATTTACATCCATCTTCACAGAAGCATTGCGAATCCCTCATTCATTAGAGCATTTTCTGAAGCAGAGTTTGATACCCTCTCAAAACAGATGCTGGTAAAGCAATATTATTTGCTTTAGAATCATAGTCTCCAGAGGGATTCCCCATCCAAAAACACTTTTTTTGTGTTGTGTATCTCAGAACAAGTCATATTTCAAAATTGCTTTTTCTTTGACATGAAAAACACCAACACTGAAGAAGAGGAAAGGCAGACACTAATCAAGAGCATGAAACAAGCACTGGGGATACGGCAAAAATGATGGCTACAGCGATGCTACTTTAATCTTTTACTATTTCATCAGCCTTCAAAAAAGTATAAGGACTTCATAAATGTCAGATTTGTGCCATAAACCAACCTATAAGTTATTAATTTGGAGTTAAATAACAATAATCCTTATTGTTGGCTCCTTATTCTTCACACTGTTAGTTGTGTAGATTAGCTGTTCTTTGGTCCAAACAAAATCCGATGCTATTTCTAAAGCCAGCTTGGGAGCAGTAAYAGGACAGACACCTCAGAACAACACTTGAAACTCACAGTCACTATGGAAAATGTGGTTTGTTACTTTTATGAGATATGAAGGTAGCAAAGACTGGTTTGCCTTTGGATAAAAACTGCAGGGGGAAAGTAGGGACCTAACAAGAATCACAGCTCTGCTCCAGCTCCCAGACAGACATTTCTATTAAACATAAATATGGTCTTCCACATAATGCTCCAAGTATATGCCGTGCTTGAAGCTTTCAAAAGAGCACCCTGCTGTTATAATAAATCRGAGCAGGTAAAAGTACATTGTGAGTCCCATCTTTGCTGTTTGCATTTCATCCTGACTTGCTGATCAGACACTTTTATAATGTAAAAAGTGGCATTGAATTTGTACCACGGGATACTGTACAAATAAATACACTTTTTAAGGAAAGATGGAGAATTCTTAGGCTATTCTGAGCCTGGGCAAGTCTACTATATATCCTAATTCAGAAAATTCAATCTAAGTGCTTATGCTGTTAATAATAGTTTTTCCTCCAACATGACAGCTAGGTACTTGCTAAACATTACTCGATACTAGTTACTATGTTTAACTAAAATATCTCCCCGTTATTTCAGGAAGTTCACAAAATAAGCTAAATARCCATCCAGAAAGTCATAGTGGAAATTTATGTAGCTTTCACTACTACCATGGTACTTTAATCAGGCTATAAATTAACAGCAACTGGAAATCAGAAAATTATTTTAACTAAACAACATCACCAATGCTTTTTGGCTTTTAAGAAACGTTAATGAGTGGTAGTGAGGCAAAAAGAGCAAACTGAAAGTCAACCATATACAGCAAAGCTGTAAATTTACAAGAACTATATATWACTTAAAGTGAACGATATATACTTCTGGTCTTCACTGCATTACATTAGGCAGCTGTCTTCTCCCAAATCCTTACCCTGATAAGAGTCATTTACTCTGACAAGCAGGTTGGTTTCATTGGGAGCACTCCTRCCTTTCTTACATGAGGGACAGTCTCTGCATGTTATTTCAGACAGGGCAACTCTGCCCATAAGGAATTTTATCACTTGCTATACTGTGAATAACCACTTCAGGAAAATGTAATCATGTAAGAGCTATTAAAACCACTGGAAGTGGGAAGTACACTGCCACTATAGCAAAGGTCTCTATTCACATACACCAGAGCAGTGCCTTGAAGGTATCAATTAGCCAACAGCTCAGCTGAACCCCTCAGCTGCTAAGAGGCCAAAGTCCTTCAAGCTCTCCTGAAAGAAATCTCTCCTCACTTCTGCTATCTTTCTTTTCAAAGAAATGAAATGCCCCAGGTTTGCATTAAAGATTCTGGATAAATCATCACTTTGTGTTTTTGCATTCCCTTATCTGCTTTCCAGCTCTGGAAAAAGTGGTGAATGCATATTATATTTAAGGCAAAGACTTCTATTGGGAAAGAAATRTTGTTACTTCCTTTAACCTCAATATACGTCATTTTTGTGAGCATAACGGTATGTGCTACCGAGAAGAGGCTTTTAGTTTCATACTACAGGGAARCCATACTGATTTTATTTTGCTTCACAAACTTGCTAGTGATGCCAGAGGTGCATACTTACAGAGCATGCTACACTGAAAACTGAAACAACTTATAAAGTAGGTAGGCCTAAACTTCTTCCGTTTAGTTAGCTAAAAGGCTTTCTAAACTAAGCAGCAAAGAGGGGAATGTAACTCTTCTGCTCTCCATGTGCTCTGAGCTGAGTCGTTGTTTCTAGGGCAACTCAGCAATATTTTGAACTGCAGCGAACGGCAGCACCCTCTGGCCCCGGAGAAGATCCCAGTCACTGCTGAAGCCCCCYTGCCCGGTTCCGCGCTGCACTCCTAGTGTCAGCTAAGCTGAGCAGGGGACTCACGAACCTTGACTCTTCTGCTGCTGTTGCCTGGCTGCCTCTGGCATCTTCTGCTCTCAGTACACTGCCAAAATGAAACCACAGCCTTCTGTCATTTTAAATGTCATTTAATAAAAGACAGCCATCTGTCTTTTAAATAATTAACTCCTTTGCATATCCAGGTAGAGGCAGCAATACTTATTCTAACGGGCACTTCAAATTCCTGTCCAGAAGAAATGCACATATCATTGGAGAAATGTTCATAACTACTATTTTGGGACAAAACTTCAAACAGGCAAGACAACCAATGCAAGAGGGGGAATGAGGTAGTATCAGCCCTGGAAATATCAACATATTCCCAAAATATGAAAGGATGTTTATGCAAAACAGAAAAAAATGATCATAATAATTCAAGGTTGGAAGGAGGTATCTAGTCAAAACCCTTCCTCAAAGCAGGCTCAACACCTGCTGAGCTTTGCATTTTCTAACACACCATCCTTACCTGTTTCTAGTTCCTCCTTTGTAGCCCATACCTGYCTCTACCTTCCATACACCTCCTTTTCACACTGCAGCTCTACCATGCGCTCGCTGCTTAACCACCTCATTTTCCTGACAAGTCTGATTAGTTTCCTGAGTATTGAAATGKCCCATTCTTGTACTTGGACAATCTGCACTCGAAGAGCAGTGTTGGTGGGTCCAGCTGCAGGCTGCTTGGGACATAGTGCAGCAGGGGCAGGCATAATTGCTATGGAAATATAAAACCTACTTAATTCTTTTTTAACCCTTCCTTTTTCATATAATGAGGATTTATTGATTTTTTTCTTCTGTTTCTGCTTTAAGATGGTCCCCTTTTTGTGCTGACATAGCTAAAGCCAGCGGCATCATTTCAGCAAAGACTTCTCATCTGTATTTTTCTTCTATTTTGGTCTYATGGGACATATCATTTGCATTTGTTAGCAACATCTGCCTTGGGGCCTCAAAAGATGTAGTTTTTCTAATGTCTTGCTATTTGCCGCAGCTATTTGGTGCGTATGACATTTCCTTAATCTTCCTGATTTTACCATTTCCTTTTCTACTGTTTGCTCCATACCAATGCAAATGTTAAATTTAATTTGCTAAGTAAGCTATTTCTCTAGGACTTATATCATGGTTATGATCTAGTCTTTCATTTTTTTTCTTCATACTAGACTTCCTTCCATAAAGAGACATTTTAAAATAATTTTAACTAGGTACCTTCTYTTATTTGACAAGAGCCACCTGTCTTTGAGATAAAAATCATCTCTCAGGCAATTGATTCTGGAAGCCTTTGCATCTTATCAGTGAGTTATAAAATGAGTGTATTTAAAATATCTGTGAGTTGGGTCTTTATAAAATAAAGGATTGATATTGAAGCATTAGACCGTGAATCCTGTATCACAGTAGGCAAATGATTTTACAACTGATTTTTGTTGGTGAAAAACCCAATACAAGAAATAGAACAGAATTCCTCAATCATTAGAAAATCATTTAAAGGAGCCACACCAATGTAAAGAAGAAGCAAGGAGAAGCCTCCAGATAATCAGTCAATGATTATAAATAAAGAAATAWTTTCACTCTGTTGTTGTTACTATTTCATCATTGTCATTTTAAAAATATTTTGTAAAAATCATTCTAAAAATAGTGCCAATATTTTTTCCATGATCTTTCCTGAAGCATAATGTTCCTTTTAACACTGCTAGATGAATTTTCCTACAGTCTGGAAAATAGATAAGGAAAGGGAAAGACCCATGCAAACCTGTGATGGCCCTGCTCAGGAATGTCRTCTGATATGCAGATGCACTACTGGCTTACTGAGTCGAAGTCTGCCTTTTGTTTCACACTGTCTAGCACTGGGATCTTGGTATATAAATGGATTTGCATGCAAGTATATAAAGATGTAGGCAAGGAACATATGAAGACAACGTATAGATGATTTTTACAGTATTTGTTAATCGTGTGTGRTTTCTGATTTTCCAGTGCAAGGTATTTCATTTGAGAAAACAGGCTACTGATTAGGTTTCCTAACAGAAAAATGGATATTCAGCTCGTAGCCCTGCTCCTTCTGATGTCATTGCATTTGCTTCAGTTTTGTGCAAGAGGCCTGAGAATTTCCTTCACAGCTGCAGGTGTGGAAAGAACAGAAGGGAATGCCATAGCAGGCTGCATGGAGCCTCACTTCAGAAGCTAATCTGAATAATAAATTGGCTGACTGGGATACTTAGCCTTTATCAACCCTCCTCCTGGGAAACTGGGGTKGAACTATCTCTGTGGTGTTAAACACTGCTTTGCAAATAGAAGACATTAGTCTTGTCTACAGGTGGTACACTAGGATGCTAGCAAAATACTTTTACAGGAAGATCAGAAAGGATGATGGACAAAAATGGAATATGCTGAATGCTGATTGTTGTTTGCAATTTTGAGTGATCAAGTCGCATGTGGAATAGATTGTCTGAAGAGTTGTTTCTAGAAATTTTCAACTAGCGCCTTTGTAGGTTTCCCGGATATGTTTTCTGAAAAATGGCAAGAAAATGCATTCAYGAAATTAAAATTGCATTGATACTTCCCAAACCACCTGCATTTTGTGTATCCTGAAGTATCACAATGATAATAATACACCTTTGCAATGGAACTGTAAAAATTATATCTCATGTATCTGTTTATTTTTGAGAATTCTATGTGTTTTATGGCAGTGGTGATACTTATGTTGTTGAATATAGCAAAATCATAATTAGAGAAATAAATTTGAATATATATACCCAGTATTTCCTCAGTATTTCCTTAGTATTTCCTCAGTATTTCCTTAGTATTTTAATGTCAATCTGTATTGTCCAAACTGTATTCACAGTATCATGAAATAGATGATTCTAAAGGACATACTACCTCAACAATAATGCACTAAGCACCCAAACTTTTTGAAAGCAAAATAGCTCCCTAAAATAGAAAGTCATGTCACTTGCCATTCTCCTGAACTCTAATTCACTGATCAGAATCAGCACTGATATTGTGCAGAATTTCCTGTTGTTATTGTCTTAATTTTTAGTAAAAAAAATCCATTTTGTAAATATCAGATGTCTCCATAAAGAAGTAAGATACTTCAGTCATAGATGGCTATRGGAGCTTGGCTTTTTTTCCTTTTCACCTTTGGGGGATGATTTTTTACTGAAATACCGTGTAACACCATTCACTTTATGGATTACACTACATACAGAAAAAGCTTTAGAATGTTCATTTGGTTATAATTTGGTTATAATAAAGTTAAACTGAGAGAAATGTCAGCCTTACTACCAATTTGCAACTGATAATGGAAGATTTTGACTGTAAACATAAATGATAGTATATATATCATTTGCTAAAATATGGAAATAGTCTATTCAGGATAATGAAACTGGATTAACTCATTTGAACAGACTACATGTGGTATYTCACCATTAAAGAGAATGTATTTCTGAACACTGATTGAAACCCCAGATCTCYGAGAGTGAAGGGAGGATTCAGAGTTCAAAACAGAAGACAGACTACGAAAAGGAAGAGTCTTATCGCTGAGGAATTCTTGTATTCAGGGAAAAGTCTCTGTAGAGATGAGGTTCTGATTAGAACATGACAAGCAATTGCCTTTGATTTTTCTCTTTGATTTATGATCTGCTTATTCCCTGGGAAACCAAGGACAAGCACTGTTGCAGGGGAGCTGCTCTGCATCT
Organism: Eudromia elegans; assembly: GCA_003342815.1. Classification (NCBI taxonomy): domain Eukaryota; kingdom Metazoa; phylum Chordata; class Aves; order Tinamiformes; family Tinamidae; genus Eudromia; species Eudromia elegans. The sequence goes on along the minus strand of PTEX01000127.1, from coordinate 2,290,310 downwards.
CAGCCATAGGCTGGTATGCTAATGCCTGTCTAAAAGAAGCAGAACTATCCAGCAGCTTGGAAGGAAAGAAGAAAACTGTGAAGCAAAGGGTAAATGTGAAACTTGCAAACACATCASAGCCTCCAAGCCTGGAAATAAACTGCAGCTGTGTCCTGGTTATTCATTGGGATGAGACCMCCTCCTTTGAGACTTGCTTACCTTTTCCCTGCCTTTCTGCAAGCCCAACTTCCTCTTGAAGAGAAGCCCAGKGTATGGGCAGGRTGTGGCTCTCWGACRGGTCCCCTGKCATGGAGGGCAGGAGGGCCAGAACYRCAGGGCACTCAGTTCAACACCTCTCTGCCCCACCGTTTGAATGCAGCGCTCAYGTCAGCTACCAGCACAGGAGCCAGGATCAGAGAAAAGAAAGTACATCAGGAATTGCTCTACCAGAGCCACAGGCATGGCTCTTTGCAAGTGGCAATTAATGGGTGATTATTAAACAGCTCTGATTTAAATCAGGAAAAGCTCTTAATTAAGTGGAGTGCTTTGAGATATCTATATATCACCCCAGCTTCTGTAATCTGTTCCTTCATTGCAGCTGAAGATTTATCCCATGCTTTGCAAAGAGTGCATTGCGTATGAGAAGGTGAATGAGGGCAAGAAGGAATTTTTGAGTTGTTAATGTATACTATTTTTTTCTTTTGCAGAGGAATCAGTAATTTACCACTGCATTCCCAAATACCTATGAAATTAATCTCTGTTGCATCCTTGCATTTTTTTTTCTGTAAATAGCTCTACCTAGCAGCACAGTCATGCTTTGGCAGGACCTCTAATAAATGGAGTCAATGTTCAGAGCCACTATAGAATCTGCTTTAAAAAGGAAAAAAAAAACAGCAACTATAGAAAAGTTTTAGCTAGCCATTGGAAATATTCAGGGAGGACTGCAGCAATGGAAATAAACTTTTTAGGCTTCTAACAGAGTCATATGTTTTTCCCTAGTTCAGAAATGAGTCCACCATGTCCCTGCAGAATACAGGGGATTGATCAGGGAGTTACTCAAGACAGACAGTACTGACGAACAAAGTATTCCTGTTTTTGTTTTGCACTTCAAAAGTTCCTGTAATTGACAACAACACTATCCGCAGAGAGCTTCGAAGGAAAGCTAGTGAGTTATCGCTCTCTGTAGACATTATAGGTGTAAAGTTTAATTTTTCTTTTGCTGGCAAGCAGTAGCTTTGGGGCCATTTCAATTAAAAATATAGAACACTGTGCACTCAGCTGTTCATAGCAAGACTAACTCCATCAAAGATTTATGTATAAAGTGAAAAAAATTTGAATTAACTTGGTTAATGTTACTCTGATTCCAAGACTGAGTATCATCTTTATCAAATGTTTCATTACATATAATTTACTTTATCAGATGGATAAAATAAAAGGGAAATATCAAACACCTTGCTGAAATAAATTTGGCTTTGTGTAAATATCTTTTTATTGAAGCTAATTCAGTGAATGCATATTTCTCTGGCAGAAAAATTACTCATCCCATAGGAGATATTTACCTGCTGACAAGGGCAGTTGGCATTCTCCTGCTGCTGCTTCTCATTGGGACTTCGTAAATATAAGGGAGAGAATTAATTTCTCATTATGTCCTTGTAAACCTTTAAAACCTTAACTGGAAGATAGCCAAACATCTTATATGTCCAGACGTTCATTATTTTTGATGAATTTATTTACAGCCATTGGTAAAGAGTTGCATTTTATAAGTGGGACAATCTAATATTTTTTGCTAATAGAAGTGTCCACCATGACTTACCTCTGTGCAAACAAAGGTGATCCACTGCTGAGTTTGGCACATTACTCATTTTAAAACACATTACAGCTATTCATCCCAGTTAGATTTTCAAGAAACAGCTCTTGTAATCTTTATTATTACAACCAATAAGTCATCCAAAACAATCTACAAGTAGAGTTTTTAAACTGGATATCTCATGAGTGCTTAAAAGTGATAAGAAAATGTAGCACCGATAAACCTGTGTCAATGCATATTGTGATAATTTGGAAATAAGGATTTGATTTGTTCTCACAGACAATTGCTGGTTTGGCAGCCATTGACCTTAAGTGAGGATAACAGCAGAACAGATTTAAACTGAAATGAGAATCATTCTGGAAGGTATTTTGGGGAGAGAGTGACAATGTCAAGAGATGCCTGAGAATGTCTGCATTGCTTCTGGAGTTGTGAAAAATAGTTTTATTTTTCTCATTTCAAAGGGAATGATGAACTTCCTACATTTGATGAGCAAGGCATAAGACTTGTACAAYTTTTGATGTGCAAACAGTAGTATTTTCTGTAAACCAGTTTTATACTAGTTTTAAGCTCTGGACTTAAATTTAGGCRAGGATAAAGTCAACTATAAATCTTAAACCATGATTTCAAAATCATYATCGCAGTTTCAGGCTGCTGACTTCATTGCTTCCAGTGGGCATACTAGACTTACCCAATAACAAGGTATAACTCTGCATCTTTACTGGTAACGTCCCCTTCCCAGCTACTTTCTATCTACAATAATACACAAAATATTTGGTTTCATTACTCCCTTCTTCCATGTCATTCTCCTTTTGCCTGATGTATTATGTTAATCAGCTTGTGTAATTATGTGCAATTGCTTTCTTAGTTAGAAATCACAAAGCATGTGACATTAACAGAATTCTTACAGATTTTTATGGTGGATGGAGCTTTCGGCTGTTTTCTGCATGAATAAATTTTGAWGCACCTCCTGAGTAAACAGGATAGTCACTGAACTCAAGTTAGTCCTTTTGAAATCAAACTTCCAACTGAAGCAGAAGAACATTGAAATATGAATAGAAACTACATCAAAACCTGCTGCATTGATTTAGGCAATACCACTTTTTCTGGTGTTATTTTCTTCTGCATTTCTGTGATACTTGATTTTCACCAAAACTTCTATTCAGTAGTCAGAAATACTTTTATTGACTTTTATGATTTTTTCCACTGCACAAGATCCGATGGGTGTTTTGAATGAATGTGGGGGGTACAAAGTAGAGATGATTAGAATGTCTCAGAGACAGTTTCTTAGTTTTACCTTTTTTACCTTTTGCATTATTATCTACCATTAATTGATCAGGTTTTACTTATTCCCAAATTTCAACTTTGTGCAGCTGTGCCTTTTGCCATCTCAGAGTAATCTGAATTCCAGTACATTTCTGAACTACTCAATGGAAAATAAGCAGTGCTAAAGTTCTTCTGATCTTCTTCATCTCAAATAGAAGGAAATGAGCGGCACATTAGAAGTGTTTTTCTTCCCAGCAACTTTATAGGATTGGAGTCTAGGCCTACATAATAGATGTTTACATTGAGTGAGATGAATTTCTCCTTTCCCACACTTTAAATGGACTAAAGCTATTTTCTTTCCCTAGCAGAGCCATGCAGTAGATTAGATTGTAAAATCTCACCAGTTTGTGAAAGGGAGATTCTAGTGTGGAAATTTTTGTTAATAATACATGACACCAATTGCTGTTTGCTTTAGCTGCTGTTATCCCTATATATATGCTAGTTCTTGTCTCCTCCAAGCTTTTTCCTGCTACAGGTTCCACACTGGTCACTGTATCCATTTCTGTGGAAGAAGAATCCATACAAGAAATGAGTCCAATGTTTTCTACATTTCTGTCTTTTTCCTCTCTCCGCCCTTACTGAGAAGTAATTAAGTCCATGTTATGGAGGTGACTTACCGAGAGAGGTGAAAAAAAGGGCTATATATATATATATATTCTCATTTAAAAGCCAGTAGACATGCTAATCTATTTTCCAGGTTGGTCTAATTTTGACCAGAAAGCAAAGATGAGTGAGATGTTAAATTTGAAGGTGCACTGTGCAAGCTGCAGTATCAGGTAACAAGCTTACCCTTCAGCTAATCAATTCACTGCTCTGTGACCTTCCTTATATGAGCACTTCAGCCAACCTCCATCCCAAAATTAGCAAGAGACTGTCATCTCAAACTGAATACTTCCAACTGATTCTTTAGACACTGTTTGTGGAGACAGAATAGATGACTGTGCAAAGACGTGGCCTCCTGAGGTACTATATTCTTTCTTTAACTACTGCATCCTATGGAGTCTAAGCATTATCTTSCAGGATCATCTAGCTAGGTATATATTTTGTAGCATTGATTTGAAGAGGATATTTAGCTTTTGGCTTAATTATAAACTTAAATCTTATACTAATTAAGGTGACTGGGAAGTGCTGACTTCCAGAAAAAAATTGCAAAGCAAAGATGTAATAACAGCCCTGATAGAAAATCCTGAGATAATRGAGATCGTAAAGAATGACTTCATTTGATATTTTATGATAGTGGGAAAAGTAAATAGTAAAATGATCTGGGGAACTTCTAAGGCTTCAATAAAGGGAAAATTTATTAGCATTGGTATGSATAAAAARAGAAAAGAGAAAAAAAAMCAAAATCAATTGATAGACTTCACAGCTTTGAAAGYTGAACATAATGAAATACATTTTCAAAGGCAGGGAGCATGTATAAATGTAGGAGAAGGAACAAAGTAAATGCATTAATACGTAAGAAATAGAGAATTTCCATTGAAGCTTACGGTGAATGCTTTATGAGGGAAGAGTAAAACTAATAGGCTACTAGGGTATCAACACAGGTCAAACAGAAGTGCTGAATAAGATGAAAGGATCTTGCCATGTACATCTCCTATAGAAAATGTCATAAATTTTTTCCTATATATTTTTGCTAATTTTGCTATCTGTCAAACCTGGAGAGTTATTTTAGGAGCTTTGTTTGGAAACTTTAATTGGAGATCCTCTTCAACTTAAAAAAAAAAAAGAAAGAAAACAAAAAAACCAACAAAAAACAACTATAATTTAAGATCACTTTATCATTTGGTTGCTGGCAATATTTTTTTGCTTCTTGTAAAATCTCCTGAGCACCAAAATAAATAGATGAACCTTAAAATATACTGCTAAAATCTCTATAAGGAAGATAAATCGCTAATAGAGTTTTCAAAAAATCTCTAAAAGTAAGTGAAAAAAGAAAAAATAACATTTCAGTAAACAAGAAGAAGGGTTAAGATACTTTGAGATTCACTTTGTYTTCCTGCCAGTGTCTGGATACTAATCTTTTAAAAGATAAACTTGTACAAGACTGCAAAAGCATCTCAGTTGTGAAAGTGGAATATAGATAGTGGACAAGAATCCTGTCAATCCTGCACTTATCTGAATAAAATTTAATTTATTGCWAGGCTGAAATGTGTATGTGTATATATGTGACTCTTAATAACTCAAAGCTGGAGTTATCAGAGCTTAGGCTAAAGCTGAAGCACTTCTGGACAGGAACTTCCTGGGCTAGGTTCCAAATAGATCAATAGGGGTAGAATGCATACTTCCATATGCATTTAGATTCTGTAGTGTGTTGAAAGCCTTTTGATGTCTGAATCGTAGCTGTTTACTCAGACACACTTCTTCACTGATGCACTGAGGACTGAGACTCCAAACCTCCCTGAGGCAAGAAGGAGGTAGAAAAGTGCATATTGTATATTTTCAGCAGGTAAGAACAGAGCAGAGATCACATTGATCTGTAAGGATAGGTTTATGTTGCACTTTTCATACCTGTGAGTTATGTATAATTATGGGAAAACACCAGTCTCAGAGTGTTCGACCCAATCAGATTACTAGACCTYATAAGTCTATATTGACAGTCATTGTCATTTACAAGAAAACCCAAACTAATTTGCATTGGCAATTAACTTTATCTTGCAAGTCAGAGTACTAGTGTGAAAWTTTTTTATCTAGAGGGTTTTATCTACAGTTCAGGGGAAAGTAAAATTAGAGAAGGTGTGGATATATCTCAGGCAGCTTTGGTATACTGTACTTGAATACCAGTAACAGCAAAACTGTAGAATTACAAACTTTGACCATCACCTCTATCTGTTGCATGCTAGRCAGGTTTCTGCAGCTCTGTTACAAGCCAGCTGCAAGACATGAGCCTAAGGRGCAGAGAAAGAGGATCACAATCATGGACACTGAGGTTCCCTGCAGGAAAGTGGAGATGGGGAGTACACGTGGAGCTTGACGGAGGCCACATTTACAGACAGGTTAATAGCCAAGAATCCACTACAGTTTAAGAATTAATTAATATCTTGGTCTACTAATYCAAGCAAAACTGCCTCCAGCACAGTCCTGGCATAAATATCATTTTAATTTTTCATGTACTGCAGTCCTTTTCTTTCTTCTAGACATTCCTGTTGCAATATGGAAAATGTGGTCTCCAAAGGGACAGCATTGCTCAACCTGAAGGTGTATATAATGTAAGCCAAATTTTCTTCTGCATTATCCAACAAAGGAAAAATTGATGATTTCTTATAAGTTAAAACACACTGTATTTTCCATTATTGTATGGGTGTTTTGTGGGKKTTTTTTWAAATGCTTGGTATATTRCTTTCTCTGTTCTGAAGTGACTGARAGTTGTACTGTAAATTTAAGAATTTGTCTGAAMACGGATTATATTACTGTTAAAACTAGAAAGAACATTTTCTATTGAAACAGCAGGCGCATGCCACAGCGTATTTCAGTTCTTACTCTTCTACTATAAAGATTTTAAAGAATGACTTTATGTATTTTCCTCTACCAAATGAAATTAGCTAATCAAGGCAGAAAWAATTCTTAATTATTTTAAGAACTCCAGTTTTCTCTCTCAGAAGTATAAGAAAGGAGCCATCAATCCAAATCACACCTATCACAAATATTAAAACATGTAGCACTATTAACAAAGATTTCTTAAATAAGAAAATAACTCTCATATATTGTTATAAATAAGAGGTACTTGCTAAAATCAGCTAAGTTGTGCCAGTATAACAGAGATGACAAACAACTCTAAAATAATTAAATGTATAGGCTTATTTTATATTTCATCTGACGTCAGACAATATCTTTTGCTATTGGCAAAAATTGTTAATGTCAAGAACTTCCAGTCTTAATGTAATGGATTTGTTCATTACTTTGATGTTATTATCTTACCTGTTCAGTGAACATTTCAGATAATTCTATATTTTTCTTTTACTGAACACATTTTATATACCTCTCAGTGAATTTATTGATCTTTTTGAAGAATATATTTGCAGTAAGTTATTAAAAACACATTTCTCCATGAAATGTTAACTGCTTGAGTTCTAGAATGTAGTCATCTGGATTCATAGCCATATTGCTCTAGGGGAGGGCTATTCACAGAGACTTGGGGAGGCTGGACATCTGGGCTGACTGGAAACTCATGAAGTTCAAGAACGACAGCAAGACCTTGTAACTGGGATGGAATAACCCCATGGAACTGTATCGTCTGGGAAGTGACAAGGAAGCAGGTCTGGGGATCCTTTGGGGCAAGCTGAACCTGAATCAACAGTGCACTCTTGCAGCAAAGAAGGCCAACTTTATCCTGGGCTCTATCAAGCTGTAGCTAGCAGGTCCAGGAAGGTGATCCTGCCTCTCTGTTCACCACTTTTGAGACCACATCTGGAGGGGTCCAGATCTGGGTTCTCCATTAGAAGAAGGAGATCATATTGCTGTTTAGGATTYGAGGTTACCAAGTAGTTGGAATTAGATTCTTCTCAGAGGTGCAAGGCGTAGAGATATGGCACAAAAAAACACAAGTTAGAACATAGGAAATTCCAATCACATCCTATAGGATTGTTTTCTACCATGATGACAGGTAAATATTAGTATTTTTCCAAGTTGCCCAAAGGAGTTGTGGAATTTCTGTCGTTGCACCCGTTTCAGACTCGACTGGTCATGGTCCTGAATAACTGATCTGATTAGACCTGTTTTGAACATGGGGTTAGACTAGATGATTTTTGGAGGTACCTTCTACCATAAATTATGAGTCAGTGATTCTAACCTTGATTCAGGAAAACTTTCAATCCTATGCTCACATCTGTCTCTTAAGATAAATATCTTGGATGTGTCTGTCAAGGCTGACTGAAATCGCTGGGAGCATGGCTATAAACATATATTTAAGTAGTTTGTGGAACATGGATAAATTCCTTATTCAGAACTCTCATACAGAGGAAAATTACCTGCATTCTGATATGTTTCTTTCATAAAGAGTAAGAAGCCATCTCAAGTGTTTTTTCTCTCTGTCTCTTTTTGTATACTTGTACAAAAAGCAAAGAAAACTTCTTCAAAAGGGTATCTGTAAAGTTACATGTTACAAAGGGGGTTGTAACGTGGACACTTTAGAAGGAAACTATAGGATGCATTTTTCCTCCAARACAAAAGTTGCCCTGCATCAATAGCCCATCTTAAACTGGCATATTCTATTCAGAAGGACAGAGAAGTGGTTTAAAGCCTAACCAAAAAGTTTTGTGCCTGCATTTGATTCATCAGCARTGAACCCTTCTAGTGTGGCACATTTCCAAAGGTACAATGGAATAAGGTATCCAGCCCTAATTGATTTTCAGTAGGCATTTGAGTATCTAGCTGAGACCTAACATTGTTTTATCAGGCCCTCATTTGTCTTCCCTCTGATCGCCTGTGGGCTAGCTTCTGCAGGCACTGAAGCCTCAGAATATTGTGCAGAAAGTAGACCTAATTTTCAGGCCATTTACAGAAATCATTAATATTATTTGTCATGATTCTTTTTCAATAGTGGAAAACACTGTGCTTTACCCATGTTTTGTTCCTCTTTAATTTAGTTTGGATTTTTTTTTAATGTTTCTTTTCAGTCTTTATTTTAAATACTAATTCTTCACTTGTTAAAAAAAAATAGAGAAAATTTTACTATATCTTTTTTCCCCTTTTCCTTAGTAGAAAATATTTATAGCAATTGTTTTAAGCTCCAATGAGCACATAGTATCATTAAAATCTGCCTCCAAGTAATCTAGAATTGCTTTTGAAAGATCAATATGTAATTTCTAGAGATAAATTAATTGTATTTGCATAGTAAGATAAAAATCAGAATGTGTGAGCAGGTTTTTGTATGTTTATTTAAAGTATTTTGTGTCAGTTACTAAGTTTTAAATGTATTCCACTTTAGTACTATTTTGACTAATATATTTATGTATTTTACAGTCTGTGTCACATTCAAAATTCATCAAAATGTCAGTCACTTGTTAAAGAAGTTGAGTGCTTTTTTGTCAGCTCTCTGTATTATTAGAATTCAGATGCAATTGTGCTTCAGATACAACAGCTCTGATGTTAGTGCGTACAGGATCTTTCTTCCTTCCTCATAAATGTGATACTTTCATGGATGTTGATGAAAAGCAACACACAGTGGTAAAATTAAATTCTAATCTGTTGGGAAATCTGCACTGGCAAGCGTTAACACTCTTGGTGCTTGCTTGACATCTCATATTGGAAAAAAGAATAGAAAAATAGCTGCTTGTCAACAAAGCATTAGAGACAGACACAAGCCCATCTGTGTGCACATATTAATATCAGAGAAGAGGAACATTTCCTTGGGAAAATCCTGCCTAGTCTCATACTCCATTCCTGACCTATGCCTATATCTTCTTTAGTAATTGTGTTTAATTTCAGTCTCAAATTCCTAGACTTAATACTACTAGAGATACTACTAGAATAGGAGCAGTGCTGGTTTCCCTTAGCTGGAGGAATCACAGCTCATGTGCCAGCCAGCACACGTCTGGAGGTGTGCACAGTTAGTGGGGTTCAGCTAAAGTAACTTGGGAACGTGGTCTGCATGGTTTTCTTACATCARTGGTGCTTAGTACATGAGTCTCTTACTTCTAGGTCTTGGTATGACCCAGAGGAACTGGCATTTGCATCATATAAAAGTCCTGTCAATGCCACTATAAAGAATATGTGCCTTCTGTGGAATTGAAACCCCTTTATACAAATGAGTCTAAACTCAAACCAAACTGAGCAAGTGAGTTTGATAACCAAGACTGTGCCTGCTAAATAAACAGGATGTTAAGCAACCTTGTGAAAACTAAAGCACAGGCCAGGTCACACTACATGAAAATGATGCATTTGTTCACTCCTGATAGTCAGATTTAAAGGAATAGCAATTTATCTGGGGTAAATGTGACCAGAATAACTCCATTACACATTTCTGTCTCTGTCTGTCTCTGCCTTTCAATACAAAGACATGTAAATTTAGACAGACACCTGATTGCCCTGAGTGGAGCACAAAACACAAACAGGTGTGAGAAAAGCAGAGGGAAGACATTACTGATGACGTGACTAACAAACAAGTTGTCACAGATGCAGAATTACTCAGRGGTGACCTTTAGAATAGCAAGGATCTTTATATACACTCAGTTGAATATTAATGATATTGGAAGTAAAAGCACAATGGAAAGAGGCTGAGCCCAGTCTGAATGGGAGCTGACAAATCACGGAGCAAATTGCATCAATCCCACTTACCTAGTGCCTCGAAGCCTGGACAGCTAGGTTGTGAGGAAAGAGCTAATCAGCCTATGTGGTATATATAATGCTTTACTACTTGGTTTAATTACTGGGAATAAAACAATATATTTGGTATAACTAGAATGGTCTGGATACTCAGTCGTGCTCACAGAGCTGCCCTGTGTTACCAATTGCTCCTCACCCAGTTGCTAACAGGGATATACATTTCTTCCTAGAGCTGCATGGCATCCATCTGGAACAGGCTGCYCAGGGAGATTGTGGGGTCTCCTTCTCTGGAGATCTTCAAACCCCCCTGGATGTCACCCTGTGCCCCGTGCTCTGGGTGTCCCTGCTGGATAGAGGGGTTGGACTMGATGATCTCTAGAGGCCCCTTCCAACCTCAACGACTCTGTGATTCTGTAATGCTGAGCTGCTGAGTCCAGGCACTGATGCACTGGCGCAAGTGGGAGAGCTGCGACTGCTGCCCTGTGCCATGGCATTGTCAGAGGGATGTCCACACACAGGGGCACAGAGCATAAGTTGTGGCATGAGGCCATGGGGAATCCACACTGGAGAGGATGCTACAGGGTGTGCACCAAGACAGATGAAGACTCCAGATTGGATGCTGTGGAGCCATGGAGGGACACCCAAAAGATCAACTCTTCTACYTGGTGATCCATCTGGAGCACAGATATGAATCCAAGAGAGCACCATGGATTTTACGATGCAAATATCGTGTCATGCATGCTGCAAGAGGGACATCTTTAAACCTTGCCCCTAACCTGAAAGATTTTTTTTTCCTAGACTTCGTATATAGTATTATTTCCCATGTGTAAAATCTGAAGAGAACTATAGACTTCGTAAAATAAGTAATGGGATATTTCAAGTAAAGCAACAGGTAAGTGGCTTATAAAGTTGCTGAACTCATCAGTTTTGGTGGCCCTCAGTCTTATCTTGTAAACTTGAAATGAATAAATTGGTTCACACAGAGCTATAGATCAGAGCATAGCATGAATAAATATTCCTTTGACCATCTCCCTCTGATGAAACTGGATAACAGGAGTTATTCATCACATTACAAATCTGGGAAGATTTTAAGGTTCATTTAGTGTTAACATTTCTGTGGTATCTTAATTAGGCTATAGCAGTAATCCTACAGCATGCTAGGCATTTTCCAAGTAAGGGATTTCAGGGATTTTTTATTCATAGTACATTGTCTGAAAATATTTCTGCTACATGTAATCTTGTAATTACTGAGGCTGCTAGGTTCTGTTTGTTTCATGAGCGTGCACATTTGCTTGCATAAGAGAAAGTGTCATAGAGCATAAGCAAAATGTCCACTGCTGCTCTTACTTAACAGTTATATTTTTTTCCATTATGCCTAGATTGGACGAGGAGACCCAATTACAAAACTGTTCCTGAGGGATTCCTATACTCACAGGAGACTGCTAGAGGTACATGAGGTACTGACTGCTTACTAGAAAATAATAATTTATAATATTTTCTTCTGAATTTCAAGTTAGAAARCAGCCTTTAAACTTTCAGAAGTTTGTTTACAATTCTTGCACAGTGTGGATGTGTATGTGTTCATGTGACAAGTACATCCAAGAGCAGTAAAATAGTAAAGGAATCCTTTGAGAATAGACAAGAAGGTTACTAGTGAGAAATGCTATGGTCTGTTGCACATTTCAGATRTGCTGCTGATTCAAAAAGGTCATTGCCAAGAGCTGTTTCATCCTTTGTAAAGACACATTAAATGTGTGAAATGGTCCTGAGGGCAAAGTTCGTAAGTCTTGGTACAAACTTRTCTGATCTGCAGGGGTTTTTTTTTAGAATTAGTTTTTTGTTGTTTAGTCCCATAATAAAGATGTTAGTCACAGCCATCTGCAGGCAAAGTTGCATTTTTAGAATAGAAGATGTGAAATCCCATAAATGGGAATAAGACTAAGGGAAGAGAATTATTAAAGCAAGGTAATGGGGCTATCAGCTGGTAAGGAAAAATAATTGCTTAAGAGTGACCTGGAGYTCTGCATTTTTGCTTTCTTGGAGAAAGACTCTGTTTATGTTTTGAACATCTTCAAAGATTTATGCTCAGTCTTTCTCTCATATATTATTTGGAGCAGAGGGAGCTGATTTTATACAACTACGTACATCTTTAAAAAATACAGCATACAACATAAAATAAGGGAATTAACTTGCTCACTACTCTAACCTTCCATTATCTCTGGGTTCACTGCACATGTTTGTTCTATAATCCAGTTAATCTGGCTGGTTTACACTGGGGGGTAAACAATATCTCTATATGTTTCAAATATGAACAATTTCACTTGAGAGAAAAAACAGCAACAGCCTTTCTAGTTGAATGAGTGTGGGAAATGTTTAGAGCTTAATAAGGTAGGGAGCTTAGTATAACTTAGACTTAGCATAAGTAAATGATACAGTATAGCATAGGGCATGGCACTCGGAAGATGTCACGGAAAGACAGGAAGGAGGCGTGTAGCCTAGGAATGATTGAAGAAGACATATAAGGCAATAAGTAAAAGAAYTGTAGTAATGGTTTTAGAAGAATATGGATCTATGGCCTATCAAAACTCACTCTTCTCTTAGCATAACTGCAGGCTGTCTTGACATGACTGCAGGCCGTGCTGATTCCRCTGCRCTACAAGGACTCTGAGAATTAAGAGATAAAGACGCTGGGAACGGAGCAGCCAGGAGCTGGGAGTGCTGRGGCTGCAAGGACACTYAGAGCAGAGAAGTAAAGAAATAGCACTGTGGAGCGAGCGGAGGAGTGGGAACCAACTTCAAACGTGGGACTGAGCGAGCTCAACAAGATAAGAGCCAGACCACCTGCAGCCTAATTATAAGGATGTGTGCCTTTAGCCAATTATTATGTTAGTGTGTGCGTGAACAGTCGTATGTAACCAATCTCCAGTCAGAAGCAAGCTTCCACATTCAGCCTGAGTATATATGCAAGCTAGGTTAAGCAATAAACGCCATTTGCTGCATCCTCATATTGGTGTCTGTGCTCAATGGCCCTGAGGCGGGGGTAACCTCAGCTCAGTCCAGCAACCGAACGAGGCTTGCCGATGCAAGACGGCAACAAATGAGGAATAGCTACTGTAATCTATTATTTCATATCCTTTTGGCATCCAACAGCCCTGTTCCCTGAATGCATATTTCTGTCTGGATAGTATTGCTCCAATGTCATGAAATGTTCAGTTCAGGTGGTTGTCTCAAATTCTTTAGGGTTTTCTTGTTATTTTTTTCCCAGGGTTACCTAGATGTGATAACTGACCCCACTGAAGGTCACCCACCATTCTGCTGGTCCTGTAAGTTGAGCAAGTGACATTTTCCTGGGTTGTACCTCTTCATGGAAGAACCTATACATCATGCTGTACCTCAGTGTCTTTTCTGTAGTCCAAATGAAGAGATAAGTAAATAGAGGACATTGCCCCATTGGATCCTATTTTTTTTTTACCTCTGGATTTATTTTTATTGAACATCCCTACCCATCTACTGACCAGTTGTTCTATTGCTCCCAAAGTGTCCCCAGAACATGCCTGAGTGGAGGGCTCTTTCAGGTGAAGCTTTCGGTGTCATTTCTTCCCCTCTTCCTGGCTCCCCAGCAGCAAATAATTTCTCACATCCTCGGCTATGCAGCTTAYGTAGCATCTTTTTCTTTCATAGCAGCTCTGTCACCATAGCAGACTTGGTTAGCATTGTACTTCAGAAACTGAGTTATACGTAAGAGGTTTTTGGCTTTGGCCTTCAGTATTTGGGGCTGGCATACTTGCACAGCTACTCTGCTGAATGAGGTCTGGGCATGTGGCTAAAGCTCACCCCCTTGCTCCTAGTAGCATATCTAGACCCAAACTGGAGTAACCCTTCTAACTGGAACAAAAGGATCTTTCAAATCTTTTTGTCATCTGAGTCACCATTTGGCTCTTAGAGATTTATCAGATTCCTATGTTTTGCACGTCTCCCTTGTTAGTGTTCAAGAGAGAAATGTTTTAGCTGTTTAAACCAGAGCAAGATTAAGACCACAGATGGAGGATTGCATGCAGCAGCCCAGTTCTTGTTAATGGTGGTGTTGTGCATATCCGCATGCAAGACTTGAAGTGTAGCCATGGGATTTAACAAACAATTCTCACACATTATATTTTGCTTGAACATATATTCAAATATAAATGTTGTAACTGTGTCATGATGTTCCTGAAAAATAAATCTCTGTAAGCACTTAAGCACATATTTAATAACATTTTGCTTTTATTCAGTTTATGTCTATCTCTGAGAAACATGCTATCATTCTTAGCAGAGTCTGTTTTCCAATTCATATACATTTTATAAAAACTCACTGTTTACTATTCAATTAAAAATAACACAGCAGTTTGTGAGGCTTTGAAATTCAGTTCACGTTATTTCTGATAAGTGCTTGAAATGAGTCTGCATTGTTAGGCAGGGCCTTGATCTGCAGATCGGCTTTGGGAAGAAAAAACATCAAGGAGCCTTAAATGATGGTACAGACTTGCTAGGGTGAAACACATCTTAGGAAATTTCTAGAGGACTTTGAATTTTTGTTTAACACAGTATGTCAGGCAGTGTGTAGTTCTAAAAATGCCCGAGAAAGGATTTTGCATAACTTCCTTACTTTTTTCTACAGCCTATATAGAGGTCAAGCTCTATATTTAGTAGAASTTCCTTCTAGAAATCACAAATAGAATTTCAGTTATTTAAAACATGACAATGTATATATATGCTCTCTAGAACAGTCCTTCTCTCTCCAACAAATTTGCAACTGAAAGATAGGACTTTGTTTATACGTATTAAGCAAAAATGTTGATATTTCATTAAAAATGACATTCCAAGTTCTAAAACGGCAGAACCAATGTGTGACAGAGAAAAAGAAAGCAAAATACACAAGTAGTCTTGCAAAAGCCTGACTCGTCCATGCCAGAATACCATGTGAAATCAAGCTTTTGCACAGTGTTATGGGGAAGGTGCCAAATGCCTGAAGTAATAAAGCAAGATCGTCAGGGATTGGGGTGGGAGAAGAAAAGAATAGAAAGGGGAAAAATGTCTACACAGATGGGATCAGGCAGAACCACAATTAATAGCAGACACTTATAGTCCATTACAGTGGCTTCAGTAGATAGCTTTTAATGGCACACATGTAAAAGACTAGTCATGATAAAGGTGGAGCCCAAGCACAGAGGAACAGAGACAGAGATGTAGATATATATTTCTAATCTGTATTAAAAAAGGAAAAAAAAAAAAGATTTKGGGCAGGTTACTCTGAAGGAAACCTGGAATTAAATTATGTTTGCTTAGGTTTGCTGTGACACATTCAGAAGTCTTTGCTACTCTAATATGGCTTGGTATTATTATTAGAAATTACCTTAAGTGAGTTGAAATATGGTTCTGTATTTTGAAAGACTGTTACTAAGCTCATGTAATTGTGTTTTCAAGCAAAGGAAACTAGAATGGTAGAGGTGTCTGCAGCTGAAAACAGCTACTTTTAATAAAACATTTTTCCAGAAAGCTTGGTTAACCTTAGCATGTGCAACTCTTCCATGGTCCTCTGACACTCTCATTGATTGTGATGCGGATTGCAGTTGAGACGTGGACTGGGTCAATACTTTTGTAGCATGTCAAACAGTTGCCAATGTAATTTATATAATTTTTTTATAGATAGCATTCTGTCTCTCTTACCTATGTTTTGGAGGTATGCTAATTCAGCACTTTGTATGCAACACATTTCCTTCAAGAATGGTAGCTGTGTGTTTATAAAGAAGTGCTTTAACTGGCATATTTTTCTCTGCATACTTGACTGCTTAATGAAAGAAATAAATTCATTACCAGAATGGGATCTGCAAATAATCTATTTTTGTTGGGTTTTTTTAGCAGATAGAAAAGATTGTCAAGGTTCAGGATGTYTTATTACATCTTTTCTTCGATTTCTGCTATGGAATATTTTTCTTGATTTTTGCTAATCAGCCTCTACAATTGCTTGAAAAARAATATTCCTACAGAGCACTTCCAGCTAGTTTCTCTTTTTTTATTTATTTATTTTATGTTGTTTCTTATAATACCAAGGTTTTAAAAAGCACCAGTAAAGGTTAATATTTGCCCTTTCAACAGAGAAAACAGGAGCTGAAGTTTTTCTTATTGCCTGTAGGAATMTCTTAGTCCTTTAGAAGCCTTATGAGGGATCAGCTAGTGAGTGGAGAACAAGAGGGAAGTCACGCTTCTTAGCAGAGTTACTTATGCATCCTGCTCTATTCCTATTTTTCTTAAGGCTGTGGCTTTCACATCTACCTGGGCTGCCTTATAATCCAAGCAGAAAAAGAACAAAACTATGCAAATATTATTGAGGCTTGATCTTTATTTTATAAGTTGGGACGTGCCTCCTGGCTCCTCCTAGAGAGAACATGATGCTTTATTAAAGCTGAGGTTATAGGCAAGTTGAAAAAAAATTAAGCTGGGAGCTGGTTCTTCAACAGCACCTCACAGGGTGCAGCAAAAGTTAAAACTGAACCGCAGCAGTGTACATGCTCTCAATTTTGTCTCAACTTGTGGCTGTCATATAACCCAAACTAATTGAGTTACTGGTATTTTGGATGTATCTCTCCTTCTGGCCACTGTGTATTATAAACCTGATTTTTACTATAAAAAAACATGTCTCCGGTCCTATATTATTTTCTACCCTTTTTTTTGCTGTAATATAACAAAGTAAAAAAAAGTACTCATTGCAGATGGACTAAATTTGCCCTTTTGCAATGATCTCTATTTAATTATTTATAGTCAAGACAAAAATATTTGTTTGATTCGTTACAGAAGTGTTAAAGAAACTAGTAATAGCCTTTTTTCTTGCAGAAAAGAAAAAAAAMCTCTGATTTTTTAATGACTAACAAACATTTGCCTTTAAACTAGACATAAAAACATTCTACAGAACACTGGAATGTAGAATTCCCTCATAAAAGTAATATTTTCAATATAAATCAAATTCTAAGTCTGAAGACAGATACAGAAACATTTTTAGAGTGCCACAAACAACATTAAAATTGACATAGTAAAACATATTTTGCTATGGCAACAATACATTAAAATCCTGCCTGCAGCAACAGCAGCAGCAGCAGATGCTATCAACAAGAAAAGGAACAAATATTCTTAATTGATGTTCAAATACTGAGCACATGAACAAGCTWACGCACAGGAATGCACCAAACAGCTTGAGCACCTGTGCAAGGCTCAATTCAATT
Source organism: Eudromia elegans (assembly GCA_003342815.1). NCBI lineage: Eukaryota > Metazoa > Chordata > Aves > Tinamiformes > Tinamidae > Eudromia > Eudromia elegans. The sequence goes on along the minus strand of PTEX01000127.1, from coordinate 2,272,688 downwards.
AAAATTTCCTTTACAATCATTCATGTCGTATGCCAGTACTGCTAGCTGTACTTAATACTCTTGCAAACTAGAGTCAAGATTAGATTACTCAAAAAAGCCATATTCCACTAACTGCTTCAAAAAGGTGACGTGAAAAACACACATGCTCAAAGCCGCTATATTTTTTGTAATTTGTTGAAACAAGAGTAAGCTACTCTCATAATAGCTGTATCATTTAGTAACAATGTTTGAACTGAAAAAAAAAATGGTGCTTAAATTTGGAATATAAACCTTGGTAATAAGCAAGGATTAACATGATGTGTTTATTTCTTTAAACACTCTGATATCTCTGTACGGTAATGAAATGTATAGTAAGTTTTCACCGGTGCAGGTCGATTTGTGCAAATAGCTGCATTGCACATTTACATCCTTGGAGCTGATCATGAAATAATTCCATTGCTTAGAGTTAACTTTAGCAAAAATTTCGTTACAAGCACTGGGTCTTTTATGAGAGTCTTTCCAGGTCTTTTAAGAGTTAAAAGATAACTTGCCTGCTTTGGGTGATAGATTTGAGAAGACTGGTGCTGCCATAGATAATTGTAGGGGGAAAAAACTAACTTACTTACAATAACAAAAAAAATTTTTTTGGGGGGAAAGCAGGTTCTATTTCACAACATATACATGTGAAAATATAAAGGACAGCAGAAACAAGATGTTGCATTCTACATGCTTAGCCCAGTTCAAAACATGCATTGAATATTTATATGTGTTCTTAAAGATTCAGTTTTAATTCACTCAGAAGTTACTATCAGCACATGAAAGTTCTAAATGAATTTAATTCTGTGTTATTGCACGGGCTGAATGCAGTTTTGCCTTTATGCAACTCCTGTTGAGATCAGACAAAATTTCTTAGGCTCACTACAGGTCAAGATTGAATTTCAAAGTGTCTAGCTAAATTATATCTCTTTTTCTGCATTTGTACAAAGGGAGAAAGGCATAGGAATGCTTCCTATTCAACATCCATCCAGAACATTTTCACATGCTGAATGGTTTAGGGACTTTCATTAATAAAAAGCCCAGAAGAGGGCCAAACTTTTGACCACACACATCTCCAAACCCTAAATAGAGGGTCCAGAGGGTGAACAAGCACAGCACTCTCCAACCACCTAGCTTTAATATCTGCCACATCCTACAGGAGCTGTGGCAGCTGCAGAGTGGAGGTAACACAGTCGTTACCCTGACTTAGTGGGTGCTGCATATTATCCAGCAGCTTTGTAAGCGTGCCTACCCTTCACTGTCTATGCCTTAGTCTTCTTACAACAGATCTAGCTGCATGTGAAGAGAGTGATGCAGGCAGGTAGTGTGAAAGACAAGTTTCCTGAATGTCCTGTGGGCTTGGAAGGGGCCGCTTTCCACCTAATGCTCTGGTGTTTTTATCTTTCATGTTATGAATCTGCATGGATGAATGAATACACATTAAAGGTAAATTCAGCTCCCACTAGCTAATACTCCAGTGCTCCCGAAGCTCATTTAAAGACCTATGCATTTATTCCCTACAGTTCATTAGAGTGCTTGAGCACTGTGGAAACAATTTCTCACTGATTTATAGGAGATGTTATTGACATTACTTTTATTTAACCTTCAGGAGTATCTAAATTGTGCTTTCCAGTTGCAAAGACAGAGGACATCTCTCTGTGAAAGAACAGACATTAGAATTTTCTGGTCAAATTCTGTTTTGCAAATCAGTCACTAGCATGTATATTAAGAAGTTTGGTTTAAGTAACCAAGACCAAAAATGTGGAACTGTGACTTACTTACATTTGTATCACGTTAGTTATATTTGAAGCTTGGGTATGTGCACCTAGGAGAAAAAAAAAAGCTTTGTGACAGGACCTAAATTCAGCCAAAGTCTTGAGGGGATTTGTCTGCTATTTTTGTTAYGGAAAACTCATCAAAAGGAATGCAAGAAAGAAAAGCTTTTTAAGTAAGACAACTCTAATCTACTGGCAGATCAAAATGAAATGCTCTGGAAGCATATGTACTTCACCACCAAGGGGCCCTTGCAAAGAGCATGTTGCTCCAGACGGGATCTCAGTCCATCAGCTTCCAGTGGCATTTTGGATTGCAGCAAACATCAGTTCCCAYAGGGTCTGTAGGAAGCAGCTGTCCTTTCATCAGTGTGGAAGCTGAACTATGCAGTTGGTCCCTGCTCTGATCCAAAGTTCCTCCATTACCTTGCTGTTATTTGGGCCTTTCTTTTCCCTCTCTGAATCTTCTCACCCAGCAAACTAACACCTGTGCATCAAGTGTGACTTTTATACAAACCARTTTACAGTAATTGCTTCCTCCTGGGAGGAAAAAAAATACAGTTGTTAAAATTAAAAGTATCAATTGTTGGTATCCATTTCTCCAGAAATGTTTCTTTATATTTTTATAAAGTCATATTCCAGTAGCTCAYCACATAAGAATTACCCTGTGGATGTATTACTCGCTATCGCAATCATTATTCATATGCTTGGCTATCTGGCTAAAGACATGAATAAAACTCACAGTATAAATTCCCTTTAATTCAGTAAATCTCCTAGCTCAGTAATGATCTAGCCTGACTAAATTAAGTCAACAGTTTTTATCCTTATAAGCTCTCACTTTATTTTCTGATATGGATGTTTCTTTCCAGAATGCTAAATAAGGATCATGCTCTGAYTGTGTGTGTAAAAGGTACACAAGTTCTGTCTTGGTTATGATGATTTTTGTTTCAGAAGGTAGTAAATAGGATCAAGCATGCATAGTGCATCATCTGATGACAGGGKTTTTTTATACACTTTCATGAGGTCTTACTTAATGAGTTTGTCTAAGGCAGGAGGACCTTTAAAGAAATTTTTGAAACAGTCCCAAAATATAAATTTTTGGATTTTTTTGCATGGAGGAATCTTTCAAAGGAAATGGCTTTCAAGGCTTATAAAGAGTCAGTTAACTTCTACATATTTCTATTATGGTTATAGATAGATGTGTGTGTTCCACACACAAAAAAACAAAGTTCTGACTAGAATTGGGGACATGATTTTCTACTAGAATTTTTGTGTCCTCTTTGAGTACCAAAATAGTTTCTGAAAAATTTGGGAATATTAAAACCTATGGAAAATAAACCTATTTCAGTTCATTTACCTATAATATTTCATTTAATCTTGAGTTGATCCTGGCAGTCTCTGATAAAGAACAGACAGTGGAGATTTTCATATTTAGAAGGTCAGTACTTTGGACAGTACTGAAGATTGAAAACTGAAATATCAGTCTGAAGGAAAATTTTAATTTACTTTGAAAAAAAATGCTTATTTTGCGCTTATCAGACTATCCACAGCTTCYTCCATGAGATAGCAAGTTAAAATGTGAGAAAAAAAAGGTTAACTAAACCAGGTTAACTAAAACTTAGCTCAAAGGCCAGTTCAGAAGGAATTAAAACAGGTGGAAWTTTTGTTTGTTTGCTTGTTTTTTTAAGTTAGCTGGCTCAGATGCTAAGGAATTCCAATTAATAACATTAGAAAAACCTACAATGGGAAATTATAAATGAATCTAAAGAAAGTGTAAGGTCTGATCCCACATTTCTTGTCCTGGTAAATTCAGCATAACTAGTCACACTTTTGCTTTTAAGCCCTGACTTGGATGGCAATACAATACAGCAATAAAAAAGTTTACATTTCCTACTTTGCCTGGGCGTCTTTCCGTAGTATTACTTTGAGTTTTCTCCTTATAATGTCTATAGACACATTTCTCCCATTTTCAATGATTCCTTTTCAACTAGGCACCTTGTATGGGAAGTTTCATAGGAAAAAAAAAAAAAAAGAGAGCGAGAGAGAGATATTTTCAGGCTCTTCAGGTATCCAGTATGTAAATAGTTCTGCAGCAGTTGCAATAGTGCTAAACAGTTTCATGAAAGATTTTGGTTCAGCGGKTTKTATCTTATGACTTCTAGGAAGGTAGTCCATTCTAAACATTAATGCAACAAGTTTTCAGTGTGCCAAGTGGTACAGAATTGCTGCAGTGCAGTTGCTTTGCACACAGCATTGCCATGTAACTGAGCAAAATCTCTCTACACAGTTGAGAGAGGGACCTTAGCAACAGGCAAGGATTTATCACAGTGATTAGTCTTCTTATTTGCATAGGCCAGTGAAGTGCCTACTCACATGTCATTTCTTAACGTCATTGTGCAATTTCTTTCTCCCTTTTGCTTAGACTGGATCATCACCTCAYTTGAAAGAGCAGCAGCATGACTTGCTCAGTGTGTATCTCTGCTGAGCACAGGATGCTGGTGCATGGACAGTGAATGTGGCCCCTTATCAATAGCTGCCATTACAGACACAAACTACTAAATCTCTTGTTTTTCTCTGTTAAACAACTTGCAAGACTTGCTTCTACTTGCTTCTCTTTCAAACTGCTAATTTAGGAAAGGGAAAATTCTTCTGAGGATGTGAATGAATGTAAAAACCTCCACATATATCTGCTATCTTTGAGTACCATTGAAAGCGTCCTTTTCCTTGGGAAATATCCTCAAATATCCATCTTTATAAAAACATGTACATACTACCTACCCTTTCTGCATTTGTTTTGTTACATTTCCAGTGCATTTCAGTTTACTTCTACTCAGATTCTTTGCTTAGTCTGATTTACTGCATCATCCAGAAGACATTCAAAATCACTGAACTTGAYAGTAGTCTGTTTCATTCAATATCTCTTACAATGTAACATCCTTTGTTGGCATGAACCTGTGGCCTGACAAAATGATGACTCTAATTGCAGTCTGTTAATGATATAATTTCCAAGGACATCTTATGTAAAAAAGAAAAAAACATTACATGTTCATTTTTACCTTCACTGCCCACCTCCATTTTGATGGGGAGACATCTGTATTCCAGTCTACCAAGAGCAGAACTGCAGCAAGATATAATGAAACCAACAGGAAGACTATCACAACGCGTYTCCTCATACACAAATATAATGATATTCTAGAATAAAGCATGAAAAAAMAGCCCTAAAACTCAGAAAAACTTTTAAAAATTCTACAATGCTGCTGTGCTATATGGCTTCTTAGAATTAACTGCATTTTGAAAGTCTATGAATGGTACACAGAGTTTGTGGAAGTCACATGGTAAAAAGTTTTTTGATGTAAATTTTAGTATCTTTTTTCCTATGTGAATTATGACTTACTAATTGGAGTAAATGTAGTGGAGAATTTACAATGCAGACAAATTACCCCTCTGTATTAAAAGAGGTTTCAGTCCTATTGCAGCTGATTTGGAAGTGTCTGCATTTCCATAATGTGGGAGTTACCTTGTGATTTTGGGTGAGCTTTGTTCAATTGATTTTTTATTAAAAGGTGAACCTTTTTCTTTTATGGCACTAATAATTCAAAATCACATTTTTTTTCCTTCAGATTTGTCTTATCTAATCTTTTACTCTTCACATTTTTAAAAGATTTTTGGTGGTGGTGCTCTTTGACTTTTACTTGGAATAAGTTTATCCCTTAGTTAATGACTTTTGCATAATTGCTTATCAAATTCATAAAGACAACTCAGATCTTGAAGGTTAATGTTATCAAAATAGTCCTCCAGTTTGCTTACAGTTAGAGGTAGGTTTTGCCATCTTTAAACCATAGCTAGTTACTATGCTATATCAGATTGGAATATATCTCTCTCTCATCAAAAGGTATCAGGTACAGGACTTCCCTCTCTTATGTACCTTTTGATTTGGACTTCTAAAATAAAGAATTCTCACCTAAACTCAAACAAAGATAAATCATTCATGTGCTTGTGATTGAGGCTTCAGTGAGTTAAGTTTTCCTTTTCACATCTTCACCTTGCATAAGAAAGTGGTAGGTGCAAAAATGGTTCATAAATTTAAGGAGTAAATAGTGATTGCATTTTGCACATCTCTGAACCCATTGTAACTGAGCCCATTCATGATCTGTAACTGACAAGGCATTTGATTTGTCTGTTTACCATAATCCTGTGTGCAAAGTAGTATTTTGCTTGTCTGTATTTCTCCTCTCTGTTTTGTGTTGAAAAAGTTATCCTCATTTCATTTTATAGAAAATTGAAAATGCAGCATAATTTTTCTCCAATACAAAATGCCTTAGTATCCTKTAGGATATAGATGGTTTAGCAATCAGAAGTTATTTAGATTTGCTGCTGCTTTTGCTTCCCCTTATATCAAATGCAGAGATGTATGTTCACAAAAACCAGCCATCCTCTCAGCTCACATTCAGAAACACAAAAATGATAAGGACTTTATAAACAAAATGCCCATTTTCACACTGCATTARTTCTAAGAGGAAAATTATATATAGACAAAAAGTAATAGCAATGACACACTATACTACTAAAAATACGTACATCAGCACATTATACTGATATAATATATATAACATATAATGATATATATCTTAGACCACCATTCTATGCAGTCATTGTAGTTGCTAATTCTCCTCCCATTGTGGAGCAGTGTAAACCCAGCAGACCTTCAAGTATTATTATTGTTAATGGTAAATGATGAAACTTGAAGTCATAGATCTACCATGGAAATAAAACTCCATTATAAATAGCTAATAGCAATGCTTTGTACCTTTTCAACCTCATGAATTGTCATTTTTGGCAAATTGCCCTAACTATGATGACAGTATGAAAAATAAGGAACATATTTGTAAGCAGTAAATGCAAGGGCAAATCATGTGTTCAAGATCAATGAATAATATATATATCTTTAATCCACAGAAAGCTTAAAGTTTAAAATATGCTTTAATGTATGGTCACATATATGTGTAGACCAACATTTCACRAAAACCACCTTTTCATTTTCTGGAAGATACCCCTTTTTTAAGGCTAACATATTCAAGTTACCCCTTTCATTCAGAATTAGGGGGTTTGTTATCATTACCATCATCAGCATTGTTTTTTTAATGTAAAGAACAAGATGGGCAAGGCAAGGCCAAAAACTGAGCATTATTGCACAGTAAAGCACAGGCTATTACCATCAGATAACAGAACTGGAGAGCAGCTCGGGCCAGCTGCCAGCTGTCAACAACTTTGACACTGACACCAGTTGATGCTGATTTAAGATCATTGCCACCTCTGACGGTGACTCTGCAGGGCTGAGAGCAGGATTCAGTGCGTAATGCTTCAGCAGAGGATCATGGGGAACAGTTGGAATGTCTCTGGACCTGCCAGTACCACTTGATGTGCTGACAGGTCTTTTAACTTATTGACCCATCCGTCAGCCGCAGGGGAGTCTGAGATGAATACAGACATGAAAGACATGAAAGGAGATGCCTTTACATATGCAAAGTATCCCTCATTAAAAGCTAAAGCAGCGTGCCTCCAGTAGAAAAGCACTTTAACTTTAGCGCATGAGCTCAGGCTCATAGATTCTAAATCCAGTGGGACTGTAGGGACATGGTGCACGATGTAGGCCACATACTTCACCCAGCAAATGAGGGCATTTATTTTAATACATCACATGACCACAAAAATAGAAGAAATGTTTTGTGTTATTTTTAGCCGGCTTAGTAGCAACCGTTACCAAAACAGTATCATTACTAACTGTGGTGCCTGTTACATAAACCATGTGGGAAATTGTACAAGATAGAGGCTTATTTCAGTCTGATGCTCAGCTTGAATTAAATAGTATTCTAATGCTTACATTGGCATTATTATGATTATAATAATTACTATTTTAATGTTATTGCCATTGCATTTTATCAATAAAAGCAATATCAAAATACATGAAGTATGACTATATCTACATTTAATATGTGCAGAAAAAAATAAGCTTGAAAGTACATCTTTCTACAAGAATGGATGCACTATGCTACGAAAAAATTGCTTTATAAGATTCCGCTGTGTTCAGAAATAATTTTCCCTGCAGAAAGGCAAGCACCATTACACAGCATTCTTGATTACGAACTTATTCTAGTACAAGCCCCACTAATTAGGCAAGGGTTTCATTAGTAGTGCTTTAGTGGCTTGATATGAAATGAAAGGCAAAGGATTAGGAAATGAAAAAGATTGCTTTAAGAAATATGTGCAGCATTAGCCATTTTAAATGAAACAACAACAACATCAATGACAAGATGCTAATACAGCTTTAAGATTGCCTAGTCAAAAAAGTTAGGATTTGCAAATAATAGTTTCTGTGTAAATTATAACATAACTATGTTGCATATGTTACAATAGTAATGCTGATTTGGGGTGAGAGTTGAATAAACACATAGCGTTTTGTTTAGTGAGCATGATAAAGTATGGATGTGTATAGATAATTGTTTAATATTTCATGTACAACTCACAAAATAGCCCCACACGGACCCACAAGTTCAGAACTCTTGTGTCATCATTCCATGCATTATCAGAAAGCTGGGCTAATCAGACAACACCAAAAGAAACTGCAACAAGTCACAACAGGATATTCTCCATATGGAGACTTTGCATATGCATTTACTACTCACATTGCACCTACCACCTTCCAGTGACACTAAARCTGAGCTGTTCAATACACGGAATAAAGTACAAAGCACAAAGGCTTCTCTCTCTTTTCTCTCTTGTATGCCTTTGTACATCTAACTATAGGAGGCTTAATGTGAAGCATAAAGGATAAAAGGGCTTTTTTTAGCTGTAGCATAATATCTTACTATGTGTAATGCACACGATGTGTCGACCTGCAAACAGCATAGTCTCAGAACTGCAAATTGATATTTTCAGTAAAACAGTATTTTGAGAAAATTTTTTAAACTGATAGGTTCAGACAATGTATGCATTCTCTATTATCTATTCCTAAATCTCCTTCCTTTGATATACTAGAAATGTATGTTGAATTGACTTGCTGGCTGATGAGAGAACACTGCTAAGCAAGCCACATCACAATAATTTCAGCGGGACTATCCTGGGTGACTTATGTAGTACCAGAGGCACTTGAATTTCTTGGAAATGATGAGCTACATGAGATGAAGTCCTCATCCTATATTTGTAGAACAAGGACAGGAGCCAAAAGCAAGCAGTGCTCTTTCTAGGTCACTCCCTCACACAAGGGATATGGGAGTGAAGTTTATTAATTGAGGTTTACTTTTGGCTGAATAGTCTTTTCAATCCTGAAAAGACACCATAAAATATCTTTTATTTCTTCTTTTTGAAACTACATCTCTTTTATAGACTAAACGGACACCAAAATAACTGAAATCCTACTAAAATATGTCATTTTATACATCCTGCTATAAACTCCACAATCCTTATATAAATCAAAGTAATTTCAGTAATGAATTTGCACTCATTTAAATTAAGTGCATATCAGAATTATACCACTATGTGCAGAGAGAAACTCTTAGAAGTTGTAAAATACCAGCACACCTATCCAGCCATTCATTTTCATAAAAGCTTTCAGCTCACAAGGAATTTCAGTCCCTGTAGTTAAAATATTTGTCATTAAAAAAATAAAATAAAGAAAAAGACAGATGCATGATTTTTTTCCCTGAAAAATTGCAATTTAGCATACTAGATCTGGATTCTGCCTGAGCCTACACATTTTATTCCTTTCAGGCAGTAGCAGAGAGTGCAGATTTGGCTACTACTTATCTCCTTTCTTCTCATTTCCTCTCCTGTTCTCTCCTATGCTTTGGTCACCTAAGGTCTCCCCTTGMCCTTGTGATGGTTTTGATCCAAGTGGAGACATCACTACTAGTCCTGCTTATTAATAGAAAGAGACACTTTTTGTGCAGTGTCTAGTTCCATTAAAGTTATCAATCATCCTCATAAATAAAAATCAACGGACTGTTGACTGTTGACTTGTTGTCAAGAGACTGTTTCTCTCTTTTTCTATGTATGCAGTTAACTACACAGGTTTGTGTTACTTTCTTAGAAATTAATGAAAGGTTCCCCCTCTCTGGTAATGCAGGTTAATGTTGAATCCAACTCAATTCTCACACTATTGCTCTTTCTRATACTCATTTTTATAGTCAATCACAAAACTTTGAAATATTTTTTTCTGTTTTATTTTTCCACTGAAACWCTATAAATTAAATATATATATTTCTGCTTAAATTCACAGTGTTACAATTTGTATACACACTTTGGGTACCTCTCTAGAGTTTTAGGGGGTTTTACTTTGCTTTTGGCTGTAATACTTCATCATGTTCCCTTTGCGGACTTAATCCTTGTTAATGCAATATGACCATGGAAYTGGAGTGCGGGAAACATGGAATGTACTTTCTGAAGCCCATAAAAGAGGTCCTAAATAAAATTCCCATTAGCCATTACAGGAGTATATCCTACCAACATGTACCAAGAATGTTTCTCTGCCATTAAAAATCAAAGTTTTCCTAGGATAAAAGAACTGCTGTGCATTTCTGTCCATTGTTTTACAATGATGGCGTGCAATGTTTTAATCCAATTACTTTCCTTGAGATTTGGCTCAATGTAAAATGGTATCAGGAGGTGCTTCATCTTGCACAGGTTCTTATACAGCCTAGATTATATCACAGCAAAAGATCAGGTCTGTTTTTAACCTGAGGCAAAAAGGTGGTTGTGCTGGAGGCAGGTGACTTCTTGAAGTCCTGACTGCCCTTCTGAGGGGATGAAAAGAGACAAACAAACAAACAAACAAATAAATAAATAAATAAATAAATAAATAAATAAATAAATAGGAGAGGAAAAATAATTAATTAATGTAGAATGATGGTAATACAGTTTGACCATCTGTGGACAGCCACAGTAAGTTGTTTTTTTGTTGTTTGCAGGAGACAGGGATGGGGTTTTTTTTTGTTTGATTTTAATTTGTGCAGAGAGGAATTGGGAGGAATGAGAGAGCAAGTGAGCAAGTGAGCACTTACATAAGCTTTTTSTCTCGCATATGAGTCTGTTAGTGAAGAGTGCTTGGAAGCTTTAGGTAGCTGATCATGTGAAAAATAAGGGAAAGAAAAAAATTTCTTTATCTTGGCAACTTTGAACCATAGCAATCTATCCATTTTTCTCTATATATTTCGATTTACAATCTTTGGTTGGTGGGAACAACTACTACACCTTCCTGGGAACAACTACTACTTCCTTTTGTGACCTTTTCAATGTTTTGCTTCAAGTACATCATCAAAGAATTTACATTAATTTGTTATGAGAAGCACTATTGATCTCCGTTAACTTCAGGGTTAGACACTGAAGAAGAATTGCCTTCAGTTTAAATAAACCTCAAATTACTTTTCTATCTGTAGAATGAAATAAATKATAGCATTTAATCTATGTGAGCAAGAGGAATATGTAGAGGATAGAAATCTAGAGATAGCCCTGATCTCAGCTGACAATAGCTTTGGTTAACTTCATCCAAGATTGTAGTTTTTATTTATGGTAACCCTTGTAATGTTATATCCAATGTTATGTTCTAAAAATACAGAATAAAGAACTTTTCTTTTTACATGAGAGAGTTACAGTCAACATACATTTATCTCAGAAGGTCTGAGGTGACCCTCTTAGTAACTGGAGCTCTGTTTTAATGGAATCTAGGTGTTTAAAAATAATGTTTACACCACAGAGCTGTCGCCTCCAGATAACACTCCTGTTACATTCACAGTAGAGCAATAGATAAACAGTGTACAAATAACTGGCCCCACTAAATACATTGACCAACAATGACAGAAGATTAATGCAAGACAATAATTGTGATGACCAAGAAAAATAAGTAGTGAAAGTTACAATCTGTTTTCTTAATGCATTTCAGTTTGTCATTCTTTTGGAACAAAATTAGAAAGAAGTACAAAGCAAATAATGCTTCACCTGGAAAAATATATTTCTGGAAAGTACRTAATGAGCACATTCATTTTTTTAATAGTTCATATATTTTGTGTGCAAGAATTTTATTGTGACAGAACACAAAGGGATTACCACATATAACTCGTATTTAYGTAATCTGTTACATTCAAAACTTCRTTCAATCTGCCACAGTCAGGAAGAAATTGTCTAGTTACTGGGRCATACTGTTGGTGTGATTCAGGAGTAATTTCACTTGAACTTAAAAGCACTGTGGATYTAAACTGGAGTCAGGGTGATATTAAATTAACGTAGTTAAATTATAATAGGAAAATACCTGTTTGAGTGAATTTGCTTCATTGTGTGCTACTCATAGCATTATCCTTTCATTTCTCCTACTATAAAACTTCCAATTTAGAAGTTTAAAAAAGATAGATTACATCTGAAATAGTTTAATAATATGCACCTAATGTAGGTTACACAATATTCTTATAAATTRAGCAGATTAGCTATGAGAAGCAGAAATACTCTTTCTATATATTGATTACAGAACTATGCTCAGAAATGTACAATTATGTCATTAAAGATGAGATTGGAAATTATTTTAAAATAAAATTAGGGGGAAAAAARTGTGTGTTATTTCATGCAAGTAATTATATTATCTAGAACTCTTAAATTGTCTTTCGTTCTTCTTAAATTGTTTTTCTTTCTATTTTAGCTTACTTAGCAGTAGTCTGTATGACCTCGGCCACCTGAAACAAGTGTACTGCAGAGTAAGAAACACAGTCTAAAAGCCTGGCTTTTAGTTTTCACCCATTGAAGAAAGGAAAGAACAATGCTTATCATCTTCAACTGCATTCATCTATTAATCTACTCTTATTGTGCTGAAATATTCTAGAATAGTAGCGGCTGAGGGTTAAATAATACAACTTCTTCTGAAATCTCTTTCAAGAGTCTCAAAGAGGAGGTGAGTCTGCACTTTATAACTGTTCTGTCTGACACTTGAGTCATGCTTTCTTGACCAACTCCTGAGCTGTTGTTCAAGGAGAATAACAAGGAATGTTTTTAAAGGTGAAGGTGATCAACCATAAAAAATATTTATCAAGGCATCTTACGGACTCTCCATCACTGACTATTTTAAAGTCGGAGGTTGTTTGTTTGTTTGTTTGTTTAGCAAAAGAGGATGAGGGGGAAAAAAAGCCAGATAATCTCTATTAAAAAATAAATACATATTTCCAGAACTGACAATTTTTTCCTTGACCTCCTGGCTTCAACATCCATGATGCTAGAAGTAAGTCTGATTCCAACCAGCCAAATCAGACCTATTATGGTAGAGGCTGGACCTCACTGCATRTTACAAACTGACAAAACATTTTCAGTATGTACCAAATAATACAACCTCAGCTAAATAAATAAAGTGAGATTAAGGGTTGTGTTTTATTGAAAATAAATTCTATCAAAGAGGGCAAAGTTTTAAGGAAATGTAGTGGCTGTCAGAGGGAAAAAAGTGACAAAAAAAGTTTGTGAGTTGAGTTTGATCTCCAYAAATCTGGTCCTGTCATTGTGACTACAGGCATATTAATAATTCTACTTTTGAAAAAAAAAAAAAACAACAGAGTGTCTCTGAATACACCATTGAGTATTGTGATGAGGAGCTGAATTTTGTCTTTGGTATAAGGTTGGCAAACAGTGTTTTACGTTTTCCACAGTTTCTGAGATAGATCGGAGATTGGGAAGAGAGGCTTATTTTTTTCTCTTAACTTCTTCCTAATATATTCACCCAGTTCTCTCTCCTTTTAGTAAGATATGTGCAATATATTTCACATCTACTACTGCTGGATCAACTTCAAATGGCAAATCATGAAGTACATAACTAGAGAAACATAACGGAATTCTCCCACCACAGAAGAATCATGCAAGACACTGAACAACAACATGGTCAAAATTTTCAGTCACCAGATGCAAATACAATAATCTGAGAAATGTTGTTTCTGCATTGTTAATCCTGGAACAARTAGCTGAAATAACGCTACTTAGGTTTTCATTTATAGAGAAATGACTATAGCAGAGACATTCTATTTTCATGAAGAAATAYTGTATGATTAGTTAACATCATAGACAAAAAAGAAAAAAAAGAGAGAGAATTGCATACACTTTAAATTATTCAGGTGTTGTAATATCAGAAACAGAAATGTCTCTTCCAMTGAAGCTGCAAATGAAAGCTAAAGTAAATCATTCATGGAAGTCTTAATCACTACATATGAAAAAAAAATCCTGACTACTCAATTTAAATTTGATTTGCTGTTTGATTTGCTGTTAATGCCTTTATTGCAAATGTTTCTTAAATGCCTTAATTTGTCATAATACAGACATGAATACCAAACAAAAAAMCAAAATTATCTTGCTTCATAGCAATAGCTGCAGTCCTTCCAAGTAAGGCTTTTTTTTTTTTCTCACAGACCATTTATAACATGAGACAATATTACATATGATGCTATCAGAAATTTTACTCAGTTCACATATAAGCAATAAGTCATTGAAAAAATGCTGAAGTTTGAAAAAAATAAAAGTGGTGCTATTTTGACACCACCACAACAACAAAAAAAAGCATTCTCTATAAAAAGTGAGGGAAGATTTTTTTCTCTATAAGGTAGTTTTGAATGTGGATATAGACTGAGCACCTTGCACAAATTATTAGTCAAAAACCAGAAATGTTATAAAGATAGAATTAGTATGAACATAATGGTGCATGGGAAAAATTACTTCAGAATAACTGATTCCTCTCCCTAAATGTGCTCATTAGGATGATCTCCTCCTTCTCAAAATGAAATGAATGTGATAACAAAATGTCTCCTTTAATTTCTAGAATAGGTTATTATCAAGATTAGTTTGGGTTTGCTTTTGGTGAAAAAATGGAATCCCATTATAAAATATCACTACCATAAATTATTTGATATATGCATCATCTGATAAAATCAAATCTATTTCAAAGAGTAATCTTTGCCTAGCTCTGCTATGAGAGTTAGATCTGCCTTGGTAGCTACATGCTGACCCAAGTAACATTGTCAAGTGAGTTCCATTTCCCCTTTATATTCCTCCTCTATTTTCTCTTTAAACTATCACTTACACTATGGTTTTTACAAACATATAATATAAAACTTTATATTTCCATTTAATATAAAAATTAGACCCTGCCTCATTACCCCAAAATGACATTTTTATACCCAAGCATTACATTATACCATTTCTATCATCTTGGCAGTTTGCCAGTGACACTAATTTGTTGATGAATTGAGTTCATCACTTACAGAGTAAATAAAAATGAAAGGCCAACATGAGGAACTAGGAGCAAAATTGACCCTATCCTAGGCTAAACTGATTACAGGGTGAAGCTGACATGGATGGTGTACAAAGAGCTTTCCAGAATTGAGTTCTCATAATAGTACCATTAGAGCAGGTTTCACTTAAACCAAATGTTTACAGAGCCCAAGTACCTGAATTCAAACAGATTCAAGTTCTTCTTCCTTCTCTTCTACCCCTTTCCCTCTTATCTCCCCACTCAGGGGAGGAGGGGAGAAGAAAGTTTTGTTASAGCTTATTAGTGCTTTCAGCCTGTTTTACAGCCAACTTTCTAACTAGATTAGGGCAGTCACCTTAGGCTTAGAGAGCAACTACACAGCTTGACACTACTTTGTCACCTTCTTTCCAAATCATATATTCCTTGCATGAAATAAGGGCTACAGACCTTCTTTTGTCTACAGCTTCAGGGGGTGGCTTCAGAAAGAGCCACCATTACCTYGATGAAGGTAGTAGTCACATTCTTCTCTCCACCACCTTCCCTTATGACTTCATTTACAGTGATGTCAAGAAAAGTTACTCCTCTCTTCTTCAGCCCTTAAGCCTCACCATTCCTGTTCCTTCTCAAAACAAGCTTTAAAGTAGGCAAGGTTAGAATTGGCTCCTTTATGTATTCTGTGAGAATGCTGAGTTTTTCTACTCCACAGATGCAAGCAAGTCTGCATCCTATTCTGTATTAAAGACCAAGAGCCAAATTAAATACTAATTCTTTATTAATACAAAAATCTTAGTATAAAAATAGAATAGTTCATTGTGTACATGTAGGGAGGACAGATCAAACAGCACAATAGCAATAAGGTAAAAAAAATGCAGTAGGCAATTTAACATTCCTGAGAAAGTACATCTTTCCAGATTTGTGTTTTTATTTTTCTATACCATACATTTATCTCTAACAAGGCCATAAAGTTTCAGGTAGTTACTTGCTGTGTTTTCTGGAGTAAGAGCTGTGATTAAAGTGATTAAATTTTTTTAGTGACAGTACTTCATCAAGTTGCATACAGAAGTACCAAGAAAAAAAGTCATCCAACCAAGCATTTGTTGTTATTTTCTTTGATTCTCATGCATTATCATACCTATTCAAAAGAATCAAAGTATGATACAACTAYGATGTACAGTTGTGCAGTGTGAAAGACCTAACAAATATATGTTAGGATGTTTTTCCAGGAGAAMTAATCATGACAGAGGTGAATTTGGTTAATAACTTTAACGTGATTGCTTTGAGTTGAGCTTAAAGACAGCTTTAGCACCTGATAAAACTAAGCTGACAGGCAGCAGTGAACACTGATAGGATTAGTCACTTGAGAACAAGTAGCTCTTTAAGCTGCAAAGAAGGTGASAGCAATCCAAGCAAGCATCAGCTCAGATTAAAGTTGCTCTTCTGCTTGGAAGACWGTGTCCATTAACATTATGGATTTCTTGTCCATCTCTTCTATCCTCAGATAGAAACATGCATAGATGTGAATGAAAATTGTATCTGGATATTTGAGGTTTAGCCAGAAGAGGGACCAAACTGATCACCCTTTCTTTATATAATGGGGTTTCCTAAAAATCAAGGTGATCAGACTTTGTAGTGAACTATGTTACCTGTARCTGGTGCACAGGCACCTGGTAGAAGCATGAGCCAGAGTCCAGACAGGGCTGCTACACCTGTATCTGGTTTACCTCAGTGTGAAGGTCTATAGAGCAAGCCTAGAGCTAGAACTTATGGAAAAGTACCGCTTATTGCAAAGTTATTCCACACACAAGTTTCCCCTAAGACACAAGTCTTCCCCTAAAGAAGATTTTCTAACAATCCAAGCAGGTMATTTGGATATTTTAACCAGGCAACTTCTATGAGAGGTATTTCAAATTATTGCAGAATTGCTACGAACAGAGTAAATCATGGTCTAGTCCATTAAGCAATATAGCGTAAGGTATTGACAAACCCCTTGAGAACACTTTTCTCCCTCTTGAAGTGGTATGCRTTCTTCATGCACCTGAACCCAGACATCCAGAAGATCCCAAGCCTCTTGAAAAGAAGTCTGCATGTAGTACCTCCGTGACTAAAGCCAGTTTGCAGTCATTCAACTGTTAATACTAAAACAAAGGTAGGATTATTATGATATTCTTCAAAAGTATTTATCCACCTAAACATTACTGGAGGCATTCATGTCAACTTTTTAAAAAAATAGTAATACAGAAGATTAAATAAATATTTACCACTACAAATATAGAACAGCAGTAGYTGAATAGTTGCTAGCTCCTGCCTAATGTAGAGTCATATGGCTTCATTTACTAAAAAGAAAACATTGGAAACACCTGCAACCAGATATTTGCAATACCTTGTTTATATCATAAAAAGTGGGTCATAGTACTATTTTAAAATAATCTTAATACTTTTTAGAGGGAAGAGAATGGAATTAGTTATTCCCATCATTGTGCAAAACAAGTTCTGACTCACCTGCTTGCCGATAGTGTTTTTCTGCCAACAGTTGGTAGAGATGGTTCACAATGGAAAAAGCTTTTTATCCACCAACTTTTATCAATTAATTCAGGTAATCCTGCCAGAGGAGAGAAAATGCTATTAGACACTCACTGAATAACAGACTAGTGAAATTCAGATAGCTAGTTGAGAGAARGAGGCAATACCATTGAGAGTTTTGTCCTGGTCTGTAACATTCACAGGATCAGAACAGAAGCATGAACCGGAAGAAACGCTGCACTCCGAGTTCTGTCGTGCTGTTCATGGAAGACAAAGACAAAATGAAAAAAAACCCCCACACAAAAAAGCACCAAAAAAACTCACCCACAACACTTTAGGAAAGTATGCCAATTCCAATGCCAAGCATTTTCACAGAGGAATTGATATCTCAGAGGAAATGGTATACCTAACAATAACCTTACTTGACTACAAACATCAGGATTTCAACATCAGCTATTTTTACAGAAATTGCTTGTATGAAAACTTTTGTCAGCCCATCTCTCAATCTACTTCTGCTTCGCTCATGAGGATGTTGAGACAATTTGCTCACCTTTCACTGAAGAAGGTAAAATATGATCAGATACATTGCTATCTTCTGTTGCTATCAAAAGAGAGTCTAGATTATCTGACCACAAACAAGCACATTTCTATACCTTCCRCTGGACGGGACTGAAAATGCTCCATTCTTCCACTACAGAGTAGCATGCTCTGCCCAAAGATCTTAAAAAGAAATTCACCCTCAAACCAGTAATCATTTCCTAAGAAAAAAAGCCACCTTTATTAGGTGCTCTGCCTAAGCTTGCAAAACAAGTGCAAAGTACAGCTAGAAGTCCAGACTCTGCTGATTTGATGTTTTATTTGTTACACTTTTTAAATAAAAGTTAAAATGCACATTCCCAATCTATTCTGAAGAGGAAAGTTAGATGAACAACCAGAAGCAGATACTTTTAAAAACTAAAGCTTCCTGATAGAGTGGAAAGCTTCAGGATTAGAGTAAGACAATCCATGTAAAGACACGCTCATGCCTCCAGCCCGTTCACAGGTCACTCGAGCACCTCCTAACCGCACGCTGGGCTCAGAGCRCCCCGCACGTGGCGGCCCAGGCTCCCCCCCGCCGAGGCGGGGGACACTTACTCCGGTAGTACTGGTTCTTGGCCAAGAGGCAGCCGGCGGAGGGCACCGATGCCATCRCGGGAGCTCAGCCGGGGCGCARCGCGGACCTGCGGGGAGGGCAGTGAGCGAGGGCCGCTCCAGCCCGGAGCGCGGCCGGGGCACGAGGGAGCAGCCCCCATCCCGCACCGCTCACCTGACTCGTTTTAGRTGGGACCGAAACTCGGCCGTGAAACAGGCACCAACTCTGCGCTACCACCGCAGTCCGGAACGACCGGCGCCCGGGCCGGCCCTAYATGGGCCGCGGCACCGGGCGAACCGCCCCTGGGGCGGYGCCAGCCCCGCCGCGCTGCYCCCGGCCCGGCTCGACCYCGCGCGGCGGCCGCTCCGCGTGTCCCCGGGCACCCTGCCCTGCCCCCGCGGTGTCAGCGTCCCTGGGATGCTCCTCGCGGAGTGGAAGCCACCGCGTCAGTCGTTCCAAGGAGCTTAGGATTCTTGGAATCGCAGAGGTTTTTGTTTCCATTATTAATAAACACATGGCTACAGACCGGAGAAAGTGGAGTCAAAGGGACKTGTGTCACTGCTCCTGTAAAAAGTGAAGTCTGTGATAATCTTTAATTTCTCGGTTAACTTTGTTTAAGGAAGTCCCAGCTGGATGACTGAATGAGCTTGTCTTCCCTCATGGATAAATGTACATCTGTCTTTAAAGATGCATGGTCAAATCCTACAGCAAAACTTGACCCACAATGTGTTATGACACTTTTCAGAATTGTCACCAGAAAAAAAAAAAAAAAAAAGTAGCAAAAAGTAGCAATTTGGATATTTGAATTGCTCTATTGCTCATGCTCCATGAGGAAGTGATTTACCACTACTTTTTTCATAGCAGAAGTTGTGGGTAAGAACGCTGCAATGTGAGGTGTGTGATATCACRTTACTAGGATGTATTTGATGAGTAGCCTGTCCTGCCCCAAATGATAAGGACATAGTTCATGACATCCCCTAATATTTTTTGTCAGCATAAGCATACGTGCAGGGAAGCTTTGCCTGTAAAATAAAACTAATTACTGCCATCATACCAGATGAGCTAGTGCATAGTTTATTTTTCTCGGACCTTTCCATTGACCCACTGTCAGAATCTTGACAATTTTGGCAGTCTTTCCTGAGCAAAGCTTGGAGATTTTGTCAAAACTGCAAGATCGAAATAGAAAATAGTTTGCAGATGGATTGCTGCTGGGATCAGTTACCTCATGTTCGTCTCGTGATTTAAAAATCATACATATATATATATAAAATCAGAAAAATCTTCTTTTTTTTTTTTTTTTACCTCATTGGCAGTGTCTGTCCTTATCTACTGCTGTTCCTTGTTTCTGGGTAGCTAAATGCAACTGAACTATTAGTTTATCTTATCAGTCTCCTGTTTCTTGTCTTAATAATGAATTTCCATTTTGAAATATTTTTCTTCTATTTCTGTGGGGGGTAAAATTCTCAATTACTCTATTTGTTTTTTGTCACCGTAGATATATGTTTGTCACTAATTAATTGTTTAGATTAATTCCTGAGAGAAGGAAAGATTCTTCTCAGAGGAAGTGCTCTTCCTGGGTCACAAGGAATGTAATTATATGCATTTGTAATGATAGCATTGTGGCATTAAACAAAACTAGTAATACTGCCATTTATGTGCCATTCTCTTTCAGTTTTGATATCAAGGTTACAACTTTGTCAAAAGTCTTCTTAAGCTTTAAACTGACCGAGATTTAGGACAGCCATAAGTGGTTCTCTGAGTATTCACAGGAATATCTGTGCATATTGCAGTAATACCAAAGTGTTCAGAAGCTGGAGCTGAACACCAGCTCTGTGAAATTTTAACTTGTGCATGTGTATTATTTTACAGTATTACTTACTGCATATGGCCACCTAACAGCTTTGTTTTGGACCCCTATTTCATGCATTGCACTAGAATAAGAAATACTATTTAATGAGATTTTTTTTCCACTGTTTCTCCCACTCAGTCTGGCATTATGTCCTATCTATTGTGTTCTCCTCAAGTTGTGCTGTGAATACAGAATTATAGATTTCACTATTTCTCTCTCTCTCTCTCTCTGATGGTTATTTTGACAGAAGCTGAGTGCTTCTAAAACACTAACACATTTATTTTCACAGCATAGCTACAAAGCCAAGGCATACTATTATCTTCAGTTAAAAAGTAGAACTTTGTAGATACAAAGAAATTAAGATAGAAGAATCCACGAAGTTTAGGTTTCTACTTTGAAACATATATAGGACCTGATTTTTGATAACTATTTAGCATTATGACACATTTCATTTACCTACTTACAGCCCTTATTCACTTCATTTACAGATTTAAGCTCTCTGCAGATCTATAAATCAAATTCTCATCAGTCATTCAGGAATTTGGTTAGGGGCTACTGATGATAAATTCATTGTAAGTAACTTGCAGAGTCAGTTACAAACTCAGGATAAAAGTTACTATTTTTCTTCCAGGAAAAAATTTGATTTACACAATTGCCTTTACCAAGGCACAACTGTCTTAGTCATTGACCTGTTCTTCCCTTCCTGGAAACCTTTGCTGTACTTACTACTCAGTCTTCAACTTCTGTCACCAATGGGGAAGACGCCCTACTGAACACACTCTATAATCGCTCTAACTTCACCAGCTTGGTTCATCATCAGTTCATGCCCATGCACCACGCCAAACAAGGCAGGGGCCCTATGAAATAAGCGGTACCTTATCCATAAATCCATAAATAATGCATTTATATAAGAAATCTATTCGATCTTTTGACTGAACAGTACTGCAACTTGGTAATAATGTTCTTTGCACAATTGTGTATGTAATTGTAATATAAACCAAATAATATATATTATATGTCATCCCATGGATCATGGATATTTATCAAAATTAAAACAAATCTAAACATAACCCCTTAAATGAATAGCTCCCCTATCTAAATAATTCTTCCAGGATTACCAAATATATTCTTCGTTAGATATCAAAAGGAAAACATCTCAATCACCACAACAGAAACAGAACAGTCTATTTTAAGCTTTACCTTGAAGTTGACCTGTTAATTATTTACCAGAAAAAGTTTATCTAATAAACTGAGCTATTTTTTTTCATTTCATGAAATAGCTGTGAACATGATATCTTTTTCAGGCCTTCTGCTTTGAGTTTTCTTTTTCCATGGATATTTGCACTATTTCATCTTTTTCTTGTTGTTTTTTTGTTCTCTGTCTTAGGAGTAGTGCAGTCCCTGAAGTTATGCAGTATTGCTTATCATGACTGTTTGCTTCAAACGATTGTACAGGTACTCTGACATTAATTATTTACATAAATATGAACAAATATGAACATATGAGTGAAAGCATCACTCCACATCCACATACAGGAAGATGACCCAGGTGGATTTCTTGCATGTAGGTTCCTGCCTTTCAAGCTTAGAGGAGAGGAGATTTTAGATGTTCTCATTGTCCAGTTTCATTGACCATTCACAATCAATATTTTATTGAAATTATGTTCAGAAGCTTTAAATCACTCTTATCTGAAGTAAGTTCATCTGAATTTTGATAGTATGAGTCTTCACAAGAGGAATAAGCTTCCCTGGGTAATATTTTGTAAAAGGTGCATTATAACTTTCAGATGACTTTTACAAAAACATTTCCTTCACACATCTTTTAGTTGCTCTAATTATTCACTATCTCTACAAATTGTACGTTTTGCATACTTATTCTGGCAGCTTTCCATAGGACTCTGTAGAAAAAATTTGCATTAGAGAAATGAAGAAGTACTTCCACTATGTAAAGCAGCAATTCTTCACTACACAAAGATCGATTATCAAAACCTGTTTGTTTTGTTACCTACTTCTGCAGACAAGTGCTGTCACTTGCCTTTCTTACATATTGTTTTTACTTTTCACATATTCCTCCCAGTGAGATGGCTCAGCAGGAATATGAGACCAATTAAAAAAAAAAAAATAAAAAAAACCCGACAAACAGGATTTGAGGAATTTATGACAGGTTAAATGGCAGCATGTTAGTCAGCGTGTGAGTGACTGAAACTGTTCTGTTGTAAGAAGCCTGTGAAACGAGAGCAGCTACGTGGCAGCTGGGAAAGCCTGATCACAGACGGGGCTGCAGAAGCCTTTCTCTTCCTCAGTGCCAGTGCAATGCGTGGCACCACTGCGAGCTGTCCCTTCTGTGCTGTGACAGCTCCCAATTGGGAAATGTTTGCTTACTCACAGTTCAGGCATTTTTGTTTGGTTGGTTTAATCCGTTACCGTTTACCACAAAAGTGCATGCAATACTCTGCACAATCATTCCATGAACTATTTTCAGAATACACCTATCTATTAATTCTCTTTGTGTAAAATACTGAGGTTCCTGCCTTCTTCCTATGGAAAAAACAAAGGTTAGGATCTCTAATCAGGTGACACTGAAAGAAAGGAGTAACTATTGAACTTTATACTCCATGCAGCATGTCTCAGAGTGATGCACGAATGAGCGATGACTCAAATGTTAACAAGAGCAGGGAAAACACATCCCATGACCTGTAAATCTCACTATCAAAATACTGAGAAAGGCTACACACATTGCTAAACTGTTAGTACAACTTGCTGCACTGATAGATAAATACATCAAGGTGGGAAAAGCTAGCTGACTGTTAGTTTCTCTTCTCTCAGTACAGACTTGTCCTGTGATGTACCACACTCATAAAAAACTAAGACATTTTAATACCAGTCCTTCTGGCATACATGCTCTATTTTCTTATTTAATTAAACGACAGATTTCTGTGGATTTGGATACTCCGCAAGATTAATTTATTACAGAAAGCTAGATCTTTAATATCTTTCCAAGACAGCATTTTAATACTTTCTATCATGGCTTTTTTGTTGTCTTCCCCTCTCAAGGTTTTTCCCTTTGGAAGGGAAAAGGTTGAATATAAGAGTCAAAAACGTACTGCATAAAATGGAATTTAATCGTAGGCATACTTTACATACCTATAATGCTTATCCTTTCAATATATCCTTGGAGACTGTTTTGCACAGATGAGATTTGTCTTGTGAAATTCACATCCAGTGTGGACACTCAGGACCAAAACCTTGGATATTTTAATATCCTTGTCTATTTTCATTCATATAAGCATATTGTGGCTTAGTATCTGCTTTTTGCAGTTGTGAACTGTACTGAAAATTTAATCTAACTAAATCTCTTTAGTTTAGTTTTTGTTTGTTTTGATAGACACTCTGTATTGCAACACGAAATACACTTTTCACTAAATATGCAATAAAGTAATGCTAAAAAGCATATTAGATTATGTTTTAGCAAAAATACTAATTAGGAAAGGTCTCGTAACAGCGAAGGTCTTTTTTTCATGAATTCATATGTACATTTGAGATGTATTCCAGATTTATGCTGAAGACTTCCCTGCATCTCCCAGAGTCTCCGCACTGGTGTGTCTGTGTGTCTGCATGTTATGCTGATTTTGCTGTCAAGTCCCTGTCACTGCTCATCTCCAAAGCACGCATTTTGATGCACAGGTACAGGCTCTGCTCTTGATGACTTCTGTACCTACCCCCTTTCTATCCTTGCAAGCAGCACGGGCTCATCCTCACCTAATCTGGCACAACCTGACAGCTGTACACTTCTGCAAAGGCATCTTGGAAGGTGCTATAGCCCAGCAGGCTCCACAGTGCCTATACACCATTCCTTGGCACTGAGATACGACACCCTTGGCATTTTCTTACATTCAATAACTCCTCATTTTTTGGCTAGTTGCTCTGTCACCAGGCCAGGTGCTCAGCATGAAACAGATGAGGTGCAAAAGTAATCTAGAGCTTGTGAGCTTGTGAACAAGATGCCTAATTCATAGTTTCGCAGCTGGAAAAAAAATGTACCACTAGTAAAACAACAGAGCTGATCCGGGCCAGCATCCACATGACAGAGTCCTGTTATTTCAAATTTAAGAAGCCAAATATAGTATATATCTATGTTTGGGTTAGAACTCATTTTGAGGAGAGCTCATCAGAGTGCTTATGTTATGAAGGTCTATAAAAACCCTGTATGGTGAAGAAGCTCTGTCCCGTGCTCAGGTGATCTCTGGTCTCTTTGATGGGGAAGACACTCTTAAGTTCCTTTGCCTCCCACCATCATCAACTATGTGCTGTCTTATGGACTCCAGAGAAATTGGTTGGGATGCTAGGCCATTGTCCATCAGAGGTCACATCACAGGAAAGCAGCACAGACCATACAACTGCTCTGTAAGTGCTAAAAAAACCTGTCTGAAATTGGTCACACACTGGCTTTCCGAGAAGTCACGAAGCTTTAAAGCATACATGGCTGTGAGCACTCATTCTACTGGAATAAGTGAAAAATAACTCTTGGGAATGAGAAAAAGGTCAGAGTCAGGCAGATTTAAAAAGCAGAAAGCTTCACATGTAGCCGGAAATCATAGGTGGTTCTGGACTGTGGGCAATCTTCACGGATTCTAGCATCCCCAAATCTCATGAAGGCAATACGCTGCTGGAGCCAGCTGCAGAACAGTATGTTTCAGAGGTAACTATGCAATAAACACGTCCAAGATGACATTTTTTGTTTTGTGTATCTTCCATTTTCTACAGGGCCACATGAAGCCACGTGAATGTCTTTGCTTATAACTCAGATCAGCCTGCAGAGGGTCATAGTAAAGGAAAACGAATAGAGTTGCACTTCTCACGCAACAATGACAGACTAAATCCTTAGCTTCTTACTATACTTATCTATGTAGAATAACTTGTTGGTCTCAGAACTGTACAGCTCATTAGGGCTGATGAGGCTGTTACTTATTTCCAGACTGTCACATACACAATCTGTACTAGTAGATTGAATGTGCCTGAAATCATTCTCGTTCTGGAAACAGCTAGTCAGGGAATGGCATGAAATGTCCCATCTCCACACTTGTGTACATTGCAAGATAGGATGGTTATACTCAAAACTGTCTATGAAGAGTGCTCCTTACCTGCGTTAAATACCAGACTATTCCTGAAAATTGCTTGGGAGCAAGCTAGGGAAAACCCCAAACCATTCCATCACCACTGTAACAATTTAACAGTATAGAGAATCATATTCTGGTCTCTGATAAATTTTCCTGGCGTTTATGGGTTAGTTCACGTAACCTCACCACTACTTGGTGTTAGAAGCCCAGAGCCCATAAACATGCCAAAAAAA